>CM035166.1:84556361-84953861 GCA_020205615.1 Panax quinquefolius
TTAGGATATTGGTGTTGGAGTTATCACCAAATTCACGTGTTCTTGATAACGACTTGATCTTTGAAGGGTATCTCTTATGTAAGAGATCCGTGGGGATAAAGCTTGATCTGTTTGAGGATGTATATAACATATTCCATTATCTAGCCTCTTGGATAATGTTGACCTCTCTGGTTAGTATTGCGAATATGTCATGATTACATTGGATTTTTGCCAACATCAAATCTTCATCGGGGATGCTCGACCTTCGTTGACGATGTGAATCAGCTATTTGAAACTCTGTGAGGAGATCGTCAAGGTTGCTTGACATTCACTGACGTGTAGATCAACTGAGCATTGCATTGTGACCCTCGTGGGGATCCATTTGGGAATATGAAGCGGTTGGGTATGAGAATCTCGAGCGACTCTATAGCTCAGCAGTTTAAATGTTATCGGTGAAATGATGTCAAGGTTGCTTGACCTTCGTTGATATGTGTGTCAACAAATTTGAGCATGCGTTGCTACTCCATGGGAGATATCGTTGTAACCCGTCGAGACTCACATTGTAACCCCGTCGGGATTCACGTTGTAACCTCTCGTGGGATTCACGTAGGGTAACGACACGGAGTCGGGTGACATCGGACCTATATAAGATATTGCTTAGTAAGTGATTTGTGACATCCGAGGTCATCGCAGAGTATACCTTGTGTTCGAGCGACTACCAATGAGTGATGTCTGATTTCAAGTCTCATCTCGAGAAGACCAGGGATTGTATGCTATTTTGCTCAATCGCGTGGCATTTTATTCCCGATTTGACCTTTCTAGGCAAATGTGACGAACTCCGCTTTAACTCGAATCGACCGAGGACGGAGAGGTGGGGCCCACATAGAGAGTCGCGAAGTGCACTGCTGCGGCCAGTGAGAACTGCGGCGGCGTGGATGATAAATCTCGTGACTGCCTTCACAACTCACTTTCAACTTGTTTTCTCTAGAAAAAACCGTGAGCCACTTCCAGATTTCTTTGAGTTTGGGCGCGCTACGCAAATTCTATCCACCGTACAAGTGTTCTACACTATCACAGTAGCGATATGCATGTATTTTTCCGGTTTACATCCAGTTAGATTGTGAGATATTATGCGAAATGCATCTAAACACAGTAGTAGTGATTATGTATGCACAAATGACTTGATAAAAATATTCAACATAGTAATTGTTAGTATTAAACCATCTTTGAACATAATGATGTGAAAAAATTTGACTTCGAGACGGTCAAATTGACACCTTTTTTCTCGCTATTTTTTTCCTATTTGAGGTCCAATGAGCAAAAGGTAGAAAGGCAAAATACTCCCTAGCATTGAGGTTGGCCTTATGCATGATGTTCTTGATTTTTTATGCATATATTACGTATATGACTTTGGGATAGGTGTGCTCTTGAATGGCCACCTAGACATACTGTCTTGCATGTGGATAGTCCTATTTTCAAAGGGACTATGGCAAAAATTTTCAAAGCGTAGGCATTGGGTAGTCATGCATTCTAACTCAATTATATGTTAAAATAAATGCATGCATGCATATAGTCATATAATGCATTTTAGAAAGCTCGTGTAAGGCAATACCACACCCTTTACGAGGTGATTTGGAGACTTGTTGTCCGGATATTATGGATCCGGATCGGTAGAAAGCGGTTCTATGGGATCGCTTACGGCGTCTGGCGGAGGGCTTACGAAGTGCCTCGTCCCAGTTTCATCGACTGGCCTCGTCGGTTAGTGGAGGCTGTGATTCCTCCGATCCGAGTAGATGTTCGGGACGTCGAGGACGAGGAGGTGGATATTGAGATCCCGCTCTGTCATACATATCCCTCGCGGGGAGCTTAGAGAGCATCCGGTGGTGAACCGAGAGTTGCTAGGTAATTTGGGTAGACACCCATCGATGTACTTGCATGCTAACGAGGTATGCCGTTAGACTTTATCTTCCTTCTTTCCTATTGATGAGGATTAAAAGGGTTACGATGTTGATCGTGCTTCATGCGCAGTTCCGTGTTTTACACGACCTTCGGGGGAACTTGTTTAGCATCCACTCCATTGTACGAGCGCTTCATCCCGATTATAGAAGCGAAAGAGTGCGTGAGTGGGGATTTAGGGCATTTTCTCCATCCTTCCCGTCGTTGTCCACAGGGTTACCTCGGGGCATTATACGAGCGATGGTTTCATCAAACTCGATCCTCCACCTTTGGATTGCGAGGTGATGATGACTTTATGGATTGGCGATTTATCACGGGTATGGAGTTTGAGAGGGCGATTGCCTTGCATGGCGAATATCACCCCTACTGCCGTCCGGTCCTTGTTAGGAGTTTCTGCGGGTGCGCTCAAAGGTAGGACTGTCCGTTCAGGTCCTTTGAGCGTAGATGTTATGAGCGAGCTATTGAGTGAGCCCATGCCTGATGATGTCAGGATCAGGGATCGCGTTCTGCGGCGATTGTTCCTGATGATCATTCGAGGCTGCTTCATAGCAAATAACTCTTCCACGGTATCTTTCTCTTTGGTCAGCGCCACACGCGATGTGGACCGTATAGGAGAGTATGATTGGGGCTCTTACACCTTTGCCTATTTCCTCCGGGGCATGCGTCTACGATCACAAGGTTTGACCGAGGCTTGGCTAGGATTTTACCTGTTCCTACTGGTAAGCATTTCTCTTGTCTTTTTCCCTTCAAAGGTTAAGAGTGTTTACTGACAGCAGATGTTTTGCCATTGTGTTAGCAGTTTTGGGCCTATGAGAGGCATCAATGTTTGCGTCCTATGAGTGTGTTAGGCTTAGATACCTATCCACGAGGATGACGATGGCACCATTCTATTTTGCAGAGGTCCTCAGATTCGAGGGCTTCGCTCATTCTTGCGTATCATGTTGGAGTTCTTGTGACGACGATGCCATCACATGGCTTCCATACTCAGGGGATCATTTGATCATCGGTTTTGAGGATGGACACCCTACTGGAGTAGAGTATTTGATTTCCACTCGGAGATTTCCTCTTTTCACCGATGGAGGCTAGGAGCTCTATTTAGGAGAAGCGTCTTTATTAAGAAACACCACAGGGAGATTCAGATAACGATCTTGCCTCTGTTAGGCGTCATTGGCACGTATCATCATAGTCACCGCCATTGATATTCCATTGTTGGGAGTTAGCGGTTTTGATTTATTCTAGGGTCCATGTACTCAGGAGATATTCCAGCGCTGGTGGCTCCCTTGCACTATTAGGGCCCGATCCGTGCCACCACGATTTATGGGGGACATGGTTCCGGGATCTTTGATGATGACGGATTGGGTGGCTTGCGTCGAGCTCAAACTCATCTCGAGGCGATTGATAGCTTGACCCGGCGGTTGGATCAGCACGCATATTTATTCGACATTTGGGAGAGATCCAGAGGCGGAGACATTTGTTCCTTCCGGCTCGGTCTTTGGCCCCAGAACGACCCATTTGGTTTTGCGGAGCAGATCCTCCCTTTATAGGCCCGACATCCTGTTGATAGAGATCCGGTGACTCGGGAGGAGTTACATCGGTGGAGCGAGGTTGAGGATGTGGACATCGAGACCATTGTCTTCTTCTGATGTGTAATCTCGCTATATCTTTTGATAGGCCTCTGTTAGATATTGGGTGGTTGTTCCCCATTCTCGCTATATCTTTTGATAGGCCTCTGTTAGTAGTAGGGTGTTTATGCCCCATTTTCATGTATTTGTAGATGTATAGAGCTGATGTATTAGATGATGATATATTTAGGAGTGTATGCACCGTTTTTTCATTCCCTATATCATATTGCCATCCATTATCTATTAAGCATGTATCATGTTATGCATATGTATGTATGTCCAGAGATACTCGGTATTGACCCCTGGATGGTCTTATGACAAGGCCCGCACAGATGTCTTCTTCGATAGTTAGCTGTATAGATCATACCCCACCGTCAGTGGTGGCATTGGGTATGCGCTCGTGGTACGATAGCATGTCACCACCAGATAGGGTGATTGTAGATCTGTTATTGCAGCATACCATGACCCTTTTGGCATTTCAGGTTCCTGCAGGATTTGTAGATGGGATGCTAGAGCATTGGCTAGCTAATAGGCATGTATTCCGTTTTGGTACCCATGAGTTGACTACTACTTTGGAGGAGTATGCACGTTTAACGATGCTGCCCTTAGACAGACCTTGCGTGCACATGGTTTTGGTAGACATGAGTAGGAGATTCATGACTCTAACAAGATTGAGGCGCAGAGTGGTACAGGATGAGCTGACATCTGGCCATATGATTTCTCAGCATTTTCTGTATGACAGATTTGGTGCGGAGGATAGCTACTCACGACATTCAAGGGATCATTGGCGTTTGGCCAGAGTTGATGTACTGATACTATGTGTACTGTTATACGTGTACATGCCGCGGTACATAGATGAGATAGATATAGGCGTTATCATGGCGGTGAGAGCTCTCAGGGAAGGTCTTACCATTGTACCTATGATTGTGGCAGAGACCTTGCGATCTGCGTCCTACTGCCGTACTTACCCGTCAGGTGTGTTTACTGGGAGTTCGGTCATGCTGTATGTGTGGTTTATGTCACACTTGTGACCGGTTGGTACCTTTAGACGGCACGGGTATTGTTTCTCCCATGAGGTGGCTATGTCATATTCCTTTCAGCTATCGAAGTGTGTAGATGCTCAGTCCTGGTCCGCATTTTTGGCAGATATCGGAGATCCATTTAGCATATTGCTGTGCTCGGGGCTTTTCTCACCATACAGCTTCATTACTCATGCTCCGGGCATGGATTTCCTCCTTTTGGCTGGCTTGAGGGGCGTGACGACTTATCATCCATTGGTAGTGATGTCGCAGATTTGACCCGGTTCGAGATTTTCATCCTTTCGAGGGGGCGGCAGGTCAGCACTCAGCTTCTCGATACCTCTCAACCAAGGACCGATCTCGTGTATACGCTTGCTGGGATCAGCGTGAGCTAGATGCTTTTCCTGCCAGTCGTCTCGGTTATTCTGCAGAGTACTCCGCATGGATGAAGATGGAGTTTTTATCGGCAGCAGCAGTATTTGCAGTACCGGAGATTGAGTTAGACGATGTAGAGCCTATAGAGGACATTGATACCTACATCGAGGAGGATGCATTTGTTGGGTTTGACATTTTTCCGGATTCTCCTAGTACCGATACTTTTGTGATCCAAAGACTCGACCACGATATTTAGAGCGAGTCTTCATCCGATGACCTTTGAGAGACCAGATTCGATCTATGATGTCATTTGCTCTTGATGTGAGGGACGCCACCCTATTAGAGAGATGAGGCATTAGCATTCGTAGAGAGATGCCATTGTCGTTAAGCGGGATGAGGCCAGTCGACGAGACGCCTTGAAGTGATAGTTGAGCGGGATAGTGCTATATCTGCCGGGATATGGGCATCACGAGATAATCTTTGCAAATGAGGTCCCTTACCCTTTGGTATGATCGCAGAGAGATGGCGCTTATATCGATGAACATATGGTCATTATGCAGATGGCTATAGATCTATTGGGTCGTGTGGATATTCTTATCTAGGAGACTACAACTTTACCTCCTTCATCTGAGAGGGATGCCATGTTGGTCTTGCTAGCTCGCATGTACCCTGATTAGTAGATGAGCTTGTATTTTTACGCGCATGACTAAAGCTTAGCCATTTTGTCATGTATACAGTTCACATGTATATATATCAAACAGCATTATATATGATAGGGAAATATATTTTTGGATCACTTCCCTTTTAGATATGCCTTGCTATTTGCTTGATATTTTGCCTGCTGCTTCAGGGCTTGTGATCTTGATGTATTTTGAATTCTTCCTTGGTGGATGGACATTGAGCTGTCTCTGGATAGTTCAGAATGGATCATTGATCTATGTGTATCCCTACCATCTTTGGTGCCTTGGGACTTGTTTCTGAATGGAAATGTGGAGAGGAGTGTGGCTTTCCTCTCTGAGATTGACCGCACCACAGATGGTCGCCAGTACTTCTATTTAGGAGAAGCCTAGTAAATTCCACCTTTTATGGTTTAGTATTCTTGCTCGAGGTATGACCTTGACTTAGATGGTCGTCGAATCTCTATTTGGGAGGAGTTCGAGTAATTCCATCCCTTTGGTGCGAAGGCGAATGACATATAATGGATTGAAAGGAATCCTAACACCCGTTGACAATGGTTTATGTTTTGGTAGGGGGTGAGACCGCACCATAAATGGCTGCCTACATACTCCTATTGAAGAGGAGATCAGGTCTGCGTAGTTCGAACCTGGTGTAAGAGGTTCAACGCTGTATATGGCTGATATGATGTAGAAATGTTTTTGGTTATTTTTGTTTTTGTAAGGAGAAGAGGGTAGAAATGCTTTTGTTGTTTTTGTTTTATTACGACCGGGCCATATGAAATGGTTGCCTACGTACTCCTATTGAAGAGGAGATCAGGTCGACGTAGTTCGCCCCCCTCAGGGCGAGAAGAAAAGCGTAATCCCATGTGCAGGTCAGAGTGCGGGGAGGAGAAAGTTTAATCCTAGGTTGAGGATAAACTGTAGGCAGGAGAAGTTTGATCCCATGTATGGGTAGCCAAACTGCGAACGTAAGAGGTTCAATCCACGGTGGGATGACCTAAGTTGTATGAGCGCAACGGAGAAAGCCAGGCTGCTGGCTTGGAGAGTATGTTTCCCTGAGGGGCAAAGTGTAGAAAAGTCGTAGGTGGTAAAGGGTTAAAGAACCGGAATGACTGGTGACCTGATGATGATGCACCAGGGTGTTTGCTGGTTACTTCAAACATAATACCGTTTCACGGTGTCTGAGTTGGTGAGTTGTGGAAATTCATCGTAGTCCATTTCTTGTAATATGAGAGCGTATACATCGATACTTCTTTGACAATAAAGCGGGCCTTCCAGTTAGGAGCGAATTTTCCTTTGGCACGATCTTGATTGTCAAGAATCTTCTTGAGAACCAAGTCGTGTTGTTTAAATTACCTGGTAGGACTTTTTTATTGCAGGATCTGGCGATCCTTTCTTCGATATAGTGACCATGGAAGATAGCCGCGGTTCGCCTTTTCGTCTATCGAGACAATTGGTGATACTGTCTTGTACCCATTGGTTTTCATCCACGGTGGCGTCGATCGACACTACGAGAGATTCCATCTCAACTTCTATGGGGATCGCTGCTTTGCTTCCATCCCATAGGTTAAAGCGTAGGGGTTGCCCGGTTGAAATACGCATTATGATCTGTAGAAGCTATGAGTCGGAGGCAATAGGTTAGGCCAATCTTTGTGGTTGGTGACATCTTCGCATAATCTTCTTGATATTTTTGTTAGCGCGCTTCAACAACACCGTTCATCTTTGGACGATAGATGACAGAGTTAAGATGTTTGATATGGAATCTCTGCATAATTCCTCCATCATTTTGTTGTTGAGGTTTTGGCATTGTCGACACAATCACCTCTGGTTGTCCATATCGATAAAACGACATTGTTTACGATGAAAGCAATGATGATTTCTTTAGTGACCTTGGGGAAGGAGGCTGCTTTTACCCACTTGGTGAAGTAGTCGATCATGGTGAAGATAAATCGGTGACCATTACTGGCTTTAGGCTCAATGGGCCCAATAACGTCCATTCCCCACATTGAGAAGGGCCAAGGCGAACTTATATTGGGGAGCTCCCATGGAGGGGTGTGTATATCATTCCATGAGATCGAATCGATAGCATCTTCGGCGTGGTCGTTTGCAATCGACTTTGAGAGGCGACCAAGTAATGTCCCATCCTGAGGACTTTCTTGACAAGGAGGGGGCCACTCATGTGGGGGCCACAGACTCCACCATGGATTTCATCCATAAGCCTCTGGGCTTGATCTTTGTCTAAACACATGAGGAGACCCAGTCCTGCATCTCTTTTGTAGATCGCATCTTCACTTAGGTAAAACTTCATAGCAAGTCGATGAATCCACCTTTTCTCAGTCAAGCTCGCCTCAGCGGGTGTAGATCCATCTCGCAGATATTCCTTAATATGCTGATACCAATGAGGTTGGATGGGAGGTAGCTCATCCGATACTTCTCAACATAATTCCCATAAAGGCTAGGGCCTTGTTAGGAAATTGTGGCGCTTGACAAGTGTTCCTTGTTCGATATGCGAATCAAGGAGGCCAAAATTGCTAATGTGTCCATGAAATCAATCCTATTACGAGGAATGTGTAGAAAGGAGATTTCTTGAACTCAAAGCCATCTTCAAAACATGCCGATGTTAAGGCAAAGCAAATGTAGTTCCTTGGTTTGATAGACTCCGGTGGATTATACCGATTACTCAAGGACGGTTCCGAATCTCCAAGGCCGTATTGTTAATCGTAATTTGATGCCCATTGAAGCAGGCAAAGTTTAGCCCATCAAAATACACGATTGGGCGACATCTTCATACTACCATATTGAAATTGGTGAAATCCCACGAACGAAATGTGATTCGTAATTTGACTTTTGAGTCACATATCGATGTCAATTGTTGTAGAAGCAGGATTATATGGGTTTGCTCCTCCATATCGAGATATTAGAATTGCTCTCGTTCTTGGCTATCTATTCAACATGTCTGACCCATGGCATTTTCCTTCATGAATAGGGAACATTAGGTGGTACCAAGGCGGGGAGCTCCATCAAAATACATCCTCAGGGAAGAGTTTGATTTGATTGGCTAGTTCTTAGTAGGCAAGTTATCTAGAAGGGGTTGAATAGATATTTGAAATCTTTTTCTATTTTAAACTTGTTCTTAGATAGTGATTAAAACTTAGCGGAATTAGTATTTGTTTTAATCTTCTTAACCAAATGATGGAGAGCGAGTAAAGCGGTTAAAGCGAGATATATAGTTATAGCGGATATATAGCGTTATAGCGAGATATAGATGACACGAGTTTTTTTTAAGTGGTTGAGCACTCAAGCTCTAGTCACTCTTTACTCAGCGAGTAGGATATCCACTAAGGATGTCTTTTACAATCTTACGAATCACCTGATTCCTTCTAGACCCGTGATCTAGGAACTTCTCTAGTTCACTCTTGAACTCTTCAAGTCCGGCAGACTTGGCTTTCTTCTGATTCACTCTGAACTCTTCAAGTCAATGAGACTTGGTACTTCTTCTTGATTGATTGATGGTTGTTGTTGTTGCGTTACGAAGGTTGCTACTTCGGTTTCTTTGTGTAACCTTTGGTTCGTTAGGCGAGTAGGTGAGCAAGCTTTTCAATATCTCGGATCGTAGAGTTGAGCCTTAGAAATTCTTCACGTTGAATGTTTGATTGCTTGCTTGTTTTTTCTCTCTCATATCATGCGATCGTATATATGTGATGTTGAAAACTATCAGTTGGATCCATCGTTGTGGCATTAAATGCTTACGAACTTTACGTGTCTTTGCGATGGAACATTTACGCACATCTCGAATTACGCATTACGGCTCTGACTGACCCTTTGTTGCTTTCTCACCTACCACACGAAAAGGTGTTTTGTCCCTCTTATCCATAGTCTTATCCTTAGCTTCTTGAATCGCTTCTTTGTTGCATACTAAGGATATTTCATATATTTACGGGGTGATGAGCCGCTGCGGCATCGGGATCCATTCCTCGTATGTTGAATTAACAACTTCATGAGGCTTGGCGTTTTACGACGTAGGGCGGATGATGCTCTACGATTGGATCGTGATGTTCTACGGTTAAGATCGTAGTGGCTTTGACTTGCATACTACGATCTTTATCGATCGAGAACACTCTGATTTCTCTTAAACTTTCATGCACTACGATCTTCTCTTGCTCGTGTTGTTGACTCTACGTTCGAGAGCACACTACGATCGTTGACTTATAAACTTCACGTTTCCTTGACACACTACGATCGTGGAGTTAGCTTGGTGAGCGTTGGGACCACTCTACGATTTTTGAAGAGTCCCCTTTCAAAGGAGGCACACTACGATCTTGGGCTCTCGTTTTACGCCTTGACTTTACGCAATGTTGATCAGATTGATGCCTACGATTTCTTGAAGACTAATCTATTACATCTCGAGATCGACTATGAGTTTTGATCTTTCTATCTATACATTCTAGAAACGAGAATGATACGTTGAAAGCTTAGATCAACCTAACAATTTTGATCTATCACTAAGTCCTTGTACATATATTCTTTAAAGGACCTTACAAATAATCATGAACACGTGCATTAAAACATCAAATCATAATATGCATTCTCCGACAATCTCCCCTATTTGATGTTGACATAACCAAGGAGATTTGTTGTCAGGATTATTAGTGACTAGATGCATTTGCAGGAATTTAAACATGACTTAGTATTTCAGTGAGCAGCTGAAATTTCTAGAGAATAAGTATGAATTTATTGATGATCAGAAGATATTACAATATAGCATTACATCAATAAAACATTAAACTCTTAACTTATCTCTGTTTTCTTGGTCTCTTGTGTGGAGGTGGATTTGCATACTCCTCAGCCCTTCTCTTCCTTTGAGCTTCCTCATTTCTTGCTAACTCTTCCAGCTCACTTAGACTTAGAACTGGATTCTCTTCATGTTTGCGCATGAATGCAGGATCTCAGTTGGCATTCGGATCGTCTGATAGTCGCGTCTTGCGAGCTAGGAGTTGGCTCTGATGACTTCGAGGAGGAATAGGCGTCTGATTACTCTTGACCCGGATCGTTGAGTCTGATGATGTGATGGTCTTGCAGGAGGGCTTCCCCTTTCTTGAATTGCATGACCTCCTCTGCCTCTGCCTTGGCTTCCTTGATCTCCTTTCCCTTTCTTATTCTCCCCCTTTATATCAGCATCAAGGGTTCGAATATCGGCAGAACAGCCTATTTACTCCTTGGACAAGCTCGTTGAGTTGGCTTTGAGTTTGAGCGATATCCTCCTATTCTCCTTGATCATTTTTCGACTCTAGCTTCTTTGTTTTGGAGAATTTGTAAGAATCGTATCATTATGCTTCTCTGATTGGCATAAGATTTACGGAAGTCATAAGCGAAGCTTTTCGAGTTGAGAATATTGTCGGCATAATTTGATGTTGTGATCTTGGTTTTACGTATCTCGAAGCATAGCCTCTCTTTGTTTGGCGACAACACGGAAATGGATCTCATCTCATCGATATACTCTTGAATTTCTTTGATAATTCCCCTTAGCCGTAGTGAGCTCGGTATTCATTGTACTAGGGAATTTGTTTTGCGGCTTGTATCATTTGATTGATCGGATGTTGGAAGGTCGAGTGAGATTCGGGCTTGCTTGATGGACTTGATCATTTGCTCAGAAGTTTCTTTCAGATCATCCTTGGTGGGCAGGCTGGGGAAAGTATCAGTTGATTGAGGATTGTCCATTTGAGGGGTTCTTGGTGGAGATTGAGCTTGCAAGTTGTACAAAGCAAGATCAAGACTGAAATAGTCGTGCGATGAGGAGGATGGTATATCAGTTGGAGGAGCTTGGGTTTGGACATTTGGGATTGGTGACTCTACGATTTCAATGTTTGACTCTACGATTTGGCTTGAGTCTGGAATCGTAGAGTTGGTTATTTGAGGAAGCGGTAAGGTTGATTTCTTACGGTTCTTGATTCTGAAATTTTGGGATTCTTATTTGGGCCCGATTTAATGGGTTAAGAATCACTTCCGACCATTTAGGAAATTCATAGAATTGGCTAAGCGAAGATGATGGCGGTGATTAACTCTAAAGCTTGTAGGGATAGTCGATACCTCGGGTTTGGCATTTGATGAGAATAGTGCATGTCGACTTTTTGGCGAAGATGACTTCCACAGAAATCCGTGAGCGAGCTGTGATTCTTGGATATTCCTTGAAGCTCGAACATGTGGTCCCATGATTTGAATTTGAGCTCGATGGTATGCCATCATGGGTAGATAAGAGAATATCTCGATTGTAAAGATAGCTTACTATATCCATCCTTGCCCTCATAAATGATTTGTAGGTCATCATCATCTTCTTCCTCTTCTTTATCTCCATTTGAGGATTCCATTATCTCGATGGCCTCTGGAATGTTTGGCATTGGTTCATCTTCATCTTGAACAAGGACCTCTTCTTGACTATTGGGATATTGTGAGGCTCCCCCTCGATATGATCATCTTCTTGGAGGTTTAGAAACTCCCCTCAATTTGGTACATCTCTTTATGTTGAAAGTCCCTTTCGGCTAGAACCTCTTCTTCATCGGTGGCTTCTCCCCTCGGTGGTGTATACTCAATCATGAGAATTTGAGTTCTCCCCCTCAATTTGGAGCATTTTCCTCTTGATTTGCTTGGGGCGGTTCTACTTTTTTTGGCCGTGCTCTTGGCTTCCTTCTTGATGCTTTCTCATTCTCAAGAATATACTTCTTGACTTGACCTTCTCTTTGCTTTCTTTGGTTTTAGTCACCACTTACGGACTCTCTTGAGTCTTTGTTTTGCCTCGTTGATCGGCCACTTTCCTTGAAGCGGCTTCCTCCATTTACGCCACACTTGGCTTTTTTTTGAGAGAAACAGTGAGTCTCTACGATCGAAGAAGACACCTTTGTTGGTCTTTTGGACTTATGACCCGATCTTGTTCTTCTTTACGATTTGTGAAATGGTGGCTTGATCTTCTTGACTTCTTCTTCTTTGTTGCATCTTCCTTAGCCTCCTTAGAGTCTACATGAGGAGGACTCTGCGGGAATGTTAGTTGTTGATCCTTGAGGCTCTTGACTTGTCTTGCTCTCGGCTTCCTTTTGCCCTTGCTTTTTACGGCAAGGGTAGAGGGTTCTCCTTATCTGCTTCTCCTTCTTCTTGACTTCTCGACAGCAGACATTCCTCCTTGAAAGCTGCTTTCTTTTGTTCCTCAGATCTCCCACTTGACTCTGTCATCATTGAGCGAACTTCGGTGGGGTTCCTTTCCGAGTTTTTGAACAAGCTGTTGTGTCATTCTTGGTTTGGGTTGATGGCTTCTCCTTCATTATCCCCAATTTTGTCACCAATCAGATTTGAGAATGATCTTAATGAACCTCCCATCTGACATCTTTGGGGTGCTCTTTGATTTCTTGAGCTTCTGATCCACACTTGATCCATTCGAGCAATCTGTTATAGTTGAGTTGAGTTCCATATCTTTATAATTTGTCGTGAGCTTAAGTGAGCCTCATTCTTGAGTCGTGACTGAGCTCTCTTGCGAGATGCATTTCCCAATAATGTCGACCAAAAATTCATACCTCTGAGGAACTCCTTTTTTTGTAGCCTTTCACGGAGGGGTTCTTCTTGTGATGCATCTTCTTGATCCCTCTTGAAATCTTATGCTATTTAGAAATGGATGCCCCACATTCTTGAAACCTAGGGCAGATTAGCGTCTTCTTCCCCTAGCTTTATTTGACAACTCCTCTAACTTCGTGTGGTGATGGTGTTGTTTTTCGTACCTCCATTTTGTAGAACTCCTTCACCGATTTAGGATAGATGAGTGTATCGGTCTTTGGCGCCTCTTGAGACCTGCCTTCTTTAGTAAGGCTAAGATCTTGTGAAACTTTGGTGGAAGCGGTTTTGAATTAAATCGAAAGCAGCAGTGCATGGCAGAAATCACATTAGAAGCGACCATTGATTCTTTAGTTGAGAAGAGAATCTTCTTGAGCTTTTATGCGAGTTAGGGTTTTGCTTTGAGAGAGAGAGAGAGAGAATGAGAGATAATCTTTTGAACTTGATTTCAAAATCACGGTTCAATTTGTACTTGTAGCTTCCCTCTCTCTTTTTGACTTAGTGGGGACGGTGTTGCATTTTGCTTGGCTCTACGATTTTATTTGTTTAGGAATGTCTTGATTTGCCCTTTGAGTCTTGGTCTTTGAGATGTCCTCGGGATGACTACGATCGTAGAGATAGTCTTACGATTGTTGAGTCGGTTCTCCGTTCGTGAGAGTCGTCCTACGATCGTCGAGTCTGTCCGGCGGTTGTTGAGTCGATCGGCATTCGTAGAGTGCATCTGTCGAGTCTGTCCGGCGATCGTTGAGTCGATCGGCATTTGTAGAGTACGTCTGCGATCGTCAAGAGTCATCTACGATCGTCGAGTCATCTACGATCGTCGAGTCTGTCCGGGATCCTAGTGATGAGTTTTTTTTTGACTAAGCATTCTTTTTAAGGTAACTTTCGGGAAGGCTGACCTCTTGGTCTTGGTGTTCAAGGGTTAGGTTTGTCCACTGAGGCACCTCTTGGAGAAGATTGCTTTGTTATAAAGCTTGTCATCAGGATTCACTTTGCTTGTTGAAAAGGCTTTTTGGTCATCGTCAGTCTGCACTTATGAAAGTTGAGTCTTTCTTTGCGATCGTTGAGGTAGTTATTTATTCGACTCTCGATCGTGATCTTTCCTTTATCATGTCTACGATTTTGAGTGCGACCTTTATATCATCATGGTTAGCACAATCTAGAGCATAGATTGAGGTTGAAGATTTAGCATGCCTAGCTCACTTATTAACTTGTTAAATCTGGATTCATCTAATGGTTTAGTAAAAACATCAACAAGTTGATTTTCAGTAGGGATATATTGTAAAGAAATAGTTCCATTTTGCACATGATCCCTAATGAAGTGATACCTTATCTCTATATGCTTGGTTCTAGAATGCATACTTGAGGATTATGAGTTATTCTTTATGGCACTTGTATTATCACGGTGTATAGGTATAGACTTGAAATCAAACCCGTAGTCATTTAGGTGATTTCTCAGGATCGAAAGGATGACGGAACACTGCTTCAATGACTTCGACAACAATGTATTAAACCTGCGGTTGAAGTGGACCTTTGAGTTTTGCTTTTTCTTTGAACGAGACTGAAATCATTTCCTAGTAATTGACAAGTGCCTTTGGTACTCTTTCTATCTATTTTGCATCCTGAAAGTCGACATCATGTATCTATTAGTTCAAAAGGATTCCTTGGGATACCCATTGACCCCAGTAGGGTGTACCCTTAAGATACGAAGATCCTCTCTTCTGACGAGACAAATGTGACTCTTTAGGGTTAGCACGAAATCTAGCACATATGCGTGTTGCAAACATTATATATCTCAGTCTCTCTTGGCGATTAGGTATAAAAGAGAACTATCATACCTCTGTATTGAGTTATATCAACACGTTTACCATTCTCATCCTTGTCGAAGCTTGGTTGCGGGAGCGATTGGTGTTTTCATGGGAGAAGGGTGATTCCATGCCATACTTCTTTAATAAGTCTTTGATGTATTTGGCTTGGTTGATGAATATTCCTTCATCGATCTGCTTCACTTGCGATCGAGGAAGAAATTGACTCACCCCGTCATTTGCTCATTTCAAACTTGCTCTGCATTAGCTTAGAGAATCTCTTACATAACTTTTTCGTCGGTAGAACAAAAATGATATCATCAACATATATTTGAACTAATAAGACTTTGTCCTTATGCTTTCTAAGAAACAATGTGGTATCTACTCTACCTCTAGTGAACCCATTTTCTATTAAGAAGTTAGTCGGTGTTTCATACCATGCTCACAGGTGCTTGTTTAAGACCATATAAAGCTTTATCTAATCTATAGACATAATTGGAAAGAGATGGATTGATGAAACACGGGAGGTTGTTCTACGTAGACTTCTTCTTGAAGCTCTCCATTTAGGAATGCACTCTTGACATCCATCGAAAGACTTTGAACTTTCATATGAAGCGTGACAAAGGCGAGAAAGATTACGATAGCTTCTAGTGCAGCAGCGGTGCAAATGTCTCATCATAGTCGATGCCTTCTTCTTGAGAATAGCCCTTTGCCACTAATCTTGCCTTGTTTCTTGTAATGACCCCATCTTCATCCATTTTGTTCACGAAGACCCACTTGGTTTCTATGTGGGATGACTCTTTGGTCTTGGTACCAATCTCACACTTTTTGCCGTTCAAATTGGTTGAGTTCTTCTGCGTAAGCCTATCATTTGGAGTCTTCCATAGCATCTTCTATCTTCTTTGGCTCTCTGTCTCTGTGACGGGAAGCTTAGGTAGAAGCATTCATTACGAGTAGCGACTCTTGTTTTGACTCTTGCACTTTTCGGATCTCGATGATTAGATCTGAGTGTGATCTCTTCTTGCCCTGTTCCGGTTGGGACATACATTACGATGCCTTCTGTCTTAAGTCTTGAGGTCTATCTCTTCTTCTTCTTGGGTGGGGCTCATTTGTCTTGAATGGACCTCTCTACGATCTCATTATCAGCTCTACGATTTCCTTTATCTGGCGGCTTTCTGATCGTAGTGTTTAGCTCGACGACTTCATTTTGTAGTATACTGCCTTTATCGGTCGTAGTGTCTTGAGGCCTTTATTTTGTCTAAGTCGGTTTCATCGAAGATGATATGTATTGAGACTTGACACTCGGTGTCTTCTTGTTGAACACTCTGTAAGCTTTCTTTATGCATGGCATATCGAAAGATCCCTTCATCGACTTGAAATTTGGAATTTTATGGAATCTTGCTTTTCGTTGTTGAGAATATAGCATGCCTGACCAAAGACATGGAAATAGGTGACACTTGGCTTTCTTCCTTCCCGAGTTAAGTAGGGTGTCTTCTTGATCGTAGAGTGAATTAATGATACATTACGTGTGTAGCATGCGGTGTGTGGTGACTTACGCTTGAAGTATTGAGCGAGATGAAATTTTCTTTGCTAGTAGAGTCCTTCGACCTCTATCGGGGTTACATTCTTTCTTTCAGCAACTCCATTTTTTTGAGGAGTGGGTGGGTGAGAAGTTATGGTGATGCCATTATGCATGTGAAGGCTGATCCATTTACGAAATCGAATTCTCTGCCATGATCACTCCTTATGGCCTTGATTTTCTCTCCTTTTTCGTTCATCACCGGTCCGAACATCTTGATTAATTGAGACTTGTCTCATCCTTTGAAGTTAGGAAGAATACCCGTATGAATACGGTGTGAGTCGTCGACTACGACTAGAGAGTATCTTTTTCCTCAAAGGTGGTTGTTGGGATTGGCCCAAAGAGATCCGTGTGGAAGCAGCTGCGGGGTTTGTCGATGGAGTTAGCGGTCTTGCTCTTGAATGAGCTTACGGTTTGCTTTTCAGTGGCGGGCATTGCATAGCCTTTCCTTCACAAAGTTGAACTTGGGTAGACCCATTCTGAGATCCTTTGATGCAGTTTGGACATGCTTTTGAAGTTTAAGTGGGGACGGTCTTCTATGCCATGCTTGACTCATTTCCTCGGATGCTTTTGCTAGAAAACATATTGTTTCATGAGCTTAGTTGACGAGGTACATAGTATAAACATTTCCTTCTCTTGTTAGGTTAGCTTTATGGCGAGATGTCTTGGATCTACGACTTGACATTGATTGTTGAAATGTTACTTGATGACCCTTGTCGCGAGTTGGTGATGCTTAGAAGGTTGTGTTGAAGTCCTTCCACATAGGCTACTTTCTTTGAAAGATATTGCACCATTGCCCGTGAGCCGTATCCTCTTGTCTTGCGGTAGTTATCTCCAAAAGATGGTGAGGGACCCTCCTTTTCTACATAGTTAGATATAGAGCTTTGTTCCTGTCATATGCCTTGAGCATCCTTGTCTAGAGATACCGTGTTGAGGTCGTGGAGCTCTTTTCTGTCAAAACATTTTAACCTTCATTTTGGTACCCATATTTGCATGGGTCATACGTATTAGTGCCTTTGGGAACCCAAACTTGTCTAGTCTTGGGTCTCACATGCATGGAGTTATAAAACTTTGTAGCTTTATGACCATACTTATCACATATGACACATCTATTATGATGCGTTTTGTGTGTGTGTGTGATTCATCCTC
Source organism: Panax quinquefolius (assembly GCA_020205615.1). Taxonomy (NCBI): domain Eukaryota; kingdom Viridiplantae; phylum Streptophyta; class Magnoliopsida; order Apiales; family Araliaceae; genus Panax; species Panax quinquefolius. Next base: position 84,574,116 of record CM035166.1, read on the forward strand.
CACTTGGACTTGTGTGGTTCCTTAGTTGTATACATTGGTGATTCTCTTTCTTCCACGTGTCCTTAGGTTTCATAAATAGTGATGAGTGAGCCTTACCTCTCTTGTACCTTCCCGGTAGATTCGTAGAGTTAGTTTTGCTTGACTCTACGATTCTTGAGGTTGGTAGGTAGAGGTTGAGTTCTCTTCTCCTTTATGAAACCAGGACGACGATGTGATCCTTTACTTCTACGAGTATAACTAGAATCGGTAGAACAAGGTTGAAATTTGGTTCTTCAATTTGTGAGGATTTAACAAAAGCGAATGCCTCTACTAAAGCACGAGACATTACGAGCTAGTTTCCATTATCTTTTCCACACTTAGCTACGAGATGGATTCCCCAAAGCCTAAGCACATTACGTCGAATGTGCTTCTCGTAGAGAGAAGCGAGGCGGTCCATGGATGATGAGGATTTATTCCATGCGAGAGATAGTCTTCTCTAGATCCTCAATTTTAGAGGTTAGCTTAGACTCTCTTTGTGCGTGATGTGTGTTTATGCGCTTTAAAGTTTCATTCTCGACTTCAAGCTTGGAGAGAAGATCGATTACTTAGAAGGGCATTTCAAGCTCTTCTTGAACTTTCTTCTTCTCCTCTTGAAGAAGTGAATGATCCTTGAACAACACTCTGAACCACTTCATGTATTGATGTAGATCATTGGTTATGCCCTTGATGTCTGGTTCTTAAGTCATTCATATCTACATCGGTGAGTTGAAATCAAATACCTCATCGAGATTTACATTGTGAATGTTGAGGCTTTGTTTGTCCTTTGCATGTTTTTGGCCATTAAGCGCAGATTGGCCATTTGTGGTTCTTCTTCATCTCAGTCGACATTTGAATCATTATCTGAATCACTCCATGATCCTCCGGCTACCGGGCCTTTGTCTCTTTTATGAGGCCTCTTGTTTCCTTTGTATTCCTTCTTTCCATTTGTTTCTTCTTTAGTTCTTCTCTTAGGGGTTTGTTGCGGTTGGCAATGAAATGCCCGAGACTTCTTTGCGGTTGTAGCATAGATCATTTATTTGCTCACAGCTATTGTAATTCTTGACCTTTTTTTGCTTGCGGCTTTGCCTTGTGCATGAACCTTCTTAGTTTTCTTACCATCATGGCAAGATCGTCATCATCATCGTCTTCATCATCGTCAGATTCAATCTCGATGATGACTTTTGATACACTTTCGGTTGCTTTGAGAAGCAACACCTTTTTTTCCTTCCTTCTTCCTTACGAAAGGGTTTGATTACGTTGGGTCGACTCCATTTCGTATGTGGGGAGATTGCCATACGGTTGTTGAGCTGTCATCTCGTTAAGATTCTTTGACTCTCTTATTGCGATGGTCTTGGCATCCCACTTGCTCGGTAGGGCTCTCATGAACTTTATGGTGGATCTTTGTTAGGATAGATCTTTCCGTATGCTCGTAGAGAGTTGAGCGAGAATGTTGAATCTTTCATAAGTGGCGTTTACATTTCGCCTTGCTTGCGTGAGCAAACATCTCGTCTTCTTTGTGTTAGAAGAGGCTATTTTGTTCTCTAACTTCTTGAGTTCCTTCGTGCATGATCGGCGGTGCTTCCCGGACTTCCTTGGCATTTTTGCGGTTTACAACATTGTCGAAGCAGATCGTCCTCGAAGTTGGAGCAGGATGTTCTTAGCCTTTTTTGTCAAGTTAGACGACTTTCTTCTACGTATACATCCATTCTTCTTTCACTTTGATTTGTACTTTGTTTGGCTCGTCGATGGTTGGTGCAAGCTTTGTTGGTATATAGGGCCCATTAGAAACGGTCTCAAATAGATCTTCATCTATTGAGTCCATATAAGCTTGCATTCTAACTTTCCGGTTAGCAAATTTATCCTTGTTGCACATTGGTGGCTTCTTTGCCTCCCGGTCTGGATTAAGCTTGATGAGTGCCATTTGGATCTACTAAAGCGTGTAAGTTTGTAAAATAGAAACCGCTTTGATACCAATTGTTAGTTCTTAGTAGGCTGAAGTTATCTAGAAGGGGGTTGAATAGATATTTGAAAATCTTTTCTATTTTAAACTTGTTCTTAGATAGTGATTAAAACTTAGCGGAATTAGTATTTGTTTTAATCTTCTTAACCAAACAATGGAGTTATTATGGTAGTAAGGAGTTAAAGCGGTTATAGCGAGATATAGCGGTTATAGCGAGATATAGATGACCACAGTTGTTTTAAGTGGTTGAGAGCACTCAAGCTCTAGTCCTCTCTACTACTCAGCGAGTAGGATATCCACTAAGGATGTCTTTTACAATCTTACGAATCACCACAGATTCCTTCTAGACCGGTGATGCAGGAACTTCTCTAGTTCACTCTTGAACTCTTCAAGTCAATGAGACTTGGCTTTCTTCTGATTCACTCTGAACTCTTCAAGTCAATGAGACTTGGTACTCTTCTTGATTGATTGATGGTTGTTGTTGTTGCGTTACGAGAAGGTTCTACTCGGTTTCTTTGTGTAAGCCTTTGGTTCGTTTAGGCGAGTAGTGAAAGCAAGCTTTTCAATATCTCGGATCGTAGAGTTGAGCCTTAGAAATTCTTCACGTTGAATGTTTGATTGCTTGCTTGTTTTTTTCTCTCATCATATCATGCGATCGTATATATGTGATGTTGAAAACTATCAGTTGGATCCATCCGTTGTGGCATTAAATGCTTACGAACTTTACGTGTCTTTGCGATGGAGACATTTACGCACATCTCTGAATTACGCATTACGGCTCGCTTTGACTGCTGCATTTGCTTTCTCACCTACCACACGAAAAGGTGTTTTGTCCCTCTTATCCATAGTATCTTATCCTTAGCTTCTTGATATCGCTTCTTTGTTGCATACTAAGGATATTTCATATATTCGGGGGTGATGAACCTTTGCGGACATCTGGGATCCATTCCTCGTATGTTGAATTAACAACTTCATGAGGCAGCGTTTTTCGACATAGGGCGGATGATGCTCTACGATTGGATCGTGATGTTCTACGGTTAAGATCGTAGTGGCTTTGACTTGCATACTACGATGCTATCGATCGAGAACACTCTCGATTTCTCTTAAACTTTCATGCACTCGATCTTCTCTTGCTCGTGTTGTTGACTCTACGTTCGAGAGCACCTGCTACGATCGTTGACTTATAAACTTCACGTTTCCTTGACACTTCGATCGTGGAGTTAGCTTGGTGAGCGTTGGGACCACTCTACGATTTAGAAGAGTCCCCTTTCAAAGAAGGCACACTCGATCTTGGGCTCTCGTTTTACGCCTTGACTTACGCAATGTTGATCAGATTGATGCACTCGATTTCTTGAAGACTAATCTATTACATCTCGAGAATCGACTAACGATTTTGATCTTTCTATCTATACATTCTAGAAACGAGAATGATCTGCGTTGAAAGCTTAGATCAACTAACAATTTTGATCTATCACTAAGTCCTTGTACATATATTCTTTAAAGGACCTTACAAATAATCATGAACACATGCATTAAAACATCAAATCATAATATAAGAAGTGGTTTGATCAAGGTTAGGTTTGGGTTTGTCTTTGACCTATTCTTGAATTTACGGAGGCACCTCAATGTTATCCCGGAGATCCATCAAGGTGAATTCATCTCTACATCAAAGGTACAATCCTTGTGTAGGAGAGGCATCGTATCCGCATAAATACAGCACATTAAATTGAGTCACGAAACAAAATATGCTTTCACTTAGTATATATGAAATGCGTTGATCATACACAGTGTTAGCATATACTGGCAAAATAAACTGCTAATATTGTACAGAAAAGTAAGCGGTTATTGTATCTCTGAGGCGTAAAAGAATTTACCGCTTACGCTTTGTATAATCGAGCAAGCAAGGAATCTTGTTCTAATTGGTAAAGGTAAAGTCCGGGTGGACCGCAGTGATGGAGGGATTGTCATCATCCTCCTTGTCCCGAATGATGGCCATTACGTCAAGGAAATCATCATCTGGGGTGTATCTGTTGGTATGTTCATCATGGACGATGATGCGCATGCCCGACATTATTCGGACAACGTTTTCCTTGATTCTCCGCTCTTCTTCTTCGATTGCGGGATCTAGAATAACAATTTTCTTTTCCTCCACCGGTTTTGGCTTAGGAAATAACATGGCCATGACATTGGCTGGCACCTTTACTGGAGGTTGTGCGAACTCAGAGTTTGAAGGCGAAGCCGAACGCCACATGGTTGAAGCTGAAGGAATCTTTTGATGCTTATGAGGATTCCTGTGACTAGAGATGGCAGAATAACCTAGTCCAGCTATTCCGAATTGCTTGGTTAATCAAATGGGGTACTGGATACCCTGGCCATCTTTACCTAACCCTTGTCCTGGCTTGTGACCTAACGACATCATTTCTTGAGTGGCTGACATCACCTCACCAGAAATGTGGGGTTTGGGCAATGGTGCTCCAATAGCGTGGTATTGGGTGTTGCTTATTTCCAAAGCATGAAAACTGATTGGTTCTACGTCTGCATTGGCATTGATGAATGGAATATCCCCGTGCTGAGGAATCTCTGGTTCAGCATTGACCGTGACTAGGCTATTATTGATAATGTACTTTAATTATTGGTGAAGAGTGGAGGGATCGCTTGACCTATATGGATCCATGGTCGTCCCAAGAGCAAAGTTGTATCCGAATCTATCTTGAGCACATGGAAGGATACGCAGAATGTATGAGGGCCAATTTCGATTGGGCAAACTCAATTACTCCAACCGAAGTTACTGGCGGGCTCCATCAAAAGCTTTGATGATAGTATGGCTACTCGAATTCGGTTGAGATTGATATTCATCTTCACCAAGGTGGCATATGGGCGGAGATATTAGAGAGAGGAACCTCCATCTATTAAGACCCCTGCTACCATATATCCGGAGGACAAGACCGTAATGTGTAACGGCTTGCAATGACCAGTCCCTTCGGATGGTATGTCATCATCAGTGAAGGATATTACATTGTTGTTGAAAATGTGATCAACCATGTGTTGAAACTTTTCCGTATTCACTGATGTCGGGAGATAGGCTTCTTTTAGAACCTTTAACAAGACCTTCCGGTGGTTCTCAGAGGTTAGGACCAAGTCCAAAATTGATATTTGTGGTGGCGCTTCCTTCAAGCTTAAAACCATCGAGGCTTCGTTATGACCCACAACGCGGAGGAATTTTTTAATCTTCTCCATGAGTATTTTCCCCTTTGATTTGGTGGTGGGGTTCATCACCCGATGGGGAAGATACAGTGGATTTTCCTTCGACACTGTAGCAGTGGTATGTGAGGTGGATCCTTCATTTCTCCATAATTCCACGGAACCTTGCACAAGCTAACAATAGGATATTGTGCTGTACATGGCAAGTTGATTGGCTCGGGAGCTGCCACTTTTAAAGGATTGCTTCCTCCTTTGAGCTGAATTATCGGTGTTGTTAGAAAAGTATTAATCCCTTCAACTTTAATAGATATAACTGCTACCACACTTTTCCACTTAGTAGGGCCTGCATTCTCACTTGCACGTAACACAGTGTCGTTATTCGCAAGCAAGCTTGAGACACCACCTTGTCGATTAGATTTTGAATAAGGTGTATGAGTGCCCAAAGATTCTTACGTGTTGTGACCACGAGACTGGGAGTGGTATTGACATACTCCATCAGAGTTATACCGTCCCGAACGGGGGTTGATTGGAGGTAGAAGGGAACTGATCCTTCCTTCATTGATTAACATGTGAAGGATTTCCTCCATGGGTTGGCCCAAATAGGTGAATTCCCGTTTGTTGGCGAAATCCCGACGGGCTTTGGCATTTGCTCTCTTCGTCACTTTGTCTTCCATCATTTCATTTTCTGAAAGTGACGAGGGAATATTCATGACGATTGGCAGGAGACTGGCATGCTCCTGGATGATTAATTGCCGAGTCACTTGATGCTGATAAGTCACCAGTTCCGCCAATTGCTCAACTTGTTTGCAGAGAGCTTTCATCTTTCGTTCCATTGTGAACTGGAACTTAGCATAATCCCATCTGTTATCACCATCTTTGATGGTCTGGGGGGAATCATAGCTGAAGTTGGAACTCTGTCCACTGCTCCAATTAATCATGTTAACCTCTTCTTCTTTGTGTTGAGGAAGAGGGTTGTCTTGTACGTGAGGCTGATCGTGTTTGGTGACTACGATATCTCCATTATCTATTAGGTCCTGGATCTTGTGTTTCAAGGCCCAACAATCCGGAAAGAGTATCATGTCTCAGGTGCCCCAAGATGATAAGCACATTTCTAGCGACATTGAAACCCCGTCCATTAGAAATCGTTTGGTGGAAGAAGATGCGTAATTTTCTTCTTCGTGTTGTCGGAAGATTAAGAATGTTCTCGAGGTATCCCCTAAGGGTGTAAACACTCGATGGCGTTTGACTTCTCCACCTTTTTGATCTTTGGAGGGTTTGCAGACTGAATTTGTCTTTGGAAAAGGAGTGTAGTTTCTCCTTTGAATGGGCATACTTTGATTGCCTTTTTGTCTCTGTGGTATCAGGGAAACATCTTCCTCTTTCTTTTTATGGACCCTCCGGGGGTTGTTCCCATAATTTTCAGATTGGATGTGATTAGCAACAGCTTTGAGTGCGGCTAGGTCTTGAATCTTTCCTGACTTCAACCCCATTTCAGCCATCTCCCCATGTTTAACCATTTCAGAAAACGGTTTGCCGATGCCGGCTAAAACTCTCTCATAGAAGGGAGCTTCTTGTATATCTATGAATGTCATGACCATTTCTAATTCTGATATGGCAGGACTAACTTGGGCAGCCAGGCGTCTCCACCTGTGAGCATACTCTCTGAAAGACTCGTTAGACTGTTTCTTGATCTTTGTAATCTGATACCGATCAGGAGCCATTTGAGTTTGAAAACTGTATTGAGTGATGAAGGCATGTGCTAGCTCTTCCTAGCTGTGGATTTTGGAGTTGTCTAATCTTGTGTACCACGAACGGGCTTCTCCAGTTAGACTCTTTTGGAATAATTACATTCTGAGTTTTTCATCCTCTGCATAGGATCCCAGTTCTCCAATAAAGACTTTTAAATGTGTATAAGGATCCCCTAACCCGTCATATTTTTCAAAGTCGGGAGTTTTAAATTTTCGGATAGTGAACACACGTGAAAAATACATAGATCGGCGATATGAAACACTCCGTGTGTTCCAACTCCTTTGATAGAGCGAAGGGTCTCTTCCATTTGGAGGACTTTCTTTTTGATGTCACCATTGTCTGGATCTCCAGTGGAATGGGCAGCATCATGCGTTTTGTTGGTCGTATCTAACTGTAGCTCTGGTATGGTAATGACCAGAATTCCTCCTTGTGTGGAAGGCTCAGTATGTACGGGTATTTTTTGATCCTGTGTAAACTGGTGTAATTCTTTTAATAGAATAGCCAAATCTGTAATCTGTTTGCTTAACCCATCGAATTCTTTGCGAGAAACTGGATTAAGTTCAGTCTGGTCGGATGATGACATGATTAACTGTAGGCCTGTTGCCTTTTTGGACTTTTATAGGGTAGTAGGTCCGATTGATTCCCGCGAAAGGCGGCATAGTTTAGTCCTTAGGGAAGGTGTATAATGAAATGCTATGTGATGTGTCCATTTTAGGAATTTTATCCTGCAAAAGCGGTGTCACCGTTTTGTTTGACGATATGGACATATTGCTTCATATTTCTCATTACATGGAGATAGATATGGAATGAAATTAAAAGTAAATGTGTTTATAAGTAATTGAAATGAGAGCATGAAGAGACTTTCCTTCGTTTTGGGTTTATCAGAGGCTGACCTATCTTAGGTTACTCTCGCGGCTTTTTGGCATGAAGGTTCCCAAATCATCGCAATCTACTAGACGGGAAGGGTTTCCCCGTCTTTTTTCTCTTAGAAATCAGCAACCCAACCTCTTATTTATAGGCAAAAGGTGCCTGTGTACTGCGGCTCACCAGCAGTGTACCGAGAGGCGGGTCGGTCGGCCCGGATTACAAGTCAAGTCGTCAAATCAAGCACGTGCACTCGACAATCGTAATGTCCACTCGAATTTTGAGAAGTGCAATCCGAGCATCCGCTTTTGAGGTATTCGGGACCTATTTTGATGCATGCGTTGTCGAGAGTTCAGACGATGGCATGGGATTAGAGTTTGTATGAAGTCTTTGAAGATGGGACGATGCCCTCCGGTCTTCAAGCTTCAACTTTCATCCGTTACCCCGCATAATAGTCACTCGGGATTGGTTAGCCTTGTGGGACATTGTTGCGTAGAGACGAGACGTGGCATCGTGTTGGACAAGATGGCGATGTTGCCCTCACCGCATTATTATCACGGATTGGGCCGATAAGCAGACGTTGCTCAGACTTCGCTGAGATTGGACTGCTGCATTTGTTGAAGGTCCTCATTGTCATCTTTGAGGCGTGCCTGTCTTCCCGATGTTATTTCCGGGTTGGCACAATGTATTTTATTATGAGTGCCGAGATTGAAGCTGATGGCATTTGAAACAAGCATTTCCGGGGTTATATCCAAAACTGCATTCCTTGGGGTTATCACCAAGGTTGGTGGCTATTCCCATGGTTGGGATTGAGATTGGATACCTTGGGGTTATCTCCGAGATTAATCGGTCTTCTCCGGTGTGTGTTCCGGTATTATATCTGCAGGTCTCGGGGTTAGATCCGACGTTGAAACCGTTACTCCTAGATTGTGATTCGGGGTTGATGCTGAACTTCCGGTAGTATCCGGTATGGATTTGGATTGTCTTTCGTGGTTCTCTTAAAAGATTTAATCTGTCCTCCCTGCAATGTTAATGTGATGAGTGCAAAAAAATTTTGAGTGTCTACAAGCACATTACCATGGATTTCGTTACTGGTCTTCCCAAGGTTTCTCAAGGTATAGATGCAATTTGGGTCATTGTTGATAGATTGACCAAGTCTGCTCACTTCTTACCTATACGAGAAACTTATAAACTTGAACGTCTTGCTCGTATGTACATAATCGAGGTTGTAAGATTGCATGGTATACCAGTATCCATAGTGTCTGATCGAGACCCAAGATTCACTTCACGATTTTGGGTTAGTTTGCAAAAAGCTATGGGCACGAATTTACGATTTAGCTCGGCATATCATCCTCAGACGGATGGACAGTCGGAGAGGACTATTCAAACTCTTGAAGATCTATTAAGACTCTGTGTCCTTGATTTCAAGGAAAGTTGGGACAAATTCTTACCATTGGTGGAGTTTTCCTACAACAACAGTTATCAAGCAAGTATTGGCATGGCTCCATTCGAAGCATTGTATGGAAGAAAGTGTCGTTCTCCAGTATGCTGGGATGAGGTGGGTGAAGCAACGTTGTTGGGACTAGAGTTGGTACGTATGACTACGGAAAAGATTCAAACGATCTGGCAACGTATAAAAACCTCACAAAATTGACAAAAGAGTTATGCTGATCTTCATCGAAAGGACGTGGAATTCAATATTGGAGATCATGTGTTGTTACGTGTTGCTCCATGGAAAGGAGTTACGAGATTTGGAAAGAGAGGAAAGCTCAATCCTCGATTCATTGGCCCATTTTTAATCCACGATCGAGTAGGAACTGTGGCGTATAGACTCACTTTATCGCCAAGTATATCTCGTGTTCATAACGTTTTTCACATATCCATGTTATGTAAATATGTGGAAGACCCGAACCACATTATTGAGTTAGAACCGGATGAAATAGAGGAAGATTTTACGTATGAAGAGGTTCCTGTTCAAATCTTGGATAAGAACGAACATATTCTATTTTCCAAGGTTATACCTCAAGTCAAAGTTTTGTGGAGAAACCACGATGTTGAGGAAATGACCTGGGAGTTAGAATTTGAAATGAAATCAAGGTATCCTTACCTCTTCAACATACCAGGTACGTACCGTAATTTCGAGGGCGAAATTTCATAAGAAGGGGAGGTTGGAAGACCCCATCTTTTATAAATAAAGATGAATTTTCTATAAATATCATTTTTGAATATTATGGAATGAATTTGATATAATGTTATAGTTGTGGGTAATATTTATAAATTTTACAAAGTACGTAAGTTGTTATATAATATTCGATTGGTCGGGGAATATTCGTTTTAACAGGGAATATTCGTACAATGACACAATCATTGGTGGACTCCACAACGGAATTATTGTCGGATTGAGAAAACGACAACAATACTCTATGAAAATAAAGACGGAAGTTTTACCGTTAACTGTTGAAACACCCGGTGTTAAAAGTATAGTAATACGCGTAGTTGCACAGTAGCATACGGTATTGAATATTGATGCTTACATGAGAAGTCACTCAGTTTTGTTCAATTATTGGTACAGTAATTATTGCATAGTAACTCACGTTATTTGATTCAGTTATTGTCAATATTTTATAATCAATAATTGAGATGAAAAAGTTATTAATCTGGGAACGACCTGGTCGATTAATATTGTGAATTATAATAATGATGATGAGTTTTGTTTTATTAGTATTATTAATGTAATAAAACATAAAAACTTTTTTTATAAAACAGAATACTTTTATAAAGTTATTCATTTTATTAGACTATAAATAGAATATATAATATTCTATTACGCATAGTATTTTGCATAGTAAAATCTTTTTATATAAAATAGAATACTTTTATAAAGTTATTTGTTATATTAGACAATAATTAGAATATATTATATTTTATTATGCATAGTGTTGCATAGTGCACAGATAGTGTTTTGCATTGTAAAATCTTTTTATATAAAACATAATACTTTTATAAAGTTATTTATTTTATTAGATTTTAAATAATATATATATATATATATATTTAGAATATATTATATTTTATTGCATAGTGCAGCATAATATCCTTTCTATTTTCCTATAAATAGGATGCATAGTTAGAATTGAAAACCACACCAGAAGTTCAGAGAAATCTTCTATAATCTTGAGCGTATTTCTTTAGAGTTTTAAGAAGCTTTGAGCATAGTGTAAGTTTTCTTCAAGAATATCCTCGCCTTACCAGTCGAAATACTATTCTTTTACGGTAAGGGATATTATTTGTTGTACTCGTAAGGGGTATTCTTTCTTTCTTATTCATGAAGAGAACTTTTGTTATTCCATTCTTTGTTATTCTGTTGGAATAACCTGTATACGCGGGCTACCCTATACTTGGTGAAATTCTTTTGTTATTCTATTTTTTATTATTCTGTTGGAACATCCTGTCTGTGCTTCACGCACGACCTGGTTCCATTATTTATCATTCTGTTGGAACATCTTGTCTGTGCTTTACGCATGACCTGGTTTCGTTAATTATTATTCTGTTGGAATTTCCTGTCTGTGCGTTTACGCATGACCTGGTTCCGTTATTTATTATTCTATTGGAATAACCTGTCTGTGCGGTCTATCGCATGCCTGGTGATTTCTTTTGTTATTCCATTCTTTATTATACTCAGTTGGTTAAAGTTTTGACTTCTATACTCCATGAAATTAGTGGAATATCCTTGATATTTGCGCTTCATCCAGTATCTTTTCATGGAAATATTCTTCTGAGCATTCTTAAGTGTTACTCTACAAAGAAGTATCATGTTGACAATTTGAACATTATTAGATCCTGGATAAATTAATTCTTGAACTTGTTTTATTGAATTCTTATATCCTTGTCATCATCCTCATATTTATATTATGTTGAAAGTCATCTGTGGCCTGTAGTGCATAGATGGACTTGGTATGATTATGACCAGGGATTATTCGGTGTAATCATGACCGTAATGTTACAAATGATGTGGAAAAAGTCCTCATTGGCCCGTAGTGCATTGATGGACAGTTGTTGGCATGATCATGACCATTGATGAATACACGAATATCCTTGGCCTGTAGTGCATGGATAATTTGTGGTCGTGATACTAATGAATATCCTTGGCCGTAGTGCATGGATGATGTGGATTATTTATTAAGCTGAGTCTAAGCGATAAAAAGTAATGAAAAACCTTTTAAATCATAGAAGATAGTAGATTTTATTCTCTACTTGACTCTTCTAATGAATTGCTTATTCCGCTGCAATTAAACTTGATGTTTGTTATATTTTATCAGTTTAACACTGTTGAACACTAATGATAATTTATTCTGCATTATCTTAGTCGTAATATTTCTTACTGGGCTAGTTGAGCTCACCCTTTTACTTTCATTATTCTATTCAGGAAATGAGAACGTAGTAGGGACTAGTCGGGAAACAGAGTGATGGTCCTAGAAAGTGCATTAGCAGTCCTCACTATTATGTAAAATAGTGTGATAATAAATGTAATGAGAACCCCATTGAGTTTGTATATTGTCTAGATGACAATATTTTTATTAAAACTCACAGCATATGTTTAGTCATATTTTACACGACTGTTGTATAATTAAGTTTGTATTTGAATTCTGTACCATGTATTTGGCGACTCAAGATGGGTGATGTATATCTATTTTGGGGGCGTCACATTTGGCCTCTAGAGGCGATCCACCAAGGAAGAAGAAAGATACAAGAATGTGGGTGTTTGGCAAAACCCTAGTTTTTCTATCTCTCATAGAAAAAGAGCGTACTCTCCAACAATTAGAATCACGTATTTTGATATCTGATATAAGACTCCTCTTATAAAGATATTAGTTAACCCTTCTAATCTAATTAGAAAATAGGGTATTATTTAATTAATTAAATTCTTTTAATTAATTAAGCTCCCTAATCTTATTAGGGATAATTAATTAAACTCTTTTAATTAATTTAACCTCTTAATCTTATTAGGAATATATGAGAGTACTTTTATTAATTAATTCCCGAGACTCCTTTAGGAATTAAATAATAATAATAGTAATGATAATAATAAGACTCCTCTTATTAATTTATATTTAATATTTCCAAAATATTAAATAATAAATATTAAGCTATTTAATTTATTCTATCACCATAGATTAAATTAAATATACTTAACTTATTATTACAATTATGCCATTAACTTCTTAAATAATTATTCTTTCTTTTATGGTGTGACCCTTTATGTTCTTCATATTAAACCGGTTGTGAATAAATCAATTAGAACAATTCTAATCTTATTTAAATAAATAAATTTAAATAAATAATATTTATTCTACAATAGGGATAAGTCTCCCTAGCGATTAACGACTTTCTAGATAATATAGATTTCAACATTAATCATAAAAGAACCTTTGAGTAAATAGTTACCGTACAATTCAATCCTTCCACCATATATACAATGTCCCAATTAAATATAAGACATGGAATTACTGTCAAGTTTTATTTTATTTAATTATATGTATTTCAACTCTTAAATGCACAATTCCAAATAATGCAAATTAGAAACTCCTTTCTAATTTCGTTATGCCTTGGCCAATGACTACTGTGTTGTCATTTATCGAATCACATATGACATTTCTCTTCTTTTACTAGAAGCGGTAGATTCTTTATTGATAATACATTATCTCCATGTACAACTTATTATACCCAAGCATACCCTTTGATATACCCTAAGGGTTTTAAGGAATAAGTCAAAGTATAACTCATCATACACAAGATACTATGATGATCTCAAGTCCAAGGATCACTTGTACTATTATCACTACATGAATTTCTATTGACAGACAAGTAAAACTCCATTAGGTATTCCTTAGCGAGCCACGTTCAGTGAACTTATTCTCTAATAAGCACCTACATACTTGCTTTAGTGTCTCCACACAAATGATCATGATATCAATCATCCTCATCCAATGAGCAAGAAACTTATGTACCAATCTATCCAGATTCACTAATCCCCAATTTAGTAATCCAACGATTGGGAACTATTTTAGTTTTAAACTTTCTAAGAATTTAGATTTCATTAGAATGATCATCATCATTATTCTAAAAGCATTGCTTAAAACTATAGGTTTATCACATATTATAAAACATCGTCATGTAGATAATTAAAAGCCTTTAATAAATTAATACTTTTATTAATAAATGAATAAGATTGTTACAAAGTATATGCTTTATCATCAAACATGATTGGCTTGTGTGCATACTACTTTCAATCTTCCACTTGCACTAAAGCCAATAGCCATGGTATGTATCTCATACCCTTCTTCTCTAAGTGACCATTATCCTGCTGTTGGATAAGCTTTAGTTAATGGATATGTAATGTTGTTCTTGAGAGTCCACTATCTCTATAGTGATTTCCCATCTTTTAATGATTCTTATAATCAAATGAAAGTGCCACAACACATGTTTAGATCCAAGATGAGACTTAGGAACTATTCCTAGTTCTGTAATGAACTTTTCATCCAAACAATCAACTTGTATCTTCATTTATAACTATATACTTTGTCTTTATCACTAAACCAACAACTCTTTGCTGTTTGGAACCTTTCCAATTCACTGCACCACTATTCAAGGTAACACTTTACCTTAAAGTGAATTCTCTGTCATCTTGGTCTGTCTAAAAAACTTGAGTTTTTGTTAAGCCCTCTAGTTTTAATTCCGACCCACCATGAATATGATCACATCCTTAGTGCCGGTTAAGTACTTTAAGATGTTTTCACTGACTCACAGTGAACTTCTCCAGAATATGACTGATCATCATCAGGTCTCGTATATTTCATTGTATACATGATTGTCACTCATGTGATCTCTCTTTTCAGGAGTCTATGGGGACTATTAAGAGAGATTCACTCCATGGCTCATCAACATGAGACATCTATTTGATTTTGCCATGATAAACGACTTTAGCATCAAATGAATATACGTTCCTTGGGTAAAGTCGAGCATCATCTTGAATCTATCTATATAGATTTTATCCCTAATTAAGATACTCTTCCCAAATCATTCATGGAGGAATGTTTAGATAACTTTATCTTTACTGATTGTAGCATTAGTATGTCATTCCTTATCCATAGTATATCAACATATAATATTAGGAATGTCACGACGCTCCCACTGACCCTTTTGTACACATTAGGTTCATTCTTATTTGTGATAAAATCAAACTCTTTTGATTTGTTTCATCAAAGCGAATGTTCCATTTTTGAGAATCTTGACTCAATCCATTTCTCTGAGTGTCTACAACTCTTACCTCATCGTATGTAACTGGATCATCATCTTCCATGATGTGTACCTCATTATCATCATCATTTATAATGAATCCATACCTCCCAGGTATCTTCGGTACTATTCGCATTTAAGATTGATTTGTGGTACAATAGAATTCATCTATAAGTTCCTCTTATTTGACTTATAGTGTTTTGTGGTTCTTGAACTCTTCAAGATCTATTATCCTCCCACTAGCCCCTCTAATGATAAACAACTTTATCTTAGAAGGCAGCGTGTTTCGCAACAAACACCTTTTGCTGAGTAGGATTATATAACATATACCCTAAACTTACTTTAGGATGTCCCACAAATATGTACTTGTCAAATCTTGTCCCAAACTTATCCCTTTGAAACCGTTTTCACATAAGTTGGACAACCTGATAAGTGGGTTTTATACCTACTTATGGAGTACCAATTCATGCGAACTATGCCCATCTCAAGTACGTTTTAGTATGTTTTAGCTGCATTTTATGTTAGTTTGCATTGCATATACTTAAAACTCCTTTTGGTGAAAAAGTGAAGGAAACGGCCTAATTTAGTGGACTTAGAGGGTATGAGGCGAATGGACAAATGAGGCAAGGCACAAGCTGTGGACGCGTGCTATGAGGATCAAGAGGATCAGGAGACTAAGCAGGCATGAACAAAGGAATGAGCAAAGCAGACGTAGCGATAAAAGCAGCAGAACCAGAATCTTAGTCAGAAGGCTGCCAGTAGACAAGCTTAGAGCGCGCGTGTCGCCATGCGAGCACCCGATCGACATCATGACGATTCTGCAAAGTCGCACGCCCGTGTGAGGATTACACTGAGCTGTTATTTTAATTTTAAAATTTTAAGGGTTATAATGGTTTTAAAATGATTGCTGACTGGTGTTAGACATATCGCTTTTACTATTCTTCAGTTTTTACGTATTCTTACATCGTAACTAGGGTTTAATCTCTGGAAGAGATTCCAACGTAAGAGGAGGCCAAAACTCTACTTTTCTACTTCTTCTTGGGATTTTCTACCAAAGTAGATTGTTATTAGTATTTGCTGGATTCTTATGAGGATTTGAATAGTGAATTATATTCAACAATTGGGTTTGATTGTTTCTACCTTTCATCTTTCAATTGTTCGTTTATTAATCATGTTTAGATTTGATCCCATAATGGCTTTTGGTTCAGTTATGAACTAAACTCCATTATGGGATTCTTACGGATTTTAATATGTAGTTTGATTGCATGCTTGAATGCTGGATTGTTTTACATATCATATGGGATGTCTATCATGATTGTTTTGCATGTATGAATGCTTGATCACCATTTGTTTCAGTACTTGTATGGAATTGACAATGAACATGCAAGTATGGATTGTAATCACGAAAGTATATGTATATGGGGCTGTTTTATATGGCTTGTGTATTTTGTGAACCAGATAGATATATACTGTTTCACCGTATAAGTTAGAATAAGGGCTTGAACTTAAATTCAATATAGTTGCAATTTCACATAGACATATAGTGATTTTTGTTATATTGATGATTACATAGAGTCTATCATTTGTGGATGCTGTGTAAGTAGGTTTTAGTGCATTGAAAAATGGCTATGACTCTTTTAGTGCTCTTGGCTACTCTCCTGTGATATGTGAACAAGTCATGCATGATAGTGGTGATTAAATGAAATATTAAATGAAGTTAGGATCCCATTATTTCCATATTTGATTTATTCTGTTGTTATTATTGTTTTAGTCGTTATTTGCGATTCGAGAACAAACCAATCTTAGTCATTAGTTTGAGCATATAAATATAGTGATTTAATTAATGCAATGTGATTTGAATTAAACAACTTTCTCTATGGGATCGATACTTTATTTGCTCTATATTGCTTGTTGACACATGTATGCTTGCATGAGCTAGAGCTCTTTTGTTAAGACTAAAAAAGAGGCAACAAGTTTTTGGCACCGTTACCGGGGAAAGGCATTTAATTTATTATTATTATCATTAGTTTTAAGCTATATTGTATGACTTAGACAGTTCTAGTCTTATCTCATTTCAGTTTTTGTTTTTGTTTCAGGAATTGGGATAAATTTTTATGCGCACGCGGTCATCCAACCCCGACTTAACACCTGTTTAGGATAACATAAACGGGAGATGTTGGAAAGCAAGTGTTCGTAGAAATTTACAAACACAATTAGAAAGTACAACAGCTAATATGGCAGCCGAGGCACAAGGAGAAGAGCAAAGAGAGGAGCATAGGGATCTGAAGGAATATTCCATGCCTAATATTAATGGACTACAGTCCAACATCGTCAAACCAGCAATAGCAGCCAATACATTCGAGATAAAAATATGCACTATTTATATGGTACAGAATTCGGTGCAGTTTGGGGGTGCTGCTACAGATGATCCGAATGAACACCTGTTGAGTTTCATCGAAATCTGTGATACATTCAGATGCAACGGTGTGACGAAAGATGCTATCAAACTTAGGCTATTCCCATTCTCATTGAGGGATAAAGCAAGAAGTTGGCTTCATTCTTTGCCAGCAGGATCTATAACTACATGGGAGGACTTAGCACAGAAGTTCTTAGCTAAGTTCTTTCCAATGGCTAAGACTGTAAAGATGAGGACACTATCTCTCAGTTTGAGCAACAACAGGGTGAGTCCTTATACGAAGCATGTGAGAGATACAAAGAAATGCTGAGGAAGTGTCCACATCACGGTATGCCAGATTGGATGGTGATCAACACGTTCTATAATGGATTTGGATGGCAGCCAAGACCGATTGTAGATGCAGCTGCAGGAGGGGCATTACGGGCAAAAAGCTATGAAGAAGCTTATAACCTTATCGAGACAATGGCATCGAACAATTTTCAAAATCCTAAATCTCGGATGCCACAACCCAAAGTTGCAGGTGTGTTGGAGGTAGATGCTATTACTCTGTTGTCAGCACAGATGAAAGCCATGGCAAAGAAGATAGATACTTTGGCAGAAGGTAAAACAAAGACAGTTGCCTTCGTATGTGAGATTTGTGCGGGGTCACACTCGACGGATCAATGTCTTATCATTTCGAGTCGGTCGCGAAGATGTGAACAACTCTGAGAAAAAGACCAAGGTCCTGCTTTCGAACACATACCACCCCAACAACCAAAATCATCCAAACTTTAGTTGGTTAAATAACCAAGGTAATCAGCAGAATCATTTTCAATCAAATAATCAGTTTCAGACACAACCAGCGCAGCCACAATTTTATCCTAGACCACCTTTTCCGTCGGGATTTTCTCAACAACAACAACAACAACAACAACAACATCATACTCCAGCTGCACCTCAGCATGAAAAGAAATCAGAAATGGAGGAGATGATGATGAAATACATGGCAAATACAGAGGTTATGATCAAAAGCCAATCAGTGGCTATTAAGAATCTGGAAACTCAAATGGGGCAGATGGCAAACATGCTTACTAACAGGCCCCAGGGTTCATTGCCAAGTAATATAGAGACAAATCCAAGAAGAGAAGTGAAAGAACAATGTCAAGTAATTACATTAAGATCTGGGAAAAACACAGAGATATCGCAGTAAGTCGATCGCGCCATACATGTTGCACTAAGACGAGGTCGTCACACACACACTGAGGCGGAGAGAGCCACCATCGAGAAAGAAAATCTGGAAAAGTTTGAGGGTCAGCAAGAAGAGAAAGATAAAGCAGGTTCAGAGGAGAAGCTTAAGAGTTCAATGCCACCAATTCATACTCAAGTTCCGTATCCACAGAAATTAAATAAGAAAAGGGAAGATAAGCAATTCAGCAAGTTTCTGGAGGTATTTAAAAAACTGCAAATCAATATACCTTTTGCCGAGGCATTGGAACAAATGCCAAGCTATGCAAAGTTTATGAAGGGTAGACTATCAAGGAAAAGGAGATTAGATGAATTTGAGACAGTAGCCTTGACAGAAGAATGCAGTGCAGTACTTCAGCAGAAGTTACCTCCGAAGTTGAAGGATTCGGGCAGTTTCACAATCCCGTGCACAATCGGGAAGATGAATTTTGAAAAATGTTTGTGTGATCTTGGGGCAAGCATAAATTTGATGCCTTTGTCAGTATTCAATTAGTTGGGATTGCCGGCTCCAAAGCCGACAAACATAGCATTACAGTTAGCTGACAGATCCATCATGTATCTACGGGGACTTATTGAAGATGTCTTGGTAAAGGTGGACAAATTTATCTTTCCGGCTGACTTCATCATTTTGGATTACGAAGAAGATAAAAGTATACCAATTATACTGGGGAGACCATTCTTAACCACAGGCAGGACTTCGATAGATGTGCAAAAAGGAGAACTCACGATGCGTGTACATGATCAGGAGGTGACCTTTAACGTCTTTAAGGCAATGAAGTTTCCAACAGAGGAAGAAGAATGCTTCCGGGTTGATGTGGTGAACCGGGTTCTAAATGATGAAGTGCAGAGTATAATGGATAATGAACCACTGAGAAGCATCATTGCTAAAAATTTAGATGTGGAGGATGAGGAATTGAATAAATTCGTTCAATATTGGGATACCACTCCACAGTATGGAACTGTTGCAGTAGGTGATAAGTGTCCGGACAAACATCTTAAAGAGAATGGCTAGAGATTGAAGAGTGATTCTGATGGTGAGGTGGACAGAAAGAAAGTCACCTCGATTCTATATTCGACATGAAACTCAGAGACAGTCAAGCTAATTGACTATAAATTAGCGCTGGATGGGAGGCAACCCATTGTTTCCATCTCTATTTAGTATTTATTTAGTTCAAGTTGTTTGGTTTAACTTAGTCTAATTACGTGTTAGGATAGTATGAGTACATTTATCTGCTTAGACATCGTAATCGAATCACAGAAGAGCATGTGCATGCATTGCATTGAAATTAGGGAGATAGAATAGTCATTCATTTTGATTTAGTAAACCATGTTTTGATGAGGTCCATTGATGCTATTTCAGGTGTATTGGAGAGCATGCATGTCTGTCTTGCAGATTCTAAAAAAAAATTAAAAGTTACAAAGGCAGAGATATTAGGGACGCATGATCACAACTAACTATTTCAAAGATAAACTGCGCTACCGCCGATATATACGCCAGACAGATTTGTCA
Organism: Panax quinquefolius; assembly: GCA_020205615.1. Lineage (NCBI taxonomy): Eukaryota > Viridiplantae > Streptophyta > Magnoliopsida > Apiales > Araliaceae > Panax > Panax quinquefolius. The sequence continues at coordinate 84,594,354 of CM035166.1, forward strand.
ACCTCATACCACAAGACCCAACCCATTCAAACGTCAAGCGGCGGCGCGCGACAACAGACGTGGAAAAATATTTCAGTTTAAAAATGTGATGGAGATAAAGTGGACTCTCATTTGCAATCAAAACAAAAGCTACATCACAGGGTCTCTCCATATCTCACGTCTCTATCTCTCTGTTAGTCACAAATTGAGCCTACATCTCTCAATCATATCTCCATGATTCTCTCCACGTTCAAAGCTCAAACCCATGCTCTCCCCCATCTATATAAACTAGGGTTTCTCATTTGGTGACGCCCCCAAATTCGGGTACTTAAAACCCGAACTCGGTGCTTCATGGTACCATTTCTATAAGCTGAATAATACTAATAATAATAACAATAATATAAAATTCAAACTTAATTTACATATGCATCAAAGTTTACACCCAGGTACGAGACCTTTAAACATTCATTACATCATAGATAATAAGTATTATTGTCTTAATAAACTTTAACTATTACACATAATATTATAAATTTCATTTGAACAGCTTTCCTTTCCCCTTGTTCTTGCCTGAACCTTCTGGTTGATCATACTTAACTGAAAACATTTAAATTTAAAGCAAGAATGAGCATTGAATTGCCCAACAAGTAATAATAACAATATATATTAGCTGAAAGAATTAAATGTTTTCTTTGAAAGACACTTCTACAATGAATCAACATTTGTGAAGTAAGCTGAACCAATAATAACAACATATCACTTCCATATGAAATTTTTGAAACTACGTATAGACTATAACTGGAGATCAGTCAACATACTATGAACATTATTTTCTATTTTCGAAAAGGTTAAACAGAAATTCATCTGTAAACCATCATAACTTACGGGCACGAGGGGTGATCAGCCCGCTATGCCCTGTATTGATCAATACTACATACAAGAACGATATTATCGTTCACTCTATCCACCTTAGGTGCACAAAAGTTTTTCCAGGTTCGGGATGTTCATACTTAGTCGGGAATCAGAACCAAAACAATCTGGTTGGATATAATAATGTTCTATCTTATTCAACAATATTTTTATGTCTAGTTGAATCAAATAGCTTAGACGACTTTTAAGTCAACATATACATACTTGAAATCAATAAGTGTGTATCAACATATGATTAAATACAATGGTTATCCAAGTGGGGACACTTGTCTAACCCTATATACGAATTAACGAACAGAATAAATATATGAATTATACAATAATACAATGATCGGATAGTGTAAGAACTTATATGAATACAAAGATTGGATACATAATCAATAATAATGGAGTTAATAATCTAGCACAATAATAATATAATTCTGAAACTTTCTTACTCATGTCCATTGGATAAAGTAAATACAAAAGTAGGATACTTGCACAATATAAAGAATAGTTCGGATACTTGCTCAATAATAATTGGAGTAAGTTTAGGAAACTTGCCTGAGCTGCTGCTTACAATAACACAACTTAGATTAATCTTTTATACAGCTACCTATCAGTAATAAGATCATTCGTTCAATTAGAATAATATATCATATCACATAGTACTGCTAATTGCAGTCAGCCCATAACCTAATCACATTGTCACATATGTTTAACAATTATTGATTCACTAACAAACACATATCTAGTCAATTTATCTAAGTTTAGGTCAATTTCTGAAATATTTCGGTGTACCGACGATTTTATCGGGTAAATATCGAGTCTAAGACTCTATCGTGTAGTTTAATATTCATTTAGATATTTTAAATACCAGTCATATTATTTTTCATAGCCTTATAATAATTTTTAAATAATAATTATACTTTATCATGAATTTTCAAACTTTGAAATCATTAGTAAATGATTTAAATATTAACTAATTCTATTATCATTAATATTTAATTAATATTAAACTATTAATGAAACCATTTCAAAATATTAAAGTTATTTATAATAACTCAAAATATTTTTAAAGTATTAATATTACCCTTAAATGATTTTTAAAATATTTAGAATCATTTTTAAATAATTACCATTAATATTAGAATATTAATTTATTATTTATCAAAATATTAAAAGTCATTAGTTATAACTTAAAATATTTTTAATTCATTTATTTCCTTTTAAATGATTTTAAATCAATAAAACTATTTTTAAACTATTTATTTAATATAATTATTAAATAAACTTAATATCTTTAATATTTAATAATTAATGAAACTTATCTTAAAATATTAAAAGTTATGTTTTATAACTTAAAATATTATTAAATACCTTATTATTATTTAAAATGATTTTTAATACCATAAAATCATTTTTAATTAATTTATTTAATGTATTTATTAAATAAATTAAATACTAATAATATCCAAATAAATATGAATATTTATGAAAAATATGTCAAATTATTAAAAGTTAATTTTTATAACTTAAAATAATTTTTAAAACTGATTTTATAATTTTTAGGAATTTATTTCTTTTTTAATGTATTTTTCGGAATTTATAAAACAAAAATAATTAAATCCGTCGCTAAAGGCTTTAGCGACAATATCTGTCGTGATAGGTGTTCTTGAGGCTCAAGAACACTGACAGTCAGTGCTCAAGGGTACCTCATTTGACCATTTTTAATTCGTTATGTGTAGTGTTTCTGGGCTAGCTATAACTTTGATCTTGTAGTATTGATGTAATACTACAAGTGTAAATCAACATCTGGGTCAGATCATAACATATGAGCAAGATATAAATCTTTGAAATCACTGTCAGACATGTTCATCATGTTTCTGGGCTACCAGAATTTCTGGTCATGGCCGGTCAACGCCTTTTGTGGCCTTCTAACATGAAATCTGTTGATGATATGGTTGGTCTAGACGTCGGGCTGTATAGACAAGCTAACAGAGTACAAGGTCTAAAACCTTTTCATGTCTAAATATCAACAACATGAAGGATCTAAGTCATCAAACTCACTGTTAGAGTGTTTCTGGGTTTTTCCCAGAAACCCAACAGTTCGACCTATCACTTTCATGCTCGAATTCCTTTATGTTCTGTTCATGATTTATATCGTGTAATGGGTCAAATATTTAGTATACATGACAAGGAACAATACAATATAATCAGAATATCATAACATCAACACACGAAAAATATATGGGCCGGTTAAAGTACCCTCCCGGAACTGTTCTTGAACATTTCTGGGTTTTCCAGAAATGTTCTTGAGCAGTTTCATCAACCCAAGTTTAACCAACTCTCAATTCGATTCTGTTACGTATTTGGGTAATATAAAAACATATATATGTAGTACTCATGTCAGTCAACAAGTATATAACAAGAACATGTCCATACTATAACGGATCAGCAAGAACAGAAGCTCTAAAAATGACTGTCAGAAATTCTGGGTTTCCCAGAAACTCAAAATTTCTGATCGGTCAATTCACTTTGACCACGAATATCTTTTAATCTACAACAGATATGAACCTGATTCAAGTTCCAGATTCAAGATCTCCTGACAGAGTACAAGTACAAACTTTTAAAACACAAAAACACATAACAGATCGAGATCTATAGGACCTGACATTCACTGTCAAACCCTTATTTTCAAGAATTTCCAGATTTAGAAAATCATCAAATCCGAGCCTCTAGATGTCATTGGTTTAACATCTAACAACCCAGATCATTGATTAACACCCCATACAATATATTTAACACAAAAAATTACATCTAACATAGATCAAAAGATTTTCAAATTTTAAGGTTTGCACCTTTTTGATGATCATATTCTAATTTCTATGCTTCTGATTTGATGTTAGTGTTCGTGGGGCTTGATTGGGGACTGATCTAGCAAGGAAATTTCGGAGGTTTGGTCTTGAGAGAATATGGCTATGTATTTGTGAACAAATTAGGCCAAAATGAGGATTTTCTCTCTCTTAAATTATGCAAATCATGTATGCAATGTATGGGATGGCTGATCATGTGATGCTGATGTAGCTCATAGCTAGGCATAGGGGGTGGCTGGCCAGATTTGGATAAGATTTGTCTAGCAATAATTCAACATATGGGACAAAAGGGCACTTTGGTAATTTTATTTTAATTTAAGGGAATTCTTGTCTAAGGTGCTTAAATCTAGGATTTATTCACTAGATTTTACATCTTAAAGTTTTCCAAATAATTACTAGGGTTTGGACAATTAAAAATTAAAGTGTAATAAAATTTTAATTTTAAACACACTAATTAAATTAGGGTTTTTAATAGAAATTAGGGTTTTGAATAGAAAATTAGGGTTTAAATAATTAGGGTTCCTTAACATCATTAGGGTTCCCAAATTAATAATTAGGGTTTCCTAATTATCATTATAATTTACTAAAATAGTAATTAGGGTTTCTAATTTTAGCAAATTAGGGTTTTCAAATAATAATTAGAGTTTCTCCTAATTACAGAAATTATATAATACACAGTAAAATTCATATAACACAATTACTGCTCAGTCTTAAACTCATAACCGAGTTTAACAATTAGGGTTTAATAACACAATATGAGGGTTATGCCATAATTTATCATATTTGCCCATCAAGTTATCGACCTACGCATTTCTAAAGACATATTTATAAGATGAAAAATTAAAATATAATTAATATTATATTATTATTCTCATCCTTGATCAATACCCAAATTTAAGATTTGGATTCCATAATCGATTTATTTTTCATATCTAACATTATTAATTAAGTTAAAATAATTAACATAATAATGCACTAAAATTCATATAATAAAAAGTAAATATAATAATTCCAATAATCATTTCATATATTATTTAAATAATATAAAATCATATTTTCATAGAAAATAAATAATAAGGACATTTCTACTATAAAATTAATTATTATAAGTATATACGTTATAATGATCAATAATTCTAAAATAAAATTATTTGAAATTATTCCTGTAATAAATAAATTTTAGTTATCACATATATACATACACATTACTTGGCACATATTCCCATCTTCAAATAATAAAAAAAAAATTTATATGCAAAATTTCTTATTTATTTACATAGAAAATATCGGGTTATTACAGTTGGGCAGAAACGAAATTGAGGGCAATAGCATCATTGTTGCTTCTTCATTTTCAATCATATAATATGTGCAATCTTTATCAACTGCAAATGGGGCCTAAGCGAGCACGTTCTACTGCATCTTCCTCGTCATCTTCCTCAGGCAGTCAAGGGGTGGATGTTGTTGATCACACCAAGTTTCTCAACTTGGAAGCCCAACAAGAGTATTATTGAATTGTGGCAAAGACGTTCGTCAAGGAGCGCGGTTTCAAGCCGGAAGGGCAGGATGGCCAGTTGTGTGTCATGATTCGAGAGAGAGGCTGGGGTGGACTGACGGCTACTCCAATGCCCATTCCTATGAGCATAGTCCACAAGTTTTATGCCAACGCCAAGGTCACTATGAGCGGTATATCTCTTGTTCGTGGTATCGAGATAGATTACAGACCCCGTGCCATCCGATTAATTTTCAAAATTACTGATGCACCACCAACGGGGGCGGCTAATTGGGTCACGGGTGCACATTTGGAGACAGACATGGAGTTGGTTATTGCGGAATTGTGCGTGCTGAGTACGAAGTGGACCTATAAAGTAGGCACGACTCAACCTCGTATATTCCCAGCTGCAGCCCTGAACCATTATGCAATGGCATGGAATCTGTTCATATGTGCCAAGCTCATGTCGTCCTCTCATCAACACGAAATCACAGCGGAGAGGGCAATTATTCTATGGGGCATAATCACTGGGAAATACATTGACGTTGGCCATCTCATCCATCAGAATATGTTGCGCTATCTACGAGAAGGCACCATTGGGAGCATTCCACACGCATCAGTGGTTGCCATGCTCTTTGCTAATCAGAGATGCAACTGGGGCAACGAGCAAATTCAATACCCAAGCCAGGACATAACTCATGCCACAATTGAAAAATTTAAGGACTGGGCAGGAGGTGTACCACACCCACGCGGATTAGGATTCATCATTCAGCCCACTTTTCCAGAGTCGTCACAGCAGCCCCCTCAGACAGATGAGGCAGGCCCATCCACGCACGCACGTGCCACCCATGGTGATCGCCATCTCCGAAGTTTGGAGCGAAAAGTCGATGCCATGTACGATAATTTGGGCACATTTACGACGAGACTCATAAGGGCCTTGGCCGAAGCTTTTGCGCATCAAGGAACAACGCTAGAATGGCCTCAGTTCGGAATCGCAACGCCATATCCACCACTAGATTCACCACCCGAGGAGGGTGGCACCACTGATAATTAGGGGAGTTTTTCGTTACCCTTTACCTTCATTCAATGGGGCATTGCATATTATAAGTTTGGGGGTATTGGGGAGTAGTGTAGTGCTTGTAGTTTTGCTTGATTAGTTTAATTCTGTAGTTTTGCATGATTAGTTTTATTTGTATAGTTTTTGCATGTTTAATTAAATTTTTGCATATAGTTGCATGCCATTTTTAGTTTGCATATCTCACAGTTCTTACCGTATAGAAATTTTTGTCTAGCCAATGATGACAGTGAAATTTTAAATGATTTTTGAGTATTTTGGATAATATGTAGCTGAGATATAATGTTTTACACAATGCAATTCATAATGCTGTTTAAATGCTTTCGGTTTGCATGAATGTGTTCATAATCACTTGTAAGTATAGGAAGTATGTGTTGCATTGCTCGATAGAAAAATGTAGTTTTAAAAAGGGAAATATGTGAAAAGTGAGTTTAGACTGTATAAAACATTGATTTTTAAACTTTGGGAAAACATGGGTATCTGTGTATAAAAAAAAGAAAAAAGAAAAATAGCAATAACGTGGCTAGTCTTATTTCGGGGCCCTAGCTACTTGCGTAAGTACGCCCGAGGGGATTTTCTCTACACCTAGCGCCCTAAGGTCTTTAATGGTCTGGGAGTCGTTGGTTGAAAGCTCGCTAAGGGGTAGCAGTGTTTCCTAATGGAGTAAGACTTTGCACAGTCATGTGAAAAAAAAGAAAAAGGAAAAGAAAACTAGCAATAAACACCGTGGGAAAGTGCGAAAATCGCCCTCGTGAGTAAAAATAAAGCAGTTAAACTCATTGTTGAATCTTAGATTATTTTAAGATGTTAGAATAGTCTTGGTTGCATATATATACATAAGTCTTGATTTAAACTATAATTTTCTATTTTGAGCAATATAGCATGAGTATTCTGTGCCTAAATCAAGTTTTGGCGAGCACAACACACACACACAACATCTCTATAACATTTATGAATTATCTGAGTGTATGACATTATGCCTGCAGTTTGGTTTGAATCTGTATTCTTGAATCTAGGAAAGAATTCGCTGAGGTAAATTGGATTGAATTTCTATGATAGTTGGAACAATGTGAGATTAGTTGCATCATAATTTAGTTGCATAGTAATATAGCTGCATTTTCATTGTTCATTAATTTGCATTGCTTGAAGGCAAACAATGGTTCAAGTTTGGGGGTATTTGATAAGTGGGTTTTATACCTACTTATGGAGTACTAATTCATGTGAACTATGCCCATCTCAAGTACATTTTAGTATGTTTTAGCTACATTTCATGTTAGTTTGCATTGCGTATACTTAAAACTCTTTTTGGTGAAAAAGTGAAGGAAACAGCCTAATTTGGTGGACTTAGAGGGCATGAGGCGAATGGACGAATGAGGCGAGGCACAAGCTGTGGACGCGTGCTATGAGGATCGAGAGGATCAGGAGACTAAGCAGGCATGAACAAAGGAATGAGCAACAGATACAACTTGATTCAGCAGTTAGAGAACCGAGAATCTCATTGTAGAAGCATGGCGGAGCAGACAAGCTTGGAGACGTGCGCCCACGCGAGCACCTGTCTGGACATCATGACACAATGCAAGTCGCGCGCCCGTGCGAGGATTACACTGGGGGAGCGCGCCGCACGCGATGCCTGACTAATGCTGAGCTGTTATTTTAATTTGAAAATTTTAAGGGTTGTAATGGTTTTAAAATGATTGCTGACTGGTGTCAGACATATCACTTTTACTATTCTTCAATTTTTACTTATTTTTACATCGTAACTAGGGTTTACTCTCTGGGAGAGATTCCAACGTAGGAGGAGGCCAAAACTCTACTTTTCTACTTCTTCTTGGGATTTTCTACCAGAGTAGATTGTTATTAGTATTTGCTGGATTCTTATGAGGATTTGAATAGTGAATTATATTCAACAATTGGGTTTGATTGTTTCTACCTTTCATATTTCAATTGTTCGTTTATTAATCATGTTTAGATTTGATCCCATAATGGCTTTTTGTTCCGTCATGAACTAAACTCCATTATGGGATTCTAACGGATTTTAATATGTAGTTTGATTGCATGCTTGAATGCTGGATTGTTTTACATATCATATGGGATGTCTATCATGATTGTTTTGCATGTATGAATGCTTGATCACCATTCGTTTCAGTACTTGTATGGAATTGACAATGAACATGCAAGTATGGATTGTAATCATGAAAGTATATGTATATGGGGCTGTTTTATATGGCTTGTGTATTTCGTGAACCAGATAGATATATACTGTTTCACCGTATAAGTTAGAATAAGGGCTTGAACTTAAATTCAATATAGTTGCAATTTCACATAGACATATAGTGATTTTTGTTATATTGATGATTACATAGAGTCTATCATTTGTGGATGCTGTGTAAGTAGGTCTTAGTGCATTGAAAAATGGCTATGACTCTTTTAGTGCTCTTGGCTACTCTCCTGTGATATGTGAACAAGTCATGCATGATAGTGGTGATTAAATGAAATATTAAATGAAGTTAGGATCCCATTATTTCCATATTTGATTTATTCTGTTGTTATTATTGTTTTAGTCGTTATTTGCGATTCGATAACAAACCAATCTTAGTCATTAGTTTGAGCATATAAATATAGTGATTTAATTAATGCATAGTGATTTGAATTAAACAACTTTCTCTGTGGGATCGATACTTTACTTGCTCTGTATTGCTTGTTGACACATGTATGCTTGCATGAGTTAGAGCTCTTTTGTTAAGACTAAAAAAGAGGCAACACAACCCCTTATCTTAACATACTTAAGATTAGGAATCCTCCCTGTCCATAACTTTTATGGAGTCTTGGGGCCGGTTTTTGAGGTTACCTTTTCGTAGATATGCAGCCATTCCTAGGACATTATCCCAGAAGGATACTAGAATGTCGGTAAAATCATTATGGACCGTACCATGTCCAACAAGGTACGATTTTTCCTTTCAGATACATCAATCAATTATTGCATATCAGGGGCGTCCATTATGAGAAAACCATTTGAGATGATCTAGAAACTTATTGCACAAGTATTGTCCTTGATACGATCAAAGAATCCTAATACTTTACCAATTTGTTTCACTTCTGAATTCTTTGAACCTTTCAAATAATTCACACTTGTATTTCATCAAATACAAACATTCAACTCTTTGAATGATCATCTCCTTTTCTTATACTAGTTTGTTCAATTTGCAAAATAATTTTTTTTCATGTAAGTCAAGTACACAAAATCCATTAAGTAATATTCCAGTTCTATACAAAACATTATTATTATAAATAGAACAACAATTGTTCTTAAATATAATACCAAAGATTTCATTGTCCAACAATAAAATGGAAATAATGTTTTAACGAGAACTAAAATACAATAACAACTTAATTATTGACTTAATAGACTTGTCCGTAAGCAATGCTAAACTATAAGTTCTTATAGCTAATGCAACAACCTTAGCTTCATTTTCCACACATAGAATTACTTATCTTTGTTTAGCTTTCTACTTTTGCTTGGTTCCTTCATAAATCTATATCTATGATAACCAAAGCTAGTATCCAATACCCAAGTAGAACCTTGACCTAAAGAAAAAATTTATTTTAATCATGAACAAAAACTATATTTGTAACTGAAACTTCACTAAGCTTCTTCTGGTTAGCATCTGCAAGATGCTTCTTGCAGTTTCTTTCCAGTGTCCAGGCTTATTGCAGTGGAAGAAAACTCATTTGCTATCCGTATCAGTTTTGCTCTTATTATCCTTTGTTTTTGCCTTTCTATTTACCTTCTTAGAATCGTTCTTCTATTTAGAAGATCCTTTGACCCCTACTAGTAAGACTTGGTCTTTCTTGGTTGGAAAATGACTCTCAATATTTTTGAACATGTTAAGCAAATCAGCGAAGCTGATATCTAGCTTGTTCATATGAAAAATTCCCAACAATTGTGAGAAAAAGTCCGGGAGTAATTGCGAGATCAAATCTTGGCTCAACTCTCCATCCATGACAAAACCTGTTGTCCTAATTGTTCAATCAAATTGATCATATTTAGGACATGTGTTTGTACTGTAGTTTCGTTGGTCATTCAAGATCGAAAGAGCTCCTTAGATATCTGATATCTGTCAGGAATAAGCATGTGAATGTTATTCCTAATTACATATGATTTGACTATGATATATATGAATGAATATGTAAGTATGCTTGCATTAAGAAAAGATGTAAAGTCCTTTGATAGATAATAGAAACATGTGTACAAGGACTTAGAATGAATTGATCAAGTATGTTAGGTTGATCCTACATAAGTAAAATAGCTTTGTAAAGTCCTTAAAAAGAAATGATGTACAAGGACTATAATTATAGAAAGATCAAGCATGTTAGGTTGATCTTATGATGTAATAGATAGGTCTGTCTGATCGTTGAGCACTGCACCAGAAATCTTAGTCTGCCAGGAGAGATAAGGAGAACTCGAGAGCTGTCGAGGCAGAGTCGTAGTCTGCAAGATAGTAGATCTCGGAGTTCGTAGACTGCCAGAAGAGACGAGGAAGGATCATAGTGTGTCGAGTAGAACTTCCTCGTAGTCAAAGTCTGCTGAGGAAGTCATGTTCAGAATCGTAGAGACAGCCTGCCTACGAGCCGACCGAACATCTGCCGAAGCCAAGTCAGAAACGTAGACTACACTCGGAGTTGTAGAGTCTACTGATGCCAAAGACAAGTCAAGGATCGTAGACTACACTTTGAGTCGTAGAGTCTATTGATTACATGCAATGATCGTAGTCGAGCAAGATCAGATGAAGACAACAAGCACAAGACAGAAATCGTAGAGTGTCAAGATCTGATCTTGGAGTCGTAGTGTCTGTACAGCCAAAGCTGAATCGTAGAGTGCAGAACTAAGACCTCAACCGTTGTGCTCACAATGCCAAGGCAAAATCGTAGAGCAAATACAATTCTCAACAAATGAGCACTCCCAAAATATCCAAAGGAATGAAGCCTCGGGTTGGCACTGTAAAGATACATCCCATCATAAAAGAAACCAGAGAGCACTCAATGAATGGCATGCAAGGTAACAGAAGATCTAAGCACCAACCCAATCAGCATCTAGATTGAGTTGTGAAGCCATTCAGGATGAAGTCTTTCACAAGGAGATTAGAAGAAGACTTCAGTAACTGACTAAGGAAAGTCAACAAGTGCAGTAGCTGTCAAATAGACAAAAGACGACGATCTTGGAAGCAACCGGGATCGTAGTGTTTGCCAAACAAAGAAAGAACTGATGAAGTGCATACAGAGACACTGGACAGCTTCTGAAAAATAAGGCTAAAGTGATTAAGCATTGGGTCAGTCCATTGATGATAAGTGAACGGGGGATCACAAGGAGAAAGCGATCTGGACACGCCACAAATCTGAAGTGTCTTCCTATTCAGAAGGGGCCAGAACAAAGAAGGCAAGTCATCTGTCTTTGGGAGCTGTTGAGGCAAACAGAAGTGTTGAAGCACTGCACAAAAGAAGGAAGAGGTGTTCTACATTGAAGATATAATCAACACTCTTCAAGATCGTAGTGTTGTCTCTACCAGTCAACAAGACACTACGATCAGGTCCATGAAGACATGCATCAGAATCGTAGAGTACAAATGGCTGAAAATTGAAGCATTGACAACGATTCAATCTGAAGGCTGATATTTGTACAAAAGCTTATTGAGAGCATCGGTGCAAAAGGACAACCTCTGATCGAGAAATCAGAAGGAGGAATTAAAGTCTTAAACCTGCCCAAGACATTAAAGTGATATATCTGACAGGGTAGGTGAAACAATAGACTGCAGTATCAAAAAGTCAGAAAAAGTTATCATGTCACATCTGCAGTATGCACCAAGCAACTCGAGATTTGTGAAGCATTTGAAAGAACTTTCAACGGCTACTCTCCAACGGGAAGATTGGGAAGGAGTATAAATCTGCTAGAGCTTCAAAGATCAAAGGTTGCTGGAGTTTTCGAGTTTGGAGTAACGGTGGACTGTTCTAAACCATGTAAGATAGTGAGTCCAAAGGCTCACTCTACGATCCACCAAGAACACTCAGAGATATACAAAGAAAGAAGTAGAAGTGAGAGTTCTACAATGTAGAAGTGAGAGTTCTACTACATAAAAAGTGTTCTGAACTGCCGAGAGAAAGAAGAGCATTAATGACATCTTGATGTCCATCGTGGGAAGACTCTAAGTACCATAGAGAAGAGCTCACAGTCATATTAACAAGTCCATCATGAGAAGGCATCAAGTATCAAGAAAGGAGATCACAAACGTCATCATGGTGGCAAGCATTAGAAAGTTTTCAAGTACCTAGTAGAAGAGATTACAGTCATCTTAGAAACCCATCATGTGCAGCCATCACGTATGAAGAGGACCAATCTTCAAGGAAGTTCATCAAGGGATCATCAGAAGAGGTTGAGTAACTGAAGAAGCTGAGCATCATGCAACACTTAACTGCACTTCAAGGATGATCATTCCAAGCTGCTAAGTACAGAAGATGTTCAAAGCATAAAGACATCTTAGCAGCTTAACACCAATTCCAACAAACAAACAAACAACTCAACGAGAAGCCAAGGCCTGAGGGCCCTTGTCCGGAGGGACTAAATGAAGTTCCAAGCCTGCTGGGCTTGAAGAGTTCCTAGGGAACTAGAGGAGTTCCAAAGTCATTGGCCTTGAAGAGTTCTTAGCGAATCAAGTCCCAAGGTCGGCGGCCTTGAAGGAATCTTAGTGATTGTGGTGCCGCCTTCCTTAGTGGAAATCCTCGCTAGTTGAAAGCAGAAGAGTGGATTAGGAGCTTGAGTCTCTGAACCACTTAAAACCCCTTGTGTCTTTTACTTTATGTCATTTACATTATGTCTGTTAACTGCTATAATTGCTATGTATGTTTTAACTGCTTACCATTGAACTAACTCTACGAACAATGTATGTATGATTATGAATATATCAATGAAGGGGATCTTTTACTTATTCTGCTGTGCTTGAAAAGATTCTTATGTTGGTCATATGCTAAATTATGAGCAATACAAAATAAACCAGAAAAGTATTTGAAATTAAAAAGGATCTATTCAACCCCCCCTTCTAGATCTTTTGTGCCTACTGTTGCCTCTTTTTTAGTCTTAACAAAAGAGCTCTAACTCATGCAAGCATACATGCGTCAACAAGTAAAACAGAGCAAGTAAAGTATCGATCCCACAGAGAAAGTTGTTTAACTTAAACTTCTATTCATTAATTAAATCACTATATTTATATGCTCAAACTAATGATTAAACTTGGTTTGTTCTCGAATTGCAAATAACAACTAAAGCAATAATAACGATAGAATAAATGATATTGGAACTAATGGGATCCTAACTTCATTTAATAATTCATTCAATCGCCACTATCATGCATGTCTTGCTCACGTATCATAGAAAAGTAGCCAAGAGCACTAAAATAGTATTAGCCATTTTTCAATGCACTAAGACCTACTTACACAGCATCCACAGATGATAGATTCTATGTAATTATCAATATAACCAAAATCACTATATGTCTATGTGAAATTGCAACTATATTGATTTTAAGTTCAAACCCTTATTCTAACTTATACGGTGAAACAATATATGTCTATCTGGTTCACGAAATACATAAGCCATATAACACAGCCCTATATACGTATACTACCATGATTACAGTCATATTTGCATGTTCATTGCCAATTCCATACAAATACTGAAACAAATGGTGATCAAGCATTCATACATGCAAAACAATCATGATAGACATCCCATATGATATGCAAAACAATCCAGCATTTAAGCATGCAATCAAACTACATATTAAAATCCATTACAATCCCATAATGGAGTTTAGTTCATGGTTGAACCAAAAGCCATTATGGGATCAAATCTAAACATGGTCAATAAACGATAATTGATAGATGAAAGATGAAACTATCAAACCCAATTGCTGAAAACAAATCAATATTCAAATCCTCATAAGATTCCAACAAAAACTAATAATAATAATCCACTCTAGTAGAAAATCCCAAGAAAGAGTAGAAAAATAGAGTTGTGGCCTCCTTCTACGTTGGAATCTCCCCCAGAGAGTAAACCCTAATTACGATGTAAAGATACGTGAAAAACTTAATAAAATATCAAGTGATACCCTTGACACCAGTCAGGAATTGTTTTTAAATCAATTGCAATCCTTAAAGTTTGGAAATAAAATAAGACAAGTCAGCAACTTTAGGCCTCGCGCGCGGCCGCGTGCTCCTCCGGCTTGATATTCTCGTGGCCGCGAGACTTTCGAAGAAGTTTATTACATTCACCGATCTCGTCTTGGCGCACGCCCTTGGCTTGTCCTTCTCGCATGCCCGCTGAACTTGCGATGAGGGTTTTCCGATTTGGTTGGGAACTTCATGGCATGGTCTGCGCTACTCAAGCTATCTTTGTCGCGTGGCTTGTAGTTGCTGTCTTCTGATCTTGCTCCTTAACTTGGTTCTGCAATGTTGCTGCTGCTACTGACATATCCTATGTGTATCCATGCTTGTCCATCCATGCTCCACTCAATACTATGCACATCCTATCTTTTGCCTCGCCTCACGCTTCCATTAGCCTCGTGCCCGATATCACCACCAAATTAGGCCAATTCCTGCACTAATTCACCAAAAGGAGTTTTAAGTATGCGAAATGCAAATTAACATAAAATACAGCTAAAACAGACTAAAATGTACTTGAGATGGGAATAGTTCGCATGAATTTGTACTACATAAGTAGGTGTAAATCCTACTTATCACCTACTGGGAACTAACAATTGGTATCAAAGCAGGTTCTCATGCCATATTCAAAAGCTAATCGCTTTGAGTCTGATCCTAGGCATAAACATTGTTCTAAACTTAGTTTAGTAGTAAGTCACTTGTTATATGCAGATGAGCTCACACGTCGGAAATATTGTGTATAGGTAAATGTGTATATACACCTGAAGCTGCTCAGATTGGTCCATGTTCTCGAGTATTATATCAATAAGACCAATCCTTACCTGCAGTCAATCTTGTAGTCTGAAGACCAGACGAGATAGCTCGAGAGACATCAACAACAAAGAGTCAAGCATCCACCAGCCTGAAAGATGAAAAGGCCATACATGCTAATAAATGTTTATCCAGAGAAGAAAGAAGATCTTCTCAAACATGTGTCTGGCCAACTAACAGCTGGGTGCAAACTTTGTGAACTGAAGGATGTCAAAGAACTAAAGATGTTGAGATTCTCCTAGCCTGCATCTTCAAGACTACTACTGATTGATTAAAGGCCAACAAGAGCAACAAGCTGTTAGGAGCAAATGTGAAGCTATGCACATCAATGCCTAAACTCAGTATATTAAAGATAAATGACTGTTAAGAAATCGACAGTAAAAAAGTGTAGTTCCTCTCTATTATAAATGTGTACATCATGAATGCACCTCCTTATGAACTATAACAGTATTCTGTCAAGGAGTCATAATCTACCTAAAAAGGTGAAGAGAGAAAGTACCCTGAGGTTGGAAATTTAAATGCTTATAAACTTTCTATCCATCCAAATTTTAGGTTGAAGATGACATCTTGAAGGAAATCTGAAATGGGTCATAAGAGCATCACAAGTTAAATTAATTTTATGTGAAGTAATCTTTGCTAGTGGGTTGGTATGTATGTACAAACCTATGGTCTAAGTGTTTGACAACACACAGTGAATAATCATTTCTACAAGAGTATCTTGATGATTGATAGAAACTGATCACCTCCATAAATAAGCCAGATACATCTAAATCGTAGAGTTGATTCTCGCTCTGTGAACACTTAAACCTTATAAACATAACCCTGCAAATGATGGAACCATCAAAGAAAAAGAGTGTGTCTTTAAAATGACGAAACTTACACACACTCACAATCATGCATCTCAAAATGTATTATCTAAAACTAGTTGCATGCATGCATATGACTGTTGGTGATAAATGTGATGACTATCCAAATATGAGGAACAGGGGTTTAGAAAACTAACATAGCAGGACCCATTTAATTATGGGTACCAAAAATAGAAATATATTTAACTCTTGCAGTACTTGGTCCATCGACCACACTAAGGAATCTTTCAAGTAGAAGACTTGCATAAGAAGACTCAACCCGTGAGAAGGCTAAAAGCATTTAGAAATGATTCTGATAAAATTTCTATATGTCCAAGCCTATCCTTGAAGACCCGCTGCGCTAACCTGAATGAATCTCAAATGGCTGCTAATCTGTATATGGAAGCAGGCCATGCAATCAAAGATGAAAAGGGTCTTATATGCTCAAATCAGGCAAATCATGCTATATGAGAAGAATCCTCAAATAAGCTCACATCGGAGGATCATCGAGCATCAGTCAAAAGGAACTCATTACGAGAGCAGAACTTCACACGCACAAGAATGTCAAAGAAGACTACGTTCGTAGTGTTGTCAAAATATCGTAGAGTGATCAGTCTTGAAAATATCCATGCCTACGATACAAGGAGATCTAAGTGATAATTATGATTCCAGTCAGAAGGAGATATGCGAGGCTGCCTTCAAATGAACCTAAAGTAAATGGAATCACATCTATTTGGGAAAACAACACCAACCATGGGGAGCAGTGATCTGTTGGTAAACAACAACACTGAGATATACCATGAATCAATGTACCAGCTACAGAGTCTCAAAACTTTGTGACTAATGAATGAAGATCCATTGTCAGTAGGAACATCTCAAAATGTACTACTGATAACCTATCAGCCACCCAACTCAAACTCGTGGAATGCTCACGATCAAACATCCGATCGTAGTGTAAGAACAGGAGAACACCACGATTACAGCAAATACAATTGTCCAAAGTTGGTAGAGGACCTCCCCACCAGAAAAGGTCAAATGAGATATTATTGCAAATCACTTCTAAAGTATTTCATCTGGAAATCGCCTCAGGGATAAACCTGACCCTTAGCTCACTCTAAGAGGTTGGCCCTTTCTGAGCTACCTTGACCCAGAAGGAATGCTAAGTAAAGCTCACCTCAAGGACCAAGTTAGTCAACAATCGTAGAGTCGAAGTTGAAGAAAACTCCACGATTGTAGTGCAACCTCAGTGATCGTAGAAGCAGACTCGACGATCTCATTCATACTAGAGTATACTCCAGTTCACAAGGAGCTTGAGAAATGGGACAATTGCTTAACCATTCAGATTATGAGTTGATAAGTTCGGATATATCAGTGGTCAAGCTATGCGGTTTCAGAATGAGGATTAATGTCAAAACCACCCACTGTAATATCTAACAATAGTTGATCGTTGAGTCAACAGAGGAAAACGTAGAGTCCATAGCTGCCTTACCATGCTATTGTACAAACCAAAAGGTCAACGGTCAATCCACGTTAACTAAACGTCTACTCTCCTAAAGGAAATATCTAATTGAAAAGTTATGGGGAGTTACAACTCATTACTGGACTTCGTGCAACCAATGGTTGTTTGATACCTCACTTATTATGCAGAGTTAGAAGGAACTGTCATCAAGACAACTTTGAAATCTGCAAACAGTTATCAGAAACCATCGAACCTTTTTCCCTCCCATTTTTCAAACCCTAAAATCCTTATCGAAGCCAAAATCTATTAATCCTCCAGAGCCTTGCCCAAATCACAATCAGCCAACCCTCATAAAATCCTCTGAATCATATACCCATATTCCTCGAACTATTCAAATGGAAGATTGGCGAGTTATCACTGGCATTCAGCTCGGAACCAAGTCATTTGAGAAATTCGAAAAGAAGTTCAGAGACATTCTTGAACTTATAAAGAAAGCTGGATTCTCAGAATGTCTTGAGACAAGTACTCGAGTATATGTTGACCTGGTTAAAGAGTTCTACTCAAATGCTTCCATAAACTCCAGAACCCTTTCTACCAAGGTCAAAGGTCAGTCTCTAAAGCTGAAATCTTCTGACCTCAATCTTAGGTTTTCCTGACCAAGGACTGAAGAGCCTTGACGATATCGATACGGAACAAGCAAAGGAGATCATGGGGTACCAAAGAAACCCTAGTCTGAAGGACATGAAGAAGAAGGAGTTTCCAGATGAGTTTGAGTTCCTTACAGAGATAGTGGGTAAATGTATATTGTGCAAGGATACTGCACATGATACTGTGCTTGATCAGCAGTTGAAGATTATGTCTGCAATAGTTTTGAAGAAGAGAGTCAACTTTGGAGCTATCTTGTTCGATCAGATCTCCAAATGAATAGAAAAGACTGAGTTAAAGAAGTCTACAGAAAAACCTCTGACAAAGGTGTTTCATGGAAGACTGCTGAGCATTGTAATGAAGAAGAAGCTGTGAGGCAAGATCAAGGATGATGAAGGAGAGCCTCTGAACGTTTGTGAAGTGATGTCTCCACAACTATTTGTGAATTGGAAGAAAAACCCCAAGGAGAACAAAAGGCTGACAACTGGGAGCAGTAGCAAGGCCTCTACAAAGAAGAGGAAGACAAAAGAAGTAGAAAGCTCTAAGTCTGATGACTCTGTACCAGCAACAACCACACCAGCCAGAAAGAAATCCAGAGGTGTGAAGAAAGCTTAGACTTCATCAAAAAGTCTCTCCATCAAAGACAAAGATGAAGAAGAAAAGGTTCTGACTGCAGAAACCACAAAGAGAAGAAGCAACAGACTGCTTCAAGGACCATCAAATAAGAAAACTAAGGTGATAATCAAACCAGCCTTAGTTTCCCAAGATAGTACATTTAATGAGGAGGAGGATGTAGAATCAGAAGAAGAAAAGGCAACTGACAATCTCAAGGCTGAGTCCTCACCCACCAAATCCAGCAATGAAGGTGAAGCTGGATTAATGAATGAAAATACAACATCTGCTGATGAAGAAGAATGCTCAAGCCCTGTGGCTAATCCTCAGAGCATTCACTCTGATGATGAAGAAGAGATTCAAGATGACCCAACTCCATCCCCAAATGCAAATGCCCCAACAAGCCCAGATGATGGGTCAAATGATGTTGTTTCTAAAAAGGAAGAACGTGCCCATTCCAATCCTGAAAGCCCCCATGGCGGCTCAAAGGGTGATGAGTTCACAGAAGAAGGGACTGCCCCTATCAGTACTGAACCTCAAGAAAGTTCGTCTGAAGATCCAAAGGCTTCAGAGTGTGAAGAGGAAGAAGAGTCTGAAACTCTTATAGCTGAACTTCTAACAAGAAGGAAGAGCTACAGATTGCAAGCCAAATTTGACTCTAAAAGAAGAAGCGATCACTCCAATACTATCATTGAACTAAGTGATGATGAGTTTGATAAAAGTGCTGAAGATGGAACCAATGGTGAAGAAGATGAATCGGAGGAAGTTCTTGCTGAATAAGGTTTTGAAAATGAAATGCAACAAGAAGGATTCACTGTTGGAGATGATCAAGATGGTTCAGGCTCCGAAAGAGAAGAAATGGAGAATGATTCAAATTCTAAAAATCAGGAATCAGAGGAACCAGAACTCTATCATATCCTCTCTCCAGCAAATATTTCCAAGAGAATAGTGGTGGAAGTCTCGAATGAACTACCAGAAGCACCACCAGATAGATGGGTGAACTATGGAGATGAACAGCTCAGAGTAGTAAGGATGACTACATTTGATATAGTTAAAAATTGGAACAACAGGGAACTAGACAGCATGACCATTCTCTACAATCCTGATGACCTGCTAATGAGATGGTTCTTCCAATGGATGCCATGGCTAAAGGCCCATACTGAAAGAGATGGAAGCTACCTCAGCTGGTGCTACTCTCATTTTCCAAGCATGGAGCTGGTGGCTCAGAACTTCCCAAGGGTAAAGAGTTCTGCTACAAAGATGATCACAAACAAGCCCCACTTAAAAGTTTATCGCCATGCTGGAAATCACTATATTCCCCATGATCGTAGAGTGGACTCTCAAAGGAAAAGGATCATGACCAAGGAGATGATCGTAGAGTCTGTTCACTCTACTACTGATGGTGTTCAAGTTCAATACCAGAAGCCTCAATATACTTAAGCACTACTAAAAGACATTCCTTCATCCTCAACCAGCGATTGGAACTCAACGATTCTTCAGATTCTCAACACCTTTGAAAATCTGTCCAAGGATGCAGATCGTAGAGTTCAATCTAATGCTCGATAGGAGACTGCTCAACCAGATGATCAAGTATCTATGGAGAAGGAGCTGATGAAAAATTTTGATGAACTAATTGAGAAAATATCTCTATTCACGGAAGAGTCACAGAAGCTGACAGCAGCAGAAGATAATTCATTCTAGAACAGACTTCAAGCTAATATAGCTGATGTATCTCTCAAACTCAAAGAGAGAGATAACATCTATCTGAAGGTCATGAGTGATCAGAAGGCAGATGCACTACAAGCGAAGAAAGCCAGTGAAGAGCAGATCCAAGTCCTCTCTGACAAGGTTGACAATATGAAGCAGTCTTTCTCAGTGCAACTTGAGCTAGGCCAACAGGAACTCAAGCTTGAAGTTGCCAATTCCTCCTACCTGATGGAGCAGATTATGTCCAACATGGAGCAGCTCTCCCAAATGATTAATGGCAAAAATGGGGAGAAAAGAGGCATAAAAAGAGGCAGAGCAAGAGGCAGTCAAAGAAGCGCAGAAGGAAAGGAGAAAAGAAGAAGTCAAAGAAGAAGACATCAGAAGAAGAGGCTTAGTCATCATCCGAGGGGGAGCCAAGGAATGCTGAGCCTATGTATGCCAAAGTTGAAGGGGAGCCAGAAGGAGAGTAGAAGCATACATCTGAAGGGGAGCAAAACAAAGCAAAACAAGAAAGTCATCATCTCAAGGGGAGCAGGAGCAAGAAGGCCAATCAGATGATTAGCTGATCAACAGAATCCTGGAAACATACATGGAGCCAAAAGAGGTACATCTAATAACATTCATGATTATCTGTTTTAGAAATACAGTTGCTCACTGTATATAAGATTCATTCATAACATGCATATGCGCTTATTATTTTTGTCATAATCAAATAGGGGGAGATTGTCATGAATAAGCATGTGAATGTTATTCCTATTTACATATGATTTGATTATGATATATATTAATGAATATGCAAATATGCTTGCATTAAGAAAAGCTGTAAAGTCCTTTGATAGATAATAGAAACATGTGTACAAGGACTTAGAATGAATTAATCAAGTATGTTAGGTTGATCCTATATAATCTAAACAGCTTTGTAAAGTCCTTCAAAAGAAATGATGTACAAGGACTATAATTATAGAAAGATCAAGCATGTTAGGTTGATCTTATGATGTAATTGATAAGCCTGCCTGATCGTCGAGCACTGTACCAGAAATCGTAGTCTGCCAGGAGAGTTAAGGAGAACTCGAGAGCTGTCGAGGCAGAGTCGTAGTCTGCAAGATAGTAGATCTCAGAGTTCGTAGACTGCCAGGAGAGACGAGGAAGGATCGTAGTGTGTCGAGTAGAACTTCTCTCGTAGTCAAGTTTTTCTTGAGGAAGTCGTGTTCGAGAATCGTAGAGATGACCGCTTATGAGTAAACCGAACATCTGCCGAAGCCAAGTCAGAAACGTAGACTACACTCAGAGTCGTAGAGTTTACTGATGCAGAAGCCAAGTCAAGGATCGTAGACTACACTCTGAGTCGTAGAGTCTATTGATTACATGCAGAGATCGTAGTCGAGCAAGATCAGATGAAGACAATATGCACAAGGCAGAACTCGTAGAGTGTCAAGATCTGATCTCGGAGTCATAGCGTCTGCACAGCCAAAGCTGAATCGTAGAGTGCAGAACTAAGTCCTCAATCATTGTGCTCACAATGCCAAGGCAGAATTGTAGAGCAAATACGATTCTCAACAAATGAGCACTCCTAGAATATCCAAAGGAATGAAGCCTCTGGTTGGCACTGCAAAGACACATCCCATCATAAAGGAAACCAGGGAGCACTCAATGAATGACATGCAAGCTAACAGAAGATCTAAGCACCAACCTAATCAGCATCCAGATTGGGTTGTGAAGCCATTCAGGATGAAGTCTTCCACAAGGAGATCAGAAGAAGACTTCAGTAACTGACTAAGGAAAGTTAGCAAGTGTAGTAGCTGTCAAATAGACATAAGACAACAATCTTGGAAGCAAACAAGATCATAGTGTTTGCCAAACAAAGAAAGAACTGATTAAGTGCATACAGAAACACTGGACAACTTCTGAAGAACAAGGCTAAAGTGATAAAGCATTAGGTCAGTCCATTGATGATAAGTGAACAGGAGATCACAAGCAGAAAGCGAGCTGGACATGCCACAAATCTGAAGTGTCTTGCTATTCAGAAGGGGACAGAACAAAGAAGTTAAGTCATCAGTCTCTGAGAGCTGTTGAGGCAAAAAGAAGTGTTGAAGCACTGCACAAAAGAAGGAAGAGGTGTTCTACATTGAAGATCCAATCAACACTCTTCAAGATCGTAGTGTTGTCTCTACCAGTCAACAAGACACTACGATCAGGTCCATGAAGACATGCATCATAATCGTAGAGTACGAATGGCTGAAGATTGAAGCATTGACAACGGTTCAATCTGAAGGTTGATATTTGTACAAAAGCTTATTGAGAGCATCGATGCAAAAGGACAACCTCTGATCGAGAAATTCGAAGGAGGAATTAAAGTCTTTAACCTGCCCAAGACATTAAAGTGATATATCTGACAGGGTAGCTAAAATAGTAGACTGCAATATCAGAAAGTCAGAAAAAGTTGTCATGTCACATCTGCAGTCTGCACCAAGTAACTCGAGATCTGTGAAGCATTTCAAAGAACTTTCAATGGCTACTCTCCAACGAGAAGATTGGGAAGGAGTATAAATCTGCTAGAGCTTCAAAGATCAAAGGTTCTTTGGAGTTCTTAGAGTTTAGAGTAACTGAGGGGTGTTCTAAACCATGTAAGATAGTGAGTCCGAAGGCTCACTCTACGATCCACCTAGAACACTCAGAGACTTACAAAGAAAGAAGTAGAAGTGAGAGTTCTATAATGTAGAAGTGAGAGTTCTACTACATAAAGAGTGTTCTGAACTGCCGAGAGAAAGAAGAGCATTAATGACATCTTGATGTCCATCATGGGAAGACTCTAAGTACCATAGAGAAGAGCTCACAGTTATCTTAGCAAGTCCATCATGAGAAGACATCAAGTATCAAGAAAGGAGATCACAAACGTCATCATGGTGGCAAGCATGAGAAAGTTTCCAAGTACCTAGCAGAAGAGCTTACAGTCATCTTAGAAACCCATCACGTGCAACCATCACGTATCAAGAGGAACAATCTTCAAGGCAGTTCATTAAGGAATCATCAGAAGAGGTTGAGTAACTGAAGAAACTGAGCATCATGCAACACTCAACTGCACTTCAAGGATGATCATGCCAAGCTTCTAAGTATAGAAGATGTTCAAAGCATAAAGACATCTTAGCAGCTCAACACCGACTCCAACAAACAAACAAACAACTCAAAGAGAAGCCAGGGCCTGAGGGGTCCTTGTCCAGAGAGACTAAATGAAGTTCCAAGCCTGCTGGGCTTGAAGAGTTCCTAGGGAACTAGAGGAGTTCAAAGGTCTTTGGCCTTAAAGAGTTCTTAGTGAATGAAGTCCCAAGGTCTGGCGGCCTTGAAGGAATCTTAGTGATTCGAGTGGTCTTTGCCCTTCCTTAGTGGAAATCCGCTAGTTGAAAGCGGAAGAGTGGATTAGGAGCTTGAGTCTCTGAACCACTTAAAACCCCTTGTGTCTTTTACTTTATGTCATTTACATTATGTCTGTTAACTGCTATAACTGCTATGTATGTTTTAACTTCTTACCATTGAACTAACTCTACTAACAATGTATGTATGATTATAAATATATCAATGAAGGGGATCTTTTACTTATTTCGCTGTGCTTGAAAAGATTCTTATGTTGGTTATATGCTAAATTATAAGCAATACAAAATAAACCAGAAAAGTATTTGAAATTAAAAAGGATCTATTCAACTCCCTCCCCTTCTAGATCTATTGTGCCTATTGGGAACAACAATATCTATTGGTCCTACTTTCCTCATCATAAACTACTTGATGTACATGAATATAGTAGGAGCATCCATAGTTTCATACTGACACTGAAGCTCGTTACTCATGGATGCGAGCATTATGCATTGAGCCAACCTTACATCATCTTGCCACTTTCTAAAAGCAACAATATCTTCCTCAGAGGCATTGTCTGTAACCATTGCAGGGATAGGCGTATTAAGGACATAAGATTGCTTTTCAGCCATGAGAACTATTCTCAAATTCCTTAACCAATCTATTTAATTTGGTCCGGTTAAATAACATCTTATATGCTTCGCAGTGATAGTGATTTAGACATTGTAAAATTTTGTAAATGAATTTATAATTAATAATATTTTAGCATACATTCTTTTATTAATTACCAAAATAATTTAGGTCTTGTTTTAAATTGGTATCTCCCACTATTTTCATCAAATTATATTACCCTCACTTATATAGTTCGGCAAAATCTAATTAAAGATTTGCTAGTGAGAATAAGGATCCCATTTCAAATGTATATAGCCTTGTGTGTGCACAACAAACTATATATACATAAATAGGTAGACAACTCTTGTCAATTACATCAACTATACAACTCCTTGTATTTTGGCTCTTAAATCATAATGGTCAAATGTGTGCACATCCGAACTAAAATGATTTAAGTTAAGTCAGACCCAGCATTTCCATATAAGTGAAGAGAAAACTACAGCCCTTGTGTGTGCACAACAAAGCAGTAATGTGCAATTCTTTATAAACATCATATGTAATAAAAATAACATCTTAAATATTTAATACTTTCCTTGTGTGTGCACAACAAACTCATATTAAATATTCAATACTCTATTGTTTCTATCATACTAGAAGGCGATGCTCCAAATATCTTTGAACGTTACAACTTAATATAAAATATTTAAGGGGTTTGTTGTGACGCCCCCAAAATAGGTATACATCACCCATTCTGAGTCGCCAAATACATGGTACAGAATACAAATACAAACTAAAATATACAACATGAGCTATGAGTTTTAATACAAATATTGTCTTCTAGACAGTATTCAAACTCATGATAAGTCCTCAATACATTTATTATCACACTATTTCATAGAATAGTGAGGACTACTAATGCTATCATCTGGACCATCACTCCGTTCCCCGACTAGTCCCGGCTACGTTCTCATTTCCTGAAGAGAACAATGAAAGCGAAAGGGTGAGCTCAACTAGCCAGTAAGAAATATTATGACTAAGATAATGCAGAATAATTTATCGTTAGCTTTCAACAATGTTAAACTGATAAAATATAACAAACATCAAGTTTAACTGCAGCGGAACAAGCAATCCATTAGAAGAGTCAAGTAGAGAATACAATCTACTATCTTCTATGATCTAAAAGGTTTTTCATCACTTTTATCGCTAAGACTCACCTTAATAAATAATCCACATTATCGAATCACCCCTGCACTACGGCCAAAGATATTCTTTAGAATCACGACCACAAATTATCCATGCACTACAGGCCAAGGATATTCGTGTATTCATCAATGGTCATGATCATGTCAACAACCGTCCTTTATAACATTACGGTCATGATTATACCGAATAATCCCTGATCATAATCATACCAAGTCCATCTATGCACTACATGCCACATATGACTTTCAACATATTATAAACATGAGGATGATGACAATGATATAAGAATTCAATAAAACAAGTTCAAGGATAAAATTTTAAAGATTTATAATATAATTTATCTAGAAATCAATAACGTCCAAATTGTCAACATGATACTGCTTTGTGGAGTAAAATTCAAGAATAGTATTGTATCAAAAATGATTTGGAGCAAAAAGTAATCAATTTTTGTCATGAATAGTACTCCGAGTGAATAGTACTTGAGTGAATAGTACCCCGTGAATAGTACTTTAGGAATAGTAACCCCGTGAATAGTACTACAGTATGAAAAAGTTAAAACTTATCAAGAATGCTCAGAATAATATTTCCATGAAAAGATACTGGATGAAGAGCAAATATCAATGATATTCTACTAATTTCATGGAGTATAGAAGCCAAAATTTTAACAAACGAGTATAGAATTCGAAATCTGAAACGAAATAATATTACTTATATACTACAGAGTATGGAAGAAAATATTATTTCAAGCGAATATTGAACAAAAATAACATCCCTTACCTTGAAAAGAAGAGTATTTCAACTGGTATAGCGGGGATATTCTTGAAGAAAACTTTCACTGTTTTCTACGCTCAAAGCTTTCTAAAACTCTAAAGAAATACGCTCAAGATTATAGAAGAAGAATTCTCTGATTCTGGTGTGATTTTCAATTCTAACTTAAACGCCTATTTATAGAAAAAAATGTTAGAACGCCATAGGAGACTAAAATAATATAATAATATTAATTCTTTTCTTTACCTACGCACATGTATTAGACCAATTCAAGCACTCCATTCCTGAACCAAAAATTTAGCACATTTTTCCAGCAAAATAAAAGTGGGTCCCACCCATAATTTTAATAAAAAATATTTTAATTTCTGAAACTTCAACAATTCATAATAAATAGCCGTTTTATCAGAAAAATATGAATTTTATGTCCATTCAACATGAAATCGAATTCTATACAACTTTGCAGAAGAAAGTTTTTCCAAATTCTAAACAAAAAATATCCGAATTCCACAAATGGACAATTTTTAACACCTCTTAAAATTCATAACAAATCATACGTTAATTTTTAACGGTTCAAAATTTTTGGACATATAATCAACTTATATATGTATAACATATCCAAAAATTACAACGATCCAGTGGTCGGATCAAAATTATAACTCACGCAATAGAGCTTAAGAACACTGATTTGATTTTTTAATACCTTTAATCCGACAAAATACTGATAAAACACCTCAACATTAATTCCTTTAATTATAATCACATAAAATAAATATTTTCCTATCTATCATTTATGTCCACATAAAATAAATATTTCCCTATCATATAAATCAATAATTAATTATTCACAAATAATATTACAGAATCACAATAATGACAACCAGGCCGTTCCCAGGAAAGAGGGGGCTTTTCGATAAGAATTTTTCCTTACTGGTGCACAATTAGGTGACCATACCTCTCTTTGACAGAACTTTCTAGACATTGCCAATAATGCTATCTAATAATATTATTCAAATAATATGAATTACTAATCTGATATTAAGAAATACTATGCAGTGACAATTATTGAAACAACAATAATATAAAATATCAGCGCAACAATTATTGAACCAATAAAATAAAATATTGAACAGTAATTACTGTAACCATTATTGAGTAGTGCCTTCTTACGTATGAATCAATAAATCAAAAATACTATGCAATACCGTGTGCTACTGTGCAACAAAGCGTATTACTGTATTTTAACCACCAGGTATTCCAACAGTGTTAATGGTAAGAACTACGCTGTTATTTATAAAACTCAAACTTGTCGTATTCTTCATCCGACAGTTATTCTATTATGGGGCCCACAAATGATTGTGTCGTCATACAAATATTCCCTGTTAAAACGAATATTCCCCAACCAATCGAATATTATATAACAACTTGCGTACTTTGCAAAATTTATAAATATTACCCACAACTATTATATCAAATTCACTACATAATATTCAAAAATGATATTTATAGAAAATTCATCTTTATTCATAAAAGTTGGGGTCTTACAACCTCCCATTCTTATGAAATTTTGCCCTCGAAATTAGGGTACGTACCTGGTATGTCGAAGAGGTAAGGATACCTTGATTTCATTTCAGATTCCAACTCCCAGGTCATTTACTCAACATCGTGGTTTCTCCACAAAACATTGACTTGAGGTATAACCTTGGAACGTAAAATATGTTCCTTCTTATCCAAGATTTTAACAGGAACCTCTTCATACGTTAAATCTTCCGCTATTTCGTCCGGTTCTAACTCAATAATGTGGTTCGGGTCTTTCATATATTTACGTAACATAGATATATGAAAAACGTTATGAACACGAGACATACTTGGCGGTAAAGCGAGTCTATAGGCCACAGTTCCTACTCGATCGAGGATTAAAAATGGGCCAATGAATCGAGGATTGAGCTTTTCTCTCTTTCCAAATTTCGTAACTCCTTTCCATGGAGCAACACGTAACAACACATGATCTCCAATATCGAATTCTACATCCTTTCGATGAAGATCAACATAACTCTTTTGTCGATCTTGTGATGTTTTTATACGTTTTCAGATCGTTTGAATCTTTTTCGTAGTCATACGTACCAACTCTGGTCCCAACAACGTTGCTTCACCCACCGCATCCCAGCATACTGGAGAACGACACTTTCTTCCATACAACGCCTCGAATGGAGCCATGACAATACTTGCTTGATAACTGTTGTTGTAGGAAAACTCCACCAATGGTAAGAACTTGTCCCAACTTCCCTTAAAGTCAAGGACACAGAGTCTTAATAGATCTTCAAGAGTTTGAATAGTCCTCTCTGACTACCTGTCTGTCTGAGGATGATATGCCGAGCTAAACCGTAAATCCGTGCCCATAGCTTTCTGCAAACTAACCCAAAATTATGAAGTGAATCTTGGGTCTCGATCAGAAACTATGGATACTGGCATATCATGCAGTCTTACAATCTCATTTATGTACACACGAGCAAGACGTTCAAGTGTATAAGTTTCTCGTATAGGCAAGAAATGAGCCGACTTGGTCATTCTATCAACAATGACCCAAATTGCATCTATGCCTTGAGAAACCTTGGGAAGACCGATAACAAAATTCATGGTAATGTGCTCCCACTTCCATTATGGAATTTCAAGTGGTTGCAATGGACCTTTTGGTACTTGATGCTACGCCTTGACTCGTTGACAAGTTAGACACCTTGAGATAAACTCCGCGATCTCTCTCTTCATATTGCTCCACCAAAATGTATGTCGAAGATCATGATACATTTTGGTACTCCCAGGATGGATTATAAATGGTGTGTTGTGCGCCTCCATCATGATTTTATACTTTAAATTAGGGCCGTTAGGAACACAAAGTCTGGAGTTGAATTGAAGTATTCCTTCTTCATCGATTCTTGCTTCCGGCATAGCACCTTCTTGCACTTTCTTCCTCATACGCATCAGCTCCAGGTCTGTAGCTTGAGCATCTTTAACTTTATCGATTAAAGTCGGTTCTACTCGTATATTCACAATCATCACATGGGTCCCTGGAGTCTTTAACTCTATCTCAATCCTTTGCAAGTCATATAAAATGGGCCTTTGCGTTGACAATATCACACTCGTACCCGCATATGATCTTCTACTCAATGCGTCAGCTACTACGTTCGCTTTACTAGGATGGTATTGAATGGTATGATCATAAGATTTCAACAGTTCAAGCCAACGTCGCTGCCGCATATTGAGTTCCTTTTGGGTGAAGAAATATTTGAGGCTTTTATGATCAGTAAAGATCTCCACTTTCTCCCAATACAAGTAATGCCTCCAAATTTTAAGTGCGAAGACAACATCTGACAACTCTAGATCATGAGTAGGGTAATTCCTCTCATATTTTTTGAGTTGTCGAGAGGCATAGGCTATGAATTTCCCATGTTGCATGAGAACACATCCTAACCCTTTGCCCGAAGCATCACTATAGATGACAAATCCCTCCGAGCAAGATGGTATTGTCAGAACAGGTGCTGAAATGAGTCTCCTCTTGAGTTCTTGAAAACTCTTCTCACATTCCACGCTCCAACCAAATTTTGTATCTTTCCGAGTCAGTTGAGTTAATGGAGTAGCGATTCGAGAAAACCCTTCTACGAATCTCTGATAATAACCAGCTAAGCCGAGAAAGCTACGTACTTCGGTCACTGATTTAGGTTCCTCCCAGCTTTGAATAGCTTCAATCTTTGCCGGGTTAACAGATATTCCCTGACTTGATACTACGTGCCCAAGGAATGCTACTTCCTCAAGCCAGAACTCGCATTTCTTCAACTTGGCATAAAGCTTGTTTTCACGAAGCTTTTGGAGTATCAGCCTCAAGTGTTGCTCATGATCTTCATGGCTTTTGAAATATATGAGGATGTCATAAATAAAGACGTCCACAAAGTGATCCAAATATTCCTTGAATACTCGGTTCATCATATCCATGAAGGTAGCAGGAGCATTAGTCAATCCAAAAGACATGACTAGGAGTTCATAATGCCCGTACCAAGTTCTGAAAGCCGTCTTTGGAATGTCATCGGTTCTAATCTTTAACTGATGATATCCGAAACAAAGATCGATCTTTGAAAAGAATTTTACACCTTGCAACTGGTCAAACAGGTTATCAATACGAGGCAACATGTATCTATTTTTTACAGTGACATGATTCAACTCCCGATAATCAATACAATGTCGCATACTCCCATCTTTCTTCTTCACGAATAAAACAGGAGCACCCCAAGGAGACGTACTACGACGAATGAAACCGATGTCTAACAACTCCTGCAGTTGGGTCTTTAACTCCTGAAGTTCAATAGGAGCCATTCGATATGGGGCTTTGGAAATGGGTTTTGTACCGGGTTGAAGGTCGATAAAAAATTCAATTTCACGCTCTGGGGGTAGGCCAGGAAGTTCTTCAGGGAATATGTCAGGAAATTTATTAACAATAGAAATATCATTGAAAACTGACGTATTTTTGTTTAAATTCGTGACATGAGCTAAGAAAGTTTGACATCCGTTTTTTAATAAACGAATAGCTTTATAGCTTGAGATGACAGTGATTGATTTTAATTGTTTGGTTGCTTGAATTCGCATAATAGGTTGGCTAGGAATATGAAAGCTAACAACCTTACGAAAATAATCAATTTTTGCATGATGAGTAGTTAACCAATCAATCCCTAAAATCACGTCAAATGCAAGTATTTTCAATGAAATAAGATCGACAGGTAATGTGAGGGTACTGATTTGAACCAAACGAGACTTATAAATAGTGGATGTAATGAAGGTTTCTCCCAACGGAGTTTCCACAGATAAGTCAAAGTCTAATTTCTCCAGAGTCAAATTTAAACGTTGAGCGCAAGTAGGAGAAATAAAAGAATGGGTAGAACCGATATCAAATAAGGTATAGACTTCGCTAGAGTTTATGATAAGCTTACCCATGATGACCTCGCTCGGGTTCCTTGCTTTCTGGGAGGTCACAACAAACGCTCTCCCTTGAACTACTGGTTTTGACTTGTCTGGGACGACATTTTGTGTCACCGTTCCAAATGGACTTGGCTTCCCAGTACGACAAAATCTAGCTAGGTGACCTTCCCTTCCACAATTGTAACACGTTTTGGACTGCTGCGCACAGTTTGGACTGATGTGTCCCTCTACTCCATATTTGTAGCATATGACAGGCGGTCGTTCTCCTTCCTTAACAATGGGTGCTGATGATGATATCTTTCCATCATTGTTGAATCTCCTCTTCTTGAAATGTCCACTTTTATTGTCTTAGCCATGATTACCACCGAAGTGGTTACCATTTACGCATGTTGATTCCTCCACGTTTGTTGTCACCGCCCGATCACGATCGCTACCACTGGTATTATCATTTTACCGGCTACTTTCTCTTGGTTGGGTTGACTCGTTATCGCGCTCCAATAACTGAGCCTTATTTACAACATCTGAATACAAACACAGTTTATGAGAAATTAGATATTGACGTATCTCGGGTTTCAAACCTCTTAGAAAAATCCGCGTCATTCTCTCCTCATTATCAACCAAGTGAGACGCAAACCGGGACAACTCGACAAACTTAGCTTCGTACTGCGACACGATTATATTGTTCTGCTCCAACTTGATGAACTCTACTTCTTTCATGTGACGAATACTTTTGGGAAAGTACTTGTCGTTGAATAGTTCTTGGAACTTCTCCCAAGACATCTTCAGTGCGGCAGGTTGAGTACGCTTTACCGATTCCCACCAGTAATTTGCCTCTCCTCGCAATATAAAGGTGGCAAATGGAACCTTTTGCTCCTCGATGCATCCCAAGACATCAAATATCTTGGTGATCTGCTTTATCCACGTTTCCGCCTTAAGTGGTTTTGGCTCTCCAATAAACTCCGGTGGTCCTAGCTCCTTGAACTGTTTAGCGGTGACCGTTCGAGAGTTTCCAGTGTTTCTACCTACATTTTGGACAGAAGCCGCTCTCGCTTGATGTTGTATGAATTGCATAAAGCCTTTGAACATTCCATCGTTCATCATTTGATCATTGTTGTTTACATGAGGATTATTGTCTTCCTGTTGCACATTATCCTGGGTATTGATCTGTGGTGACTCAATGGTCTCCTGTGCTCCATTGCTATTCTCAATAGTCTCGGATGTCATTTTCAAATACTGCCACAAAACAAGGGTTAATTGACATGCAACATATTATCCCTATACTCTGATCGACCAATTAAATACCAAATAAACTTGGGTAGGTCATACTAGCGAAGGAATTCCCCGTCTCTCCCCTCCTAGTTCTAATCTCACATCTTAGCCATGGATCATATCCCTAAGCTTTGATACCAACTGTGACGCCCCCAAAATACGTATACATCACCCATTCTGAGTCGGCAAATACATGGTATAGAATAAAAATACAAACTTAAATATAAAACATGAGCTATGAGTTTTTGTAACAACCCCAAAATTCATACAATTTATTTCTCGACTTCGGTCGTTAACAATACATTCAACCTCTAACTTTACATCATTAAACGATAATACAACCATTGAAATTTGTGGAATAATTAAAATTTTCTATTACAAACTATTCTCATTCCCAAAACTTTCAACCTTTACATCTAACTGTCTCAGAATCATCTTAATACTACAAGAGTTTACATCGCAAAACGATATTATAATTCAATATTAATACATTATTCGGAACCTTAAACATGGTTCAAATATTAATAACTCAGCCAAAGTATATAAATCTTCAAGTATCACATCTGATTCATATCTTTCAAGTAGCACATAACATTACCTTAAATCTTTAACCTGCAAAAGTGGTTATTTACAAGGTTGAGCATCACATAGCACATAATAACATGCTCGATATACATCTCATAAACATTAGACTAATATAACATACATGCTATAGTTCATATAACAAGTATAAAGATTGAGTTCCTTACTCAATCAACATTCATTACTCAATCAACGTAGTCATAAATTGACTTTAACATTTCATACTTTCAACATTAATATAACACACCATGCTATTTGCAATAAAGATTTCAAACAGTTCATCATCAAATTCACATAGCAAATAGGAACTGACTTTCCTTGATCGTTGTTTACCAATAACAGTTTAACATCTTACAGTTATCTGCACTTCACGTGCCCTACTCAATTATATAATCATACACATCAACTATTAGTCACACATAGTAGTTGTAATGTAAACTTTACTCTATATCTCATAAGTCTGATGACATCCAACTTTGGATATGCTATAAACATCATATTAACCTATTTTTAAAAATTATTGGACACCCATCTCGGATAAGATAGACAGTCCAAAACAGTGTTCAAAAAGGGTCGTTCAAAACTGTTTTTCATTCTTTCCCAGCTTTACCCTCTCTCGCTAAAATAATTATAACTTTTCCGTTTCAAAACATTTTTGAGCGATTCTTGAGCCCACGTGAAGCTAACTTCCTGGACTACAACTTTTATTCTTTGACCTTTTCCAAATTCTAAACACAGAATTTCATAAAATTAGTTCAAGGTGACTGCCCCGAGTTGGTTAGACAGTTTTTACACGACTACTTTGAATGGTCATAACTATTTCCTCCGAAGTCGGAATTAGTCCGTTCCAGAGTCTATGGAAAGATTATTCAGTGTACTAAAACATACCAAAAGGCCAAAATTTTCTAAACAATCTAGCTAACCCCGAATTTTCATTTTTGGATCAGTAGTCCACTAGTTTTTTAAACTTCTCGTTTTGACATCCAAAACTTGCCTCGACTCGTTCCAACCCAACTTTCTTTACAAATAAGTGTTTTTAACATAATTAGACTCGTCTAAGGTCTCAACTCTATATCTCTAATTACAATCATTAGAACTCATTTACATAATCAATTTCAAGCCAAAATAAATATAGTAAGCTAACTGTTTACTAACAAAACTAACTAAACTTCCAAAATTCAAACTTTAATTAACAAACTAAATAAAATATTTAAAATAATAACATTATCAAAAATTAAATAAGAAACATACCCGAAAATACGAGTTCCATAAAACTGAATACGCACTTCCACGCCAAAATTTAACTAAGGAGGTCTTTATAAAAAGTCATCCCACAACAAAGCCTTTCTCAAAATTGGAGGCCTTATTGTTTGTGAATGAAACAAATGGTCAAGCCCTTCTATTTATAGGTTTAGCAAAGGGGTAAAGTTCTCAATTTAGTTGATGTGGGACTTGGTTTATAGTAATTATAATTTGTTTATACTTATTTTTCATATTTTTAACATGCCAAGTGTATTCATTCATCACGAATTCGTTTCTTAACCAATTCGACCCGTTCAAGTTGCGTTGTTTTCGTTTTATAGAGGAGAACAACAATCATCCATCAATTTAAAGTTTCCATCACGAATTCATCATCAACTTTAGTCCCAAAGTATACCAAAACACACATTACAATCAAAACTCAAATTCCTCTTCTTTAGTATAAGTACCTGAATTGATTTTTGAAAATTTGTTTCTAGATGACCATTATCAAATTATAAATATCTAATAACATATATAATATCGTAACCTAAAAATTCATTAACCAAAACTCCAATTTTAAAATAAACTCAAGAATACATAAACAAGAATTATAAACTAGATTATGTACCTTTAATTTCTTAGGGAAATAAAATTAACCTTATCGGTAAAATTATAATTTCTATTAATTCAACCATTATAATAATAACATTATTTAATAAATTCTCAATCCTCTAATTAAATTAGAATATCACCATTATATAAGCGTAATAAAATAAACACGTATAAATCCCATCTATTTTATCACACTTAAATAAACTATCCCATATCAATTTTCATCAAATATTTATTTAATACCATAAATATTCATTTTATTCTATAAATTTTCCAACTAAAATATTTAATATACTTAATAAATATTTTACTTGCATTATACTAACATTTACATTTTCATACAATATATTACCTTCTCACTTTATTAAATCAATTATACTTGTATTAATTCACTATTTTAATTAAGTGAATTATTCACACTATTTATGAAACTTACTCATAATAATTTACATTGCCCACAAGGCATAAGAATTAAAATTATATTATCTCATAACATAATTTCAACTTAATTAAACTAACTAATATTATTTAATTTCATTGATAGTTTAATTAACTATTAAATGTCACATTCTCCAACATATGAATATATAATTCTCTTCACACCAACTCACATAATTCAAAATATAAACACTTCATAATAAGAATTTTAATTATTAAATTCTTATTTTAATAACTTATGAAAATTCGGGTTGTCACAGTTTTAATACAAATATTGTCTTCTAGACAGTATTCAAACTCAAGATAAGTCCTCAATACATTTATTATCACACTATTTCATAGAATAGTGAGGACTACTAATGTTATCATCTGGACCGTCACTCCGTTCCCCGACTAGTCTCGGCTACGCTCTCATTTTCTGAAGAGAACAATGAAAGCAAAAGGGTGAGCTCAACTAGTCCTGTAAGAAATATTATGACTAAGATAATGCAGAATAATTTATTGTTAGCCTTCAACAGTGTTAAACTGATAAAATCTAACAAACATCAAGTTTAACTGCAGCGGAACAAACAATCCATTAGAAGAGTCAAGTAGAGAATAAAATCTACTATCTTTTATGATCTAAAAGGTTTTTCATCACTTTTATTGCTGAGACGCAGCTTAATAAATAATCCACATCATCGAATCACCCCTGCACTATGGCCAAAGATATTCTTTTGTATCACGACCACAAATTATCCATGCACTACGGGCTAAGGATATTCGTGTATTCATCAATGGTCATGATCATGCCAACAACTGTCCATCAATGCACTACGGGCCAATGAGGACTTTTACCACATCATTTATAATATTATGGTCATGATTATACCGAATAATCCCTGGTCATAATCATACCAAGTCCATCTATGCACTACATGCCACATATGACTTTCAACATATTATAAACATGAGGATGATGACAATGATATAAGAATTCACTAAAACAAGTTCAAGGATAAATTTTTAAAGATTTATAATTTAATTTATCCAGAAATCAATAACGTCCAAATTGTCAACATGATACTGCTTTGTGGAGTAAAATTCAAGAATAGTATTGTATCAAAAATGATTTGGACCGAAAAGTAATCAATTTTTGTCATGAATAGTACCGGGTGAATAGTACTCGAGTGAATAGTATCCCGTGAATAGTACTTTGGGAATAGTAACCCCGTGAATAGTACTCTGGCATGAAAAAGTTAAAACTTATCAAGAATGCTCAGAATAATATTTCCATGAAAAGATACTGGATGAAGCGCAAATATCAATGATATTCTACTAATTTCATGGAGTATAGAAGCCAAAATTTTAACAAACGAGTATAGAATTCGAAATCTGAAATGAAATAATATTACTTACATACTACAGAGTATGAAAGAAAATATTATTTCAAGCGAATATTGAACAAAAATAACATCCCTTACCTTGAAAAGAAGAGTATTCCAACTGGTATAGCGGGGATATTCTTGAAGAAAACTTTCACTATTTTCTACGCTCAAAGCTTTCTAAAACTCTAAATAAATACGCTCAAGATTATAGCAGAAGAATTCTCTGATTCTGGTGTGATTTTCAATTCTAACTTAAGCGCCTATTTATAGGAAAATGCTAGAACGCCATAGGAGACTAAAATAATATAATAATATTAATTCTTTTCTTTTCCTAGGCACATGTATTAGACTAATTCAAGCACTCCATTCTTGAACCAAAAATTCAGCACATTTTTCCACCAAAACAAAAGTGGGTCCCACCAATAATTTTAATAAAAATATTTTAATTTCTGAAACTTCAACAATTCATAATAAATAGCCCTTCTATCAAAAAATATGAATTTTATGTCCATTTCACACGAAATCGAATTCTCTACAACTTTGAAGAAGAAAGTTTTTCCAAATTCCAAACAAAAAATATCCGAATTCCACAAACGGATAATTTTCAACACCTCTTAAAATTAATAACAAATCATACGTTAATTTTTAACGGTTCAAAATTTGTGGACATATACTCAACTTATATATGTATAACATATCCAAAAATCACAACGATCTAACGGTTAGATCAAAATTATAACTCACGCTATAGAGTTTAAGAACACTGATTTGATTTTTTAATACCTCTAATCCGACAAAATACTGATAAAACACCTCAACATTAATTCCTTCAATTATAACCACATAAAATAAATATTTTCCTATCTATCATTTATGTCCACATAAAATAAATATTTCCCTATCATATAAATCAATAATTAATTATTCACAAATAATATTACAGAATCACAATAATGACAACCAGGCCGTTCCCAGGAAAGAAGGAGCTTTTGAAAGTAGTATGCATACAAGCCAATCATGTTTGATGATAAAGCATATACTTTGTAACAATCTTATTCATTTATTAATAAAAAGTATTAATTTATTAAAGGCTTTTAATTATCTACATGATGCTGTTTTATAATATGTGATAAACCCATAGTTTTAAGCAATGCTTTTAGAATAATGATGATGATCATTCTAATGAGATCTAAATTCTTAGAAAGCTTAAAA
The DNA here is from genome assembly GCA_020205615.1 of Panax quinquefolius. Lineage (NCBI taxonomy): Eukaryota > Viridiplantae > Streptophyta > Magnoliopsida > Apiales > Araliaceae > Panax > Panax quinquefolius. The sequence goes on from CM035166.1 coordinate 84,632,580, forward strand.
CTAAAATAGTTCCCAATCATTGGATTACTAAATTGGGGATTAGTGAATCCGGATAGATTGGTACATATGTTGCTTGCTTATTGGATGAGGATGATTGATCTCATGATCATTTGTGCGGAGACACTAAAGCAAGTATGTAAGTGCTTATTAGAGAATAAGTTCACTTTGAACGTGGCTCGCTAAGGAATACCTAATGGAGTTTTATTTGCACTGTCAATAGGAATTCTGTAGTGATAGTAGTACAAGTAATCCTTGGACTTGAGATCATCATAGTATCTTGTGTATGACGAGTTATACTTTGACTTATTCCTTAAGACCCTTAGGGTATATCAAAAGGTATGCTTGGGTATAATAAGTGTACATGGAGATAATGTATGATCAATAAAGAATCTACCACTTCTAATAAAAGAAGAGAAATGTCCTATGTGATTCGATAAATGACAACCCAAAGAGTCCTTGGGTTAAGCGCGAATGAAATTAGAAAGGAGTTTCTAATTTGCATTATTTGGAGTTGTGCATTTAAGGATCGAAATACATATAATTAAATAAAATAAGACTTGACAGTAATTCCATGTCTTATATTTAATTGGGACATTGTATGGTGGAAGGATTGAATTGTACGGTAACTATTTACTCAAAGGTTCTTTAATGATTAATGTTGAAATCTATATTATCTGGAAAGTCGTTGATCGCTGGGGAGGCTTATCCCTATTGTAGAATAAATATTATTTAAATAAATTAATTGTTTAATTTATTTATTTAAATAAGATTAGAATTGTTCTAATTGATTTATTCACAACCAGGTTTAATATGGAGAACCTAAAGGGTCACACCATAAAAGGAAGAATAATTATTTAAGAAGTTAATGGCATAATCGTAATAATATGTTATGTATATTTAATTTAATCTATGGTGATAGAATAAATTAAATAGCTTAATATTTATTATTTAATATTTTAGAAATATTAAATATAAATTAATAAGAGGAGTCTTATTAATATTATTACAATTATTATTATTTTAATTTCTAAAAGGGTTTAGGAATTAATTTAATATAAGTACTCTCATTTATTCCTAATAAGATTAGGAGGTTAAATTAATTAAAAGAGTTTAATTAATTATCCCTAATAAGATTAGGGAGCTTAATTAATTAAAAGAATTTAATTAATTAAATAAAACCCAATTCCTTAATTGTTAAGATGGGTTGCCCACATCTATAAATAAGAGGAGTCTTATTATGGGTGTTTATGGGTTGTTGACTTTTTCAACATACGATATAATTCCAATTGTTGGGAGAGTACACCCTTTCTATAGAGATAAAAAACTAGGGTTTAGCCAACCACCCTTTTCTTGAATCATTATTATTCCTTGGTGGATCACCTCTAGAGGCCAAACATATGGGTGGCTAACGTTGATCAAAGGAAGGAACAAAACCCCGGTGGATTCAAGATTGAACGCGAAAGGATTTGGAGGTGAACTTGTACCTGAGGAAGCTCGATCTTCAAGGGTATGATTTATTCTTTATCTTTTCATTTAATTAATAATTGTGCATAAAGGATGATCCGGGTATATGGTTTGTAAATTTTTTAAACTCTGATTTTTACACGCTTCCGCTAATTTTTTGCAATTTGATTGCGTTGATGAATATTACAAACCTAACAGTGGCATCAGAGCCAAACCTTTATGTGAATTATTAATTATTTTAATTTAATATGTATATTGATATGTGTTTAGAACAATTTTTTTGGGCATAATTTTATTGTATAAAATTTAATAAAAATAAAAAATAAAAAAAAAAAGGTGCCGAGATTTTTTATTTTTTTTTGAAAGCTGTTACATGCACGAATTTAAAGATCCAGGATTTCAAAATATATGTTTCTAACATCTAACGTGGGTAACAGAATGACTAAGGGATCTATTCGGTTTTCAAGAAAAAAAAAAAAAAAAAAAAAGATTAATTCTTTGTCATTTGATTTAAGTAGTGAATCACGTGGCTAATTTTTCTTTTTTTTAACAAGGGTACACGTGCTTGATTTCATATCTAGTCTGTTAGAATATATATATATATATATATATATATATATATATATATACGGTTATTATTATATATATATATATATATTAGTTATATATATATTATTCTTAATAATTTTAGAATTAAAATAAAGTTTATTTTAATTTTAAAATAAAGGTTTATTTTAATTTTAAAATAAAAGGGTTTATTTTAATTTTAAAATTAGAATTTCATGCTAACTAATTAGAGTTGGAATTGGATTCCATGATAACTAATTGGAGTTGAAATTGTATTCCATCTTTCCTTAAATAAAAGAGTCTATTTAGATATGAAATAGGATTTCATATTATTCAAAATAAAAGAGTTTATTTGTGAATGGAAAGAGAATCCATGTTTCCTTAAATAAAGGAGTTTATTTAGATAAGAAATAAGATTTCATATTATTCAAAATAAAAGAGTTTATTTGTGAATAGGAAAGAGAATCCATGTTTCCTTAAATAAAGGAGTTTATTTAAATATGAAATAAGATTTCATATTATTCAAAATAAAGGAGTTTATTTGTGAATAGGAAAGAATATCCGTGTTTCCTTTAATAAAAGTTTTTTTTTTTACATGGAATTGGATTCATAATTAATTAAAATAAAAGAGTTTATTTTAATTAAAGATTTTTTTTACTTGGAATTCGATTCCATAATTAATTAAAATAAAGGAGTTTATTTTGATTAAAGATTTTGATTAAAATAAAATAGTTTATTTTATTCAAAATTAAATAAATTAAAATAAAATAGTTTTATTTTGATTTAAATTTGGATTAAAATAAAGGAGTTTATTTTGATTCAAAATTAGATTTTATACTAACTAAATTTGCCCATTAAATGATATCAATATATATATTAAATGTTTATTATTCATAAGATGAATATTATTTATTGATGCATATGGTGATGTGTATGATAATAAATGGGATTGATTATGGACTATCGACCAATGTGATTGGATTTTATTTTAGTTGGATGCATGAATGTATGGGTTTTATTAAATGGGGTCTGCTTGTATTTTCGCCTTCTCTAATTTTTCTTAATGTAAAATCTATCTCCTCCTATGTACTTCCCTCGATCACGATCAAGGTTTCTATTTATTTTAAAATAGTTTTGTAATAGGAATAATTAGAATTATTTTGAAAAATTGGAGATCAAGGAGCAAGGAGCAAGGAGCGCTTGAAGACACGTTTGTAATGGAGCCCGGGTTTAAATGTAATAGTTATATTTAAATATTATTTCTTGCACCCCTAGGGTTTGACCTTTTGGTTCACTTGGTGGCTCTAGTGAACCAAACTAGAATAAAAGTCCATAATCAATCCGGGTAGAATATAGTATTCTATATGTGCATGCTTATACTATATATATTATATATTATGCAAACATGCTTCATATGTTAATTAATATGACGCGTATTTTATATATATATAATAAATGCTGGCGCTAAACAAGATGAGACAAATTAATAACAAACCCCTCAATTTTTATATTAAGTCCTAAGCGTTCAAAGATATTTGGAATATCGAACGTCGCCTTCTAGAATGATAAAATTAATAGAGTATTAAATATTTAATATGAGTTTGTTGTGTCACCACAAGGCAAGTATTAAGTATTTAAGATGTTAATTTATCACATTTGATGCTTATAAAGAAAATTGAACAATATTGTTTTGTTGTGTCACCACAAGGATGATATTTTTCTTTTTGAATATATGGAGTGCTAGGTTGGACTTAACTTGGATAATTTTGATTCGGATGTGCCACCACTTGATCAAAATAATCTAAGAGGCAAAATACAAGGAGTTGCATAGTTGATGTAATTGACAAGAGTTGTCTACCTATTTATTTATATATAGTTTGTTGTGTCACCACAAGGCTATATACATTTGAAATGGGATCCTTATTCTCACTAGCAAATCTTTAATTAGATTTTGCCGAACTATATAAGTGAGGTAATATAGTTTGAAGAAAATAGTGGGAGATACCAATTTAAAACAAGACCTAATTTATTTTGGTAATTAATAATAGAATGTATGTTAAAATGTTGTTAATTACAAATTCATTTACAGAATTTTACAATGTCTAAAATTACTATCACTACGAAGCATATTAGATGCTAAATTAATCGCATCAATTAAACGGATTGGTTAAGGAATTTGAGAATAGTTCTCATGGTGAAAAAGCTATCTTATGTCCTTATCGCCTATCCTCGCAATGGTTGCGCATAATGCCTCCGAGGAAGATATTGCTACTTTTAGAAAGTGGCAAGATGATGCATGATTGGCTCAATGCATCATGCTCAGTATCCATGAGTAACAAGCTTCAGCGTCGACTGAAACTATGGATACTCCTACTATATTCCTGCACATCAAGTAGTTGATGGTGAGAAAAGTAGGACTGATAGATATCAGATATCTAAGGAGCTCTTCCGATCTAGAATGGCCAATGGCACTATAGTACAGACAAAAGTTCTTAACATAATCAATTTGATTGATCAATTAGGACAACTGGTTTTGTCATGGATGGAGAGTTGAGCCAAGATTTGATCTTGCACTCACTCCCGGACTCCTTTCACAATTGTTGTGAATTTTTCATATGGACAAGCTAGATATCAGCCTCGCTGATTTGCTTAACGTGTTGAAAAATGTTGAGAGTCACTTTCAAACCAAGAAAGACCAAGTCTTACTGGTAGGGACCAAAGGATCTTCTGAAAAGAAGAACGATTCAAAGAAGGTAAATAGAAAGGCATAAACAAAGGATAATAAGAACAAAACTGATATGGATAGCAAAGGAGTTTACTTCCACTGCAATAAGCTCGGACACTTTGGAAAGAAAGCTGCAAGAAGAAGCATCTTGCGAGAGGCTAACCAAAGAAGCTTAGTGAAGTTTTGGTTACAAATACAAATTTGTTCATGATTTAAAATAATTTTTTCTTTAAGTCAAGGTTCTACTTGGGTATTGGATACCGACTTTGGTTATCATAAATATAGATTTATGAAGTGACCAAGCAGAAGTAGAAAGTTAAACAAAGATAAGTAATCCTATGTGTGGAAAATGAAGCAAAGGTTGCCGCATTAACTATAGAAACTTATAGTTTAGCAATACCTACGAGAAAATCTATTAAGTTAATAAGTTGTTATTGTATTCCAGTTCTTCTTAAAAATATTATTTCCATTTTATTGTTGGACAATGAAATCTTTGGTATTATAATTAAGAACAATTGTTGTTCTATTTATAATAATAATGTTTTGTATATAAATTGGAATATTACTTAATAAATTTTGTATACTTGACTTACATGAAAATAATTTTGCATATTGAACAAATTAGTATAAGAAAAGGAGATGATCATTCAAAGAGTTGAATGTGTGTATTTCTTTGAAATACAAGTATGAATTATTTGAAAGGTTCAAACAATTCGAAAGTGAAACAAATTGACAATGTATTAAGATTCTTTGATTAGATCAAGGAATAAATACTTGTGCAATAAGTTTCTAGATCATCTCAAATAGTTTTCTCATAATGGACACATCCTGATATGCAATAATTGATTGATGTATCTGAATGAAAAATCGTACCTTGTTGGACATGGTGCGGTCCATAATGATTTTACCGACATTCCAGTATCCTTCTAGGATCATGTCCTAGAAATGGCCACATATCTATTTAAAAGGTAACCTCAAAATCCATTTCAAGACTCCATAAAAGTTATGGATGGAGGATTCCTAATCTTAAGTATGTTAAGATAAGGGGTTGTCCAACTTATGTGAAAAGATTTCAAAAGGATAAGCTTGGGACAAGATTTGACAAGTGTAGATTTGTGGGGCATCCTAAAGTAAGTTTAGGGTAAATGTTCTATAATTCTACTTAGCAAAAGGTGTTTGTTGCGAAACACGCTGCCTTCTAAGATAAATGTGTTTATCATTGAAGGGGCTAGTGGGAGGATAATAGATCTTGAAGAGTTCAAGAACCACAAAACACTATAAGTCAAATAAGAGGAACCTGTAGATAGACCTATTGTACCACAACTGAATCGTAAATCTGGAATAGTACCGAAGATACCTAGGAGGTATGGATTCATCATGGATGATGATGATGAGGTACACATCATAGAAGATGATGATCCAGAGTTACATTCGATGAGGTAAGACTTCTAGTGTGTACAAAAGGACAATGGGAGCGCAAGTGACATTCCTAATATTATATGTTGATATACTACGGATAAGGAATGACATACCAATGCTACAATCAGTAAAGATAAAGTTGTCTAAACATTCCTCCATGAATGATTTGGAAGAGTATCTTAATTGGGGATATAAATCTATATAGATAGATTTAAGAGGATGCTCGACTTAACCCAAGGAACGTATATTCATTTGATGCTAAAGTCGTTTAGCATGGCAAACTTCAAGAGATGTCTCATGTTGATGAGCCATGGAGTGTATCTCTCTTAATAGTCCCCATAGACTCCAAAGAAGAGAGATCGCATGAGTGACAATCATGTATGCAATGAAATATACGAGACCTGATGTTGATCGGTCATATTCTGGAGAAGATCACTGTAAGACAGTGAAAAACATCTTAAAGTTCTTAACCAGCACTAAGGATGTGATCATATTCATGGTGGGTCTGAATTAAAACTAGAGGGCTTTACAGACTCAAGTTTTTCAGACAGACCAAGACGACCGAAAATCCACTTTAAGGTAAAGTGTTACCTTGAACAGTGGTGCAGTGAATTGGAAAGGTTCCAAACAAAGAAAGAGTTCTTTGGTTTAGTAATAAAGACAAAGTATATAGCTATAAATGAAGTCGCAAGTTGATTGTTTGGATTAAAAGTTCATTACGTAACTAGGAATAGTTCCTAAGTCTCATCTTGGATCTAAACATGTGTTGTGGCACTTTCATTTGATTATAAGAATCATTGAAAGATGGGAAATCACTATAGAGATAGTGGACTCTCATAAACAACATTACATATCCATTAACTAAAGCTTATCCAACAATGGCAGGATAATCGTCACTTTGAGAAGAAGAGTATGAGTTACCACGACGATTGGCTTTAGTGCAAGTGGGAGATTGAAAGTAGTATGCATACAAGCCAATCATGTTTGATGATAAAGCATATACTTTGTAACAATCTTATTCATTTATTAATAAAAAGTATTAATTTATTAAAGGCTTTTAATTATCTACATGATCTTTGTTTTATAATATGTGATAAACCCATAGTTTTAAGCAATGCTTTTAGAATAATGATGATGATCATTCTAATGAGATCTAAATTCTTAGAAAGCTTAAAACTAAAATAGTTCCCAATCATTGGATTACTAAATTGGGGATTAGTGAATCGGGGATAGATTGGTACATATGTTGCTTGCTTATTGGATGAGGATGATTGATCTCATGATCATTTGTGTGGAGACACTAAAGCAAGTATGTAAGTGCTTATTAGAGAATAAGTTCTTTGAACGTTGGCTCGCTAAGGAATACCTAATGGAGTTTTATTTGCTGTCAATAGGAATTCTGTAGTGATAGTAAGTACAAGTAATCCTTGGACTTGAGATCATCATAGTATCTTGTGTATGATGAGTTATACTTTGACTTATTCCTTAAGACCCTTAGGGTATATCAAAGGGTATGCTTGGGTATAATAAGTTATGCATGGAGATAATGTATGATCAATAAAGAATCTACCACTTCTAATAAAGAAGAGAAATGTCCTATGTGATTCGATAAATGACAACCCGAAGAGTCCTTGGTTAAAGCGAGAATGAAATTAGAAAGGAGTTTCTAATTTGCATTATTTGGAGTTGTGCATTTAAGGATCGAAATACATATAATTAAATAAAATAAGACTTGCGATAATTCCATGTCTTATATTTAATTGGGACATTGTATGGTGGAAGGATTGAATTGTGCGGTAACTATTTACTCAAAGGTTCTTTAATGATTAATGTTGAAATCTATATTATCCGGGAAAGTCGTTGATCGCTTGGGGAGGCTTATCCTATTGTAGAATAAATATTATTTAAATAAATTAATTGTTTAATTTATTTATTTAAATAAGATTAGAATTGTTCTAATTGATTTATTCACAACCTAGGTTTAATATGGAGAACCTAAAGGGTCACACCATAAAAGGAAGAATAATTATTTAAGAAGTTAATGGCATAATCGTAATAATAATATGTTATGTATATTTAATTTAATCTATGGTGATAGAATAAATTAAATAGCTTAATATTTATTATTTAATATTTTAGAAATATTAAATATAAATTAATAAGAGGAGTCTTATTAATATTATTACAATTATTATTATTTTAATTTCTAAAAGGGTTTAGGAATTAATTTAATATAAGTACTCTCATTTATTCCTAATAAGATTAGGAGGTTAAATTAATTAAAAGAGTTTAATTAATTATCCCTAATAAGATTAGGGAGCTTAATTAATTAAAAGAATTTAATTAATTAAATAAAACCCAATTCCTTAATTGTTAAGATGGGTTGCCCACATCTATAAATAAGAGGAGTCTTATTATGGGTGTTTATGGGTTGTTGACTTTTTCAACATACGATATAATTCCAATTGTTGGGAGAGTACACCCTTTCTATAGAGATAAAAAAACTAGGGGTTTAGCTTAACCACCCTTTTCTTGAATCATTATTATTCCTTGGTGGATCACCTCTAGAGGCCAAACATATGGGTGGCTAACGTTGATCAAAGGAAGGAACAAAACCCCGGTGGATTCAAGATTGAACGCGAAAGGATTTGGAGGTGAACTTGTACCTGAGGAAGCTCGATCTTCAAGGGTATGATTTATTCTTTATCTTTTCGTTTAATTAATAATTGTGCATAAAGGATGATCCGGGTATATGGTTTGTAAATTTTTTAAACTCTGATTTTTACACGCTTCCGCTAATTTTTTGCAATTTGATTGCGTTGATGAATATTACAAACCTAACAGCTTTCCGATAAGGATTTCTCCTTACTGGCGCACAATTAGGTGACCAAACCTCTCCTTGACAGAATTTTCTAGACATTGCCAATAATGCTATCTAATAATATTATTCAAATAATATGAATTATTGATGCGATAATGGGAAATCTGTATGCGGTGATAATTATTGAAACAACAATAATATAAAATATCAATACGCAACAATTATTGAACCCGATAAAATAAAATATTGAGCGATAATTCATAACCATTATTGAGTAAGTGCCTTCTTACGTAAGAATCAATAATTCAAAAATTATGCAATCTTAGTGTCTTTCTTTAATGCTTAACAAATAGCAGTACATTCTTGTATTTTAACCACCGTGTATTCAATAGTGTTAAGCGGTAACAACTACGTAGATTATTTATAAAACTCGAACTTGTCATTTTCTTCATTCAACGAGTTATTACTTTTATCAAGGGGCCCACAAATAATTGTTGTAAATATCGAATATTGTAAGACCCCAACTTATTATAAATAAAATTGAATTTTTTCTATTTATTATTGTGAATAATAAGGTGATAATTTGATATAATACTTTGATTATGGGTGAAATGTGCAAATTTTACAAAATAAGCAAGTGGTTATAAAATATTCATTTTGTAGGGAATATTCGTTGGTCGTGAAATATTCTTTTCGTTTGGGAATATTCGCATTTATTTGACGCAAAGCCCATTTGTGGGCCCCATAACGATAATAAATTGGATGAAGAAAATGACAAAGTTTGAAGTTTTTAAATAAATAATGCGAATTATTATAAGCTAACATCGTTGAATACCGGTGATTAAAAATAAGAATACGCGTGGTTACACAAAGATGACACCAGATTAAGACAAGATTGTTGAATTATCGATTCTTACGTAAGAAGGCTACTACTCAATAATTGTTACAAAGAATTATTGTTCAATATTTTATTTTATTGGTTCAATAATTTTAGGTTGATATTTTAAATTATTGTTGTTCAATAATTGTCAACCGCATAAAGATTCCATTATCGCATCAATAATTCATATTATTTGAATAATATTATTAGATATAATTATTGGCAATGTCTAGAAAGTTCTCACAAGGAGAGGTTTGGTCACCTAATGCCAAGAAGAGAAATCCTTATCTGAAAAGCCCCCTCTTTCCGGAACTACCGTTGTCATCATAATTGTGATTCTGTAATATTATTTATGAATAATTAATTATTAATTTATATGATAAGGAAATATTTATTTTATGCGGTTATAAATGATGGATATATTTATTTTATGTGGTTATAAATGAAGGATATATTGATGAGGTGTTTTATCATTATTTTATCAGAATGGAGGTATTAAAAATCGTCCGTATGTGGAGTTCATATATTTTCTGATTTGAATTTGGAAAAACTTTCTTCTACAAAGTTGTAGAGAATTCGATTTCGTATGGAATGGACATAAAATTCATATATTTTTCTGATAAATGGACTATTTTCTATGAATTACTGAAGTTTCAAAAAATAAAATAATTTTTATTAAAATTAGGTGGGACCCTCTTTTGATTTTCTAAAACATGTGGGTTGCTGAAATTTTTCAGAATTGGCAGGCTGGTGGCTGGTCGTGGTTGGTGCGTAGAATTGATTTTAGAAATAATATTATTTTATTATTTTAGTCTCCTTTAGTGTTCTAGCATTTTCCTATAAATAGGCGCTTAGGTTAGAATTGAAAATCACACCAGAAACAAGTTTTCTTTCTCTCTATATTGTCGAGGGTATTTTTGTGAGTATTTAGAAACTTTGAGAGTTATTATTCAATGCAAGTTTCCTTCGGCTTTACATCTGAGATTCTGATCCGAAATATTGTTATTTTGAGGTAAGGGATGTTATTTTCTTCGTAAATGATATTATTTATTTCAATATCATTATGCCGAAATATTGGTCTGAACTTTTTATCAAATTTAGAACTTTTTGTGTTTCGGGGTTACTATTCACGATACCACACTACTATTCATTCACTTAATATGACACTATTCACCTAAAAAAATGAAATTTTTTTTTGTCCAAGATGTCTATTATGGTTACTATCTTTGATTGTATCCATGTTTTGATCTTTATTTTTGAATTCTGCTTCAAAATTTGTTATTATGGAGTATTATTTAACTTGGATAAAACTGTAATACGAATCTATAATATTTGTTCTTTTATCTCACTGGATTCGTTTTCTTTAAGATATTTTTCATTGTCCTCAGTCCTAAATGATGATATAACTAAATATTTTTGGCCTGTAGTACAAAGATGAATGATTACCTAATGAATATCTTTGGCCCGTAGTGCAAAGATGAACAGGTGTTGAGATGAACAAGACCAACTGCAGATACAAATGAATATCTTTGGCCTGTAGTGCAAAGATGAATATTTAATTCAAGATATATATTTATTGTTGTTACAAGGATAAAATATTGATGATGGACTTTTAAATCTTAGAAAATAGTAGAACTCATTCTCTACTTGACTCTTCTAATGGATTGTTGTTTCTGCTGCAGTTGTTGATCTAAAACTTGTTGTCTATTATATTTTATCAGATTATTCCCTGTTGAAGACTAATGATAATTTGTTGTATATTATCTTAGTCATAATATTCTTTGTTGGGCTAGTTTAGCTCACCATTTTCCTTTATGTTCCATTGTTCTTCTCAGGAGGCGAGAATTTAGAAGGAACTAGCTGGGGTATGGAGTGATGATTCAAGATAGTTGTTTTAGTAGTCCTCACTATTTTGTAAAATAGTGTATCAATAATTATAATGAGGACTCCTTTTGAGTTTGTATGCTCTCTATTAGACAATAGTTGTATTCAAACTCACAGTATATGTGTTGTCATATTTTTCATGACAATTGTATTACTGAAGTTGTATTTGTTTCTATACCATGTATTTGGCAACTCAGAATGGGTGATGTATACCTATTTTGGGGGCGTCACAGTTGGTATCAAAGCTTAGGGATATGATCCCTAGCTGAGATGTGAGACAAGAACTAGGAGGGGAGAGACGTGGAATTCCTTCGCTAGTATGACCTGACTAAGTTTATTTGGTATTTATTTGGTAAGTCAGAGTATAGGGATAATATGTGACATGTCAATTAACCCTTGTTTTGTGGTAGTATTTGAGAATGACAGTTGCAAATATTAACAATGAAGTAAATTAGACCGTGGAGACACCTTTAATCACCACCCAGGGGAACGTGCAATAGAAAGGCAATATTCCTCCTGTAAACAACACTACCGAACAAACGATGAATGATGGGATGTTTAGAAGTTTTTTGCAATTCATGCAAAATCAAATGGGGGAGACTCGTGCACAAAATACAGGTGGAAATAATAGCAATGTGAGGCTTGTCATAACCAAGCAGTTCAAAGAGTTGGGACCACCAGAATTTATTGGAAAGCCGGATCCGATCAAGGCAGAAACGTGGGTCAAACAAATTACCAAGATATTCGATGTCTTGGGATGCGCAGAGGAACATAAGGTTCCATTCGCCACCTTTATGTTCCGCGGAGAGGCAGATTACTGGTGGGAATCTGTGAAGCGTACCCAACTTGCCGCACTCAACATCTCTTGGGAAACTTTTCAGAAACTGTTTAATGACAAGTACTTTCTTGAAAGTATTCGTCATATGAAGGAGGGAGAGTTTATCAGACTGGAATAAAACAATATGATGGTGTCCCAGTACAAGGCGAAGTTTGCAGAGTTATCCAGGTTTGCACCTCATTTGGTCGAGAATGAGGAACGAATGACGAGGATGTTTCTGAGAGGTCTAAAACTCGAGATTCGGCAATATCTTATCTCTCATAAATTTTCTTTATATTCAGATGTTGTTAACATGGCTCAATTATTAGAGCGAGATAATGAGTATATGTTCAAGGACCACAACTGTGGCTGGTAGCGTGCATCATCGAGCAATGAAAAAAGAGGGAGGAAAACATTCGGACAAAAGCGGTAACCACTCTGGTGGTAATCGTGGTCGTGATAATAGAAGGAGCGAGTCGGGAGGAGATTTCAAGAAGAGAAGGTACAACAATGACAATGTAAAGACGTCAATACAAACATCAACTATTTTTAGGGGAGGAGAACGAGCATCAGTTGTTTGTTACAAATGCGGGAAAGAGGGACACATCAGCCCAAACTGCCCACAACAATCCAAGGTGTGTTATAACTGTGGAAAGGAAGGTCATATAGCTAGAGATTGTTTAGTTGCAAAACCAAGTTCAACGGGGATGGTGACTCCAAAGGCTGTCCCGGACAAGTCAAAGTCGGTGGTTCCAGGAAGGGCATTTGTCGTGACTACCTAAAACGCGAGGAACCCAAATGAGGTGATCAGGGGTAAGCTAATCATAAACTCTTGCGAAGTTTATACCTTATTAGATACCGGTTCTACCCATTATTTTATCTCTCCTAATTGTGCTCAACGTTTAAACTTGACTCCGGAGAAGTTAGACCTTGACTTATCTGCTGAGACTCATAGAGAAACTTTCATTACATCTATCGTTTATAAATCTTGTTTGATTCAAGTTGGTACCATCACATTACTTGCCGATCTTATTTCGTTTGAAAATTTTGCATTTGATGTGATTTTAGGGATTGATTGGTTAACCACTCATCATGCTAAAATTGATTATTTTCGTAAGGTCATAGGTTTTCATATTCCTAACCAACTCATTATGTGAATTCAAACAACCAAACCACTAAAATCAATCAATCGTCATATCAAGCCATAAAGTTATTCGCTTATTGAAAAACGGATGTCAAGCTTTCTTAGCCCATGTCACGGACTTGAACAAAAACACGCCGATTTGAATAATATTTCGTTGTTAGTGAATTTCCGACGTATTTCTGAAAAACTTCTCGGCCTTCCCCGTAACGTGAAGTTGAATTCTTTATTGACCTTGAACCCGTACAAAGCCCATTTCTAAAACCCCATATCGAATGGCTCCTATTGAACTTCAGGAGTTAAAAGTCCAACTACGTGAATTATTGGACATCGGTTTCATTCGCCCCAAGTACATCTCCTTGGGTGTGCTCGTGTTATTTATAAAGAAGAAAGACGGGAGTATGCGCTTTTTATTGACTACCGAGAATTGAACCATGTCACTATCAAGAATAGGTATCCGCTACCTCGCATTGATGACTTGTTTGACCAGTTGCAAGGAGCACAATTCTTTTCAAAGATCGATCTTCGCTCGGATCATCATCATGAAGATTAAAACCGAGGATATTCCAAAGATTGGAACTCGATGACGGCATTATGAATTTTAGTCAGATGTTTTGGATTACTAATGCTCCGCCGCCGCCTTCATGAGTATTCAAGGAATATTTGGATCACTTTAATGACATCCTCATATATTCTAAAAGCCGTGAAGATCATGAGCAACACTTGAGGTTGATACTCCAAAAGCTTTCATGGATATAATGAACCGTGTATTCAAAGAATATTTGGATCAGTTCGTTGTTGTCTTTATTAATGACATCCTCATCTATTCCAAAAGCCGTGAAGATCATGAGCGCCATTTGAAGCTGGTACTTCAAAGGCTTCGTGATAACAAGTTATATGCCAAGCTTAAGAAATGTGAGTTCTGACTTGAGGAAGTAGCATTCCTTGGGCATGTGATGTCAAAACATGGGGTATCTGTTGACCCGGTGAAGATTGAATCCATACAAAGTTGGGAGCAACCGAAGTTGGTGACCGAAGTACGTAGCTTTCTAGGCTCAGCTGGTTACTATCGGAGATTCGTGGAAGGATTTTCTCGAATCGCTACTCCGTTAACTCAGCTGACTCGTAAAGATACAAAATTCGGTTGGAGCGAGGATTGTGAGAAGAGTTTTCAAGAAGTCAAGAGAAGACTCATTTCGGCACCTGTTCTAACAATACCATCTGGTTCGTATGGATTTTTTATCTACAGCGATGCTTCAGGAAAAGGGTTAGGTTGTGTTCTCATGTAACATGGGAAAGTCATAGCCTATGCCTCGCGACAACTCAAAGAATATGAGAGAAATTATCCTACTCATAATTTGGAGTTGGCAGCAGTCGTTTTCGCATTAAAGATCTGGAGACACTACCTGTATGGGGAGAAAGTGGAGATCTATACAGATCATAAAAGCCTCAAATATTTTTTCACCCAAAAAGAACTCAACATACGGGAACGACGTTGGCTCGAGCTGTTGAAAGATTACGATCACACCATCCAATATCATCCTGGAAAAGCAAACGTGGTAGCTAACGCATTGAGTAAAAGATCATATGCGGGTATGAGTGCAATGTTGTTAACACAAAGGTCCATTTTGTATGACTTGCAAAGGATGGAGATAGAGGTAAAGGCTCCAAGTACCCACGTGATGATATCAAACATACGAGTAGAACCAACTTTAATCGATAAAGTTAAAGTTGCTCAAGCTACGGACATAGAGCTAATGCGTATGAAGAAAAAAGTGCAAGAAGGTGCTATTCCAGAAGCAAGAATTGATGAAGAAGGAATACTTCGAGTCAACTCCAGACTTTGTGTTCCTAACGATTCTGACTTAAAGCGTAGAATCATGATGGAGGCACACAACACACCGTTTACGATCCATCCTGGGAGTACCAAAATGTATCATGATCTTCGACATACATTTTGGTGGAGCAAATGAAAAGAGAGATCATGAGTTTATCTCGAAGTGTTTAACTTGTCAACGTGTAAAGGCAAGAGCATCAAGTGCCAAAGGGTCCATGCAACCACTTGAGATTCCGAAATAGAAGTGGGAACACATTACTATGGATTGGATTTCACATGAGGTCTACCCAAGGTTTCTCAAGGCATAGATGTGATTTGGGTTATTGTTGATAGATTAACCAAGTCTGCCCATTTCTTGCCTATACGGGAGACTTATTCCCTTGAACGTTTTGCTAGTATGTACGTGAATGAGATTATAAGATTGCATGGCATACCAGTATCCATAGTTTCAGATCGTGACCTAAGATTTACTTCACGATTTTGGGTTAGCTTGCAGAAAGCTATAGGCACGGATTTACAATTTAGTTCGGCATACCATCCTCAAACGGACGGGCAATCAGAGAGGACTATTCAAACTCTTGAAGATCTATTAAGACTTTGTGTCCTAGATTTCAAAGGAAGTTGGGATAAGTACCTACCATTGGTAGAATTCTCCTACAACAACAGTTATCAGGCAAGTATAGGTGTGGCTCCATTTGAAGCATTGTATGGACGAAAGTGTCGCTCTCCAGTATGTTAGGACGAGGTGGGTGAAGCAATGTTGTTGGGACCAGAATTGGTACGTATAACTACAGAGAAGATCCAAATGATCTGACAACGTATACAAACGGCACATGATCGACAAAAGAGTTATGCGGATCTTTATCGAAAGGACGTGGAATTTAATATTGGGGATCATGTATTGTTACGTGTTGTACCATGGAAGGGAGTTACAAGACTTGGGAAGAGAGGAAAGCTTAATCCACGATTTGTTGGTCCATTTGAGATTCTTGACCGAATAGAAAATGTGGCCTATAGACTCGCATTACCTCCAAGTATGTCTCGTGTTCATAATGTTTTTCACATATCTATGCTTCGTAAATATGTTAAAGACCCGAACCATATTATTGAGTTAGAACCAGACGATATAGCCGAAGATTTAACATACAAGGAGGTACCTGTTAAGATCTTGGATAAGAAAGAGCATGTCCTAGGCACCAAGGTTATACCATAAGTTAAGGTGTTGTGGAGAAACCATACTATTGAAGAAATGACCTGGGAGTCGGAATCAGAAATGAAAGCGAGGTATCCTCACCTTTTCAAAAACACTGTGCACGACGTCAATTTCGAGGATGAAATTTCATAAGGAGGGGAGGTTGTAAGACCCCAACTTATTATAAATAAAATCGAATTTCCTCTATTTATTATTGTGAATAATAAGGTGATAATTTGATATAATACTTTGGTTATGGTTGAAATGTGTAAATTTTACAAAATAAGCAAGTGGTTATAAAATATTTATTTTGTCAAGGAATATTCGTTTGGTCGTGGAATATTCTTTCTGTCGGGGATATTCATATGACGGCGCAGCCATTTATGGGCCCCATAACGGATAACTGTTAGATGAAGAAAAAGACAAAGTTTGAGTTTTATAAATAATCTACAGTAATTGTTACCAAGTTAACATCGTTGGAATACCGGTGGTTAAAATACGAAGAATACGCGTGGTCGCACAAAGAATACTACCAGATTATTGCAGATTATTGAATTATTGATTCTTACGTAAGAAGGCACTACTCAATAATTGTTACAGTAATTACTGTTCAATATTTTATTTTATTGGTTCAATAATTGCTACGTTGATATTTTAAATTATTGTTGTTCAATAATTGTCACTGCACAGTATCTCCATTATCAGATCAATAATTCATATTATTTGGAATAATATTATTAGATAGCATTATTGACAATGCCTATAAAGTTCTGTCAAGGAGAGGTTTGGTCACCTAATTGCGCGCCAGTAAAGAGAAATCCTTATCGGAAAGCCCCCTCTTTCCTGGGAACGGCCTAGTTGTCATAATTGTGATTCTGTAATATTATTTATGAATAATTAATTATTAATTTATATGATAAGGAAATATTTATTTTATGCGGTTATAAATGATGGATATATTTATTTTATGTGGTTATAAATGAAGGATATATTGATGAGGTGTTTTATCATTATTTTATCAGAATGGAGGTATTAAAAATCGTCCGTATGTGGAGTTCATATATTTTCTGATTTGAATTTGGAAAAACTTTCTTCTACAAAGTTGTAGAGAATTCGATTTCGTATGGAATGGACATAAAATTCATATATTTTTCTGATAAATGGACTATTTTCTATGAATTACTGAAGTTTCAAAAAATAAAATAATTTTTATTAAAATTAGGTGGGACCCTCTTTTGATTTTCTAAAACATGTGGGCTGCTGAAATTTTTCAGAATTGGCAGGCTGGTGGCTGGTCTTGGTTGGTGCGTAGAATTGATTTTAGAAATAATATTATTTTATTATTTTAGTCTCTTTTAGTGTTCTAGCATTTTCCTATAAATAGGCGCTTAGGTTAGAATTGAAAATCACACCAGAAACAAGTTTTATTTCTCTCTATATTGTCGAGCGTATTTTTTTGAGTACTTAGATACTTCGAGAGTTGCTATTCAGTGCAAGTTTCCTTCGGCTTTACATCCGATATTCCGATCAGAAATATTGTTATTTTGAGGTAAGAGATGTTATTTTCTTCGTAAATGATATTATTTCTTTCAATATCATTATGCCGAAATATTGGTCTGAACTTTTTATCAAATTTGGAACTTTTTGTGTCGGGGTTACTATTCACGTATATGGCACTATTCACGAATACGGCACTATTCACCGAAAAATGAAATTTTCTTCTTTTTGTCCAAGATGTCTATTATGGTTACTATCTTTGATTGTATCCATGTTTTGATCTTTATTTTTGAATTCTGCTTCAAAATTGGTTATTATGGAGTATTATTGAACTTGGATAAAACTGTAATACGAATCCATAATATTTGTTCTTTTATCTCACTGGATTCATTTTCTTTAAGATATTTTTCATCATCCTCAGTCCTAAATGATGATATAACTGAATATCTTTGGCCTGTAGTACAAAGATGAATGATTACCTAATGAATATCTTTGGCCCGTAGTGCAAAGATGAACAGGTGTTGAGATGAACGTGACCAACTGGTGATACAAATGAATATCTTTGGCCTGTAGTGCAAAGATGAATTGTGAGACCCCAAATTTTTTGAATAAAGATTTAAATTTCTCGAAATATTTTTTTTAATATTATGGCATGGATTTGATAAAATGTTATAGCTGTGGGTAATATTTATAAATTTTTCAAAGTATGCAAGTTGTTGTATAATATTCGATTGGTCGGGGAATATTCGTTTTAACAGGGAATATTGTACGACGGCACAATCATTGGTGGACCCCACGACGGAAGTATTGTCGTAGTTAGAAAACGACAAAATTATCTTTCTATAAAAATAACGGCGGAGGTGTTACCGTTAAAACTGTTGAACTACGTGGTAGTAAAATATAAAGAATGTCTGGCATTGGTTGATAATAAGACACACGGTATTGATTATTGATGCTTACGTGAGAAGTCACTCGCTTATACTCAATTATTACTACAAGAATTGTCAGATCATATCTCCCATATTATTGATTCAATTATTGTTACAATATCATCTGCATAATATGATATATTATTAAATCAATAATTGAGACGGCAAAGTTATTCATATTATTATTTGCAATATTGACAATGTCTATAAGTTTTGTCAAGGAGAGGTTTGGTCACCTAATTGCACGCCAATAAGGAGAAATTCTTATCGGAAAGCCCCCTCTTTCCTGGGAACGACCTAGTTGTTAAATATTGTGAATTATAATATTAATGATGACTAAGTTCGTGTTGATTAAAGATGAATTTTATAGTTCCATTGTGTTGGACTTATTTGTGTTAGTATAATTGATGTCTGGAGGTTATATTGTTCAAATGGGTATTCGGGACACTTTTTGTGTCAGAGTACTATTCACGAGTTACTATTCACGAGTTACTATTCATGAGTTACTATTTACGGGGTACTATTCACCCGTAAGATATATTTCTTTTCGGTCCAAATCATTTTTTAGTACAATATTATTCAATGAGGAGATGTGCTAATTTTTCAGACCGTTGGTTGAAGATATAATAGTAAATCAATATGGACCGCTGGTGGAAAGTATAATAGTAAATCAATATGGATCGCTGGTTTAAAGTTTTAATAGTAAATCAGTATGGACTGTTGCTTTAAGTTTTAATTGTAAACCAATATGGACTGTCCGTTTAAAAGTAAATCAATCTACACCGTTCATAAATTAGTTACTATTTAGTCCATTATCCTATAAATAGAAGCTCATTCCTTCATTATTTCTTACGAATTCACTGAAAATCTAGAGAGAGAAACTATAGAGAGAAAGAAGAAAAGTATTCTCGCTACTTCACTACTCCAATATCCAGCTTCTTCTAAGGTAGGGATATTATTTGTTGTACTCGTGAAGGGGTATTCTTTCTTTCTTATTCATGAAGAGAACTTCATTATTCCATTCTTTATTATTTCGTTGGAATAACTTCAGATAATGCGGATACCCTATACTTGGTGAAATTCTTTCATTATTCCATTCTTATTATTCGCATTGGAATAACTTGTTTATGTGAATACCGCATACATGGTGAAATTCTTCTAATATTCCGATTCTTCTTTATTATTCGTCGTAATATCCCGCTCGTGCGTTTACATGGGACCGGGTTCCATTATTTATTATTCGCATTCGAATATATCTCGTCGTATGCGTTTACCACGGACCGGGTTCCATTTTTTATTATTATTCGCCGGAATATCCTGTTTTGTGCGTTACGCCCGGACCGGTTCCATTATTTATTATTCTCATTAGGAATAACTCCGTTCGGCAGTGTAGTCTATCGCACGCATGGTGAATCCTTCTGTTATTCCATTCTTTATTATTCTGTTGGAATAACATGTGTATGTGGATTACCACATGCATGGTGAAAGATCCTTTGTATTCATTCCTTATTAAATTGTGGAAATGATCTGTCTACGTGGATTACCGCATGGCGGGTGAAAATCCATTTACAGTTTCATATATTCTATTATACTCAGTTGGTTAAAGTTTGGGCTTCTATACTCCATGAAATTAGTAGAATATCCTTTGTATTTGCGCTTCATCCAGTATCTTTTCATGGAAATATTCTTCTGAGCATTCTTGAATTTTACCGCACAAAGCAAAGATTCATGTCGATAATTTGGACGTTATCGAGTTCGTGGATAAATTAACTTATAAATCTTTAAAATTTATTCTTGAACTTGTTTTATTGAATTGTCATCATCCTCATGCTTATATTATGTTGAAAGTCATCTTTGGCTTACGTGCATAGATGGACTTGGTATGATTATGACCGTGGATTATTCTAAGATAATCATGACCGTAATGTGACGAATGATGTGGTAAAAGTCCTCATTGGCCTGTAGTTCATCGGGTGGACGCTTGTTGGTATGATTATGATCGTGGATTATTCAGTATAGTCATGACCATTGATGATTACATGAATATCCCTGGCCGTGGGAGCGAGGATGATTTGATTTTATTTATTGTCGAGTCTCAAACGATAAAGTTGATGAAAAACTTTTAAATCATAGAAGATAGTAGATTTTATTCTCTACTGACTCTTCTAATGGATTGCTTGTTTCACCGCAGATTAAACTTGATGTTTATTATATTTTATCGTTTAACACCGTTGAAGGCTAATGATAATTTATTCTCGCATTATCTTAGTCATAATATTTCATCGGGCTAGTTGAGCTCACCCTTTCTTTCCTTTGTTCTCTTCGTGAAATGAGAACGTAGTGGGACTAAGGGAACAGAGTGATGATCCTATATGGTGCATTAGTAGTCCTCACTATTCGTGAAATAGTGTGATAATAAATGTAATGAGGACTCCATTGAGTGTGAATATTGTCTAGATGACAATATTTGTATTAAAACTCACAGCCTATGTTTTGTCGTATTATACACGACTGTTGTATAATTAAGTTGTATTTTTATTCAGTACCTTGTATCAAGCGACTCAAGATGAGTGATGTATAACTGTTTTGGGGGCGTCATAGTTGGTATCAAAGCTTAGGGATATGATCCCTAGTTGAGATGTGAGACAAGAACTAGGAGGGGAGAGACGGGAAATTCCTTCGCTAGTATGACCTACCTAAGTTTATTTGGTATTTAATGGGCTCACGAATATAGGATAATATGTGATATATTAATTAACCCTTGTTTTGTGGCAAGATTTGAAAATGGCATCCAAAAATGTTGGGATAAGCAATGAAGCACATGAGACCGTTGAGTCACCAACGATCAATATCCAGGATAATGTGCAACAAGAAGACAATAATCCTCAGGTAAACAATGACACCGATGAAATGATGAACGATGGAATGTTCAGAGGCTTTATGCAATTCATGCAACATCAGGCGAGAGAGACTCATATTCATAAGGCAGGTGAAAACAATGGCAACCCACTACGATCCACCGCTAAGCGCTTCAAGGAGTGGGACCACCGGAGTTTTGGGAAAGCCGTAACCACTTAAGGTGAGACGTGGTTAAAGCAGATCGCCAAGATATTTGATGTCTTGGGATGCTCCGAGGAGCAAAAGGTTCCCTTTGCCACCTTTATGTTGCGTGAAAAAGCAGATTATTGGTGGGAATCTGTAAAACGTACCCAGCCTGATGCACTCAAGATGTCTTGGGAGAAGTTCCAAGAGCTGTTCAACGACAAATACTTTCCCAAAAGTATTCGTCACATGAAGGAGGTGGAGTTTATCAAGTTAGAACAAATCAATATGACCGTGTCGCACTACGACGCTAAGTTTGCCGAGTTATCCCGATTTGCATCCCATTTGGTCGATAATGAGGAGCGAATGACGCGAATATTTCTAAGAGGTTTGAAACCCGATATACATCAATACCTCATTTCTCACAAACTTTGTTTATATTCAGATGTTGTGAATAGGGCTCAGTTATTGGAGCGCGATAATGATTCAGCACAACCAAAAGGTAACGACCAACAACACGATAATAATCGTACCGGTGGCAACGACCATCGAAACAATGATAACCATCGTGGGGGAAATTATCACGCTAAGAATGGTAACCACTTCGGTGGTAATCTTGGCCAAGATAATAGAAGTGGAAATTTCAATTATAGAAGGTTCAATAATGATGGAAAGACAACAGCACCAGCACCTGTTAAGGAAGGAGAACGACTGCCGGTCGTATGCTTCAAATGTGAAGGGGAGGGACATATCAGTCCAAACTACGTGATGCAGTCCAAAGCATGTTACAATTGTGGAAAATAAGGTCACCTAGCCCGATTTTGTCGTGCACCAAAGTCAAGTCCAGCTGGGATAGTGATGCCAAAATATGTCCCAGACAAGCCAAACCCGGTAGTTTAAGAGAGAGTGTTTTTTTTTGACGAGGAACCTGAATAAAATTATCATGGGTAAGTTAATCATAAACTCTTGCGAAGTCTATACCATGTTAGATACCGGTTCTACGCACTCTTTTATTTCACTTAGTTGTGTTCAATGTTTGAATTTAACTCCGGAGAAGTTAGATTTTGATTTATATGTTGAAACTCAATTGGGAGAAACCTTCGTTACATCTACTATTTATAAATCTTATGTAATTCAAATCGACACTTTCACGTTACCTGTCGATCTTATCTCTTTGAAAATACTTGCCTTTAATGTGATTGTTGGAAATGATTGGTTAATTACTCATCATGTTTTTCGTAAGGTTGTTAGCTTTCATATTCCTAACCAACCTATTATACGAATCCAAGCAACCAAACCACTAAAGTCAATCATTGTCATATCAAGCCATAAGTAAAGAGCCCCAGTCTTTTCGTTGTTAACTTCCTTGTGTGAAATGCACCGAAGCCAGACTTTCTCTAGGCGACGTCGTGAATGACGATGGCAAGTTGATAGGTATCAATGTGACGTACCATCCAAGTCTTGGATGAGGGTCACAGTTTTGAATGATATTTCTATTGTTAATAAATTTCCTGACGTATTCTTGAAGACTTCTTAGCCTACCCCTAGAGCGTGAAATCGAATTTTGTATTGACCCCAGTATAAAACCCATTTCTTAAACCCTCAAATATTTTCTTCACCTAAAACGAACGTAACATGTGCCAAAGACGTTGACTCGAGCTGTTGAAGATTACGATCGCACCATTCAATACCATCGTAGGAAAAGTGAATGTGGTAGCTGACGCGTTGAGTAGAAAATCGTATGCGTTTACGAGTGCGATGTTGTTAACACAAAAACCTATTTCGTATAACTTACAAATGATGAAGATATAGTTAAAGACTCTAAGGACCCACGTGGTGATATCAAATATACGAGTAGAATCGACTTTAATCGATAAAGTTAAAGCCGTGCAAGCTACATACTTAGAGCTGATGAATGTGAAGAAGAAGGTTCAAGAGGGCGTTATTCTAGAAGCAAGAATCGATGAAGAGAGGAAATCTCAACCCTCGATTTTATTGGCACATTTGAAATCCTTGATCGAGTAGGAACTATGGCCTATAGACTCGTTTTACTGCCAAGTATGTCGCGTGTTCATAATGTTTTTCACGTATCGATGTTACGTAAATATGTGGACGACCTGAACCACATTATTGAATTAAAACTAGACGAGATAACAGAAGATTTAACGTATGAGGAGATACGTGTTAAAATCTTGTATAAGAATGATTATATTCGACACTCAATGGTTATACCTCAAGAGTTAGAATCTGAAATGAAGTCAAGACACCCTCACCTCTTCAGCATACCAGGTACATACGTAAATTTCGAGGGCAAAATTTCATAAGGAGGGGAGATTGTGAGACCCCAAATTTTATGAATAAAGATTTAAATTTCTCGAAATATTTTTTTTAATATTATGGTGTGGATTTGATATAATGTTATAGTTGTGGGTAATATTTATAAATTTTGCAAAGTATGCAAGTTGTTGTATAATATTTGATTGGTCGGGGAATATTCTTTTTAACAGGGAATATTGTACGACGGCACAATCATTGGTGGACCCCACGACGAAAGTATTGTTGTAGTTAGAAAATGACAAAATTATCTTTCTATAAAAATAAAATGAAGGTGTTACCATTAAAACCGTTGAACTACCCAGTAGTAAAAGTACAAAGAATACGCATTGGTTGCATAAGTAGCACACCAGATTGATTATTGATGCTTACGTGAGAAGTCACTCGCTTATACTCAATTATTGCTCAAAGAATTGATGCATCATATCTCTCATATTATTTATTTAATTATTGTTACAAAGATCATCTCGCATAATATGATATATTATTAAATCAATAATTAAGACGGCAAAGTTATTCATATTATTATTTGCAATATTGACAATGTTTAGAAGTTTTTTCAAGGAGAGGTTTGGTCACCTAATTACGCGCCAATAAGGAGAAATCCTTATCGGAAAGCCCCCTCTTTCCTGGGAATGACCTGGTTGTTAAATATTGTGAATTATAATATTAATGATGAATAAGTTCGTGTTGATTAAAGATGAATTTTATAGTTCCATTGTGTTGGACTTATTTGTGTTAGTATAATTGATGTCTGGAGGTTATAATGTTCAATCGGGTATTCGAGACACTTTTAGTGTCAGAGTACTATTCACGAGTTACTATTCATGAGTTACTATTCACGAGTTACTATTTATGAGTTACTATTCACGAGTTACTATTCACGGGGTACTATTCACCCGTAAGATATATTTCTTTTCGGTCCAAATCATTTTTGGGTACAATATTATTCCATGAGGAGATGTGCTAAATTTTTCGAATCGTTGGTTGAAGATATAATAGTAAATCAATATGGACTATTTGGTGGAAAGTATAATAGTAAATCAATATGGATCATTTGGTTTAAAGTTTTAATAGTAAATCAAGATTGACCATTGCTTTAAGTTTTAATAGTAAACCAATATGGACCGTCTGGTTTAAAAGTAAATCAAACTGGACCGTTCATGAATTAGTTACTATTCATTCCATTATCCTATAAATAGAAGCTCATTCCTTCATTATTTTTACTTAATTCTTTGAAACTCTAGAGAGAGAAACTATAGAGAGAAAGAAGAAAAGTATTCTGCTACTTCACTACTCCAATATCCAGTTTCTTCTAAGGTAGGGGATATTATTTATTGTACTCGTAAGGGGTATTCTTTCTTTGTTATTCATGAAGAGAACTTATGTTATTCCATTCTTTATTATTCAGTTAGAATAACCTGTATACGCGGGATACCCTATACTTGGTGAAATTCTTCTGTTATTCCATTCTTATTATTCTGTTGGAATAACATGTTTATGCGAAGTACCGCATACATGGTGAAATTCTTCTAATATTCCGTTCTTTATTATTCTGTAAGAATATCCCGCCATCGTCGCGTTTATGCGGACCTAGTTCCATTATTTATTATTTTGTCGTAATATATCCGTTCGTGCGTTTACTTGGGACCTAGTTCCATTATTTTTATTCGCCGTAATATCCTGTTCAGCGCTTATCTGGGACTGGTTCAATTATTTATTATTCATTGGGAATAACTTTGTGCGCAGCCTATCGCACGCACGGTGAATCCTTCTATTATTCCATTCTTTATTATTCGTTGAATAACCTGCTCTATGTGGATTACCACATGCATGGTGAATGATCCTTCGTATTCATTCCTTATTAAATTGTAGAAATGATCCGCAGATACGTGGATTACCGTACGGCGGTGAAAATCCATTCATAGCTTTATATATTCTATTATACTCAGTTGGTTAAAGTTATGGCTTCTATACTCCATGAAATTAGTGGAATATCATTGATATTTGCGCTTCATCCAATATCTTTTCATGGAAATTTTCTTCTGAGCATTCTTGAATTTTACTGCACAAAGCAGTATCATGTTGATATTTTGGACGTTATTGAGTTCAAGATAAATTAATTTATAAATCTTTAAAATTTATTCTTGAACTTATTTTATTGAATTGTCATCATCCTCATGCTTATATTATGTTGAAAGTCATCTTTGGTTTACGTGCACAGATGGACTTGGTATGATTATGACCAGGGATTATTCGGTATAATCATGACCGTAATGTGACGAATGATGTGGTAAAAGTCCTCATTGTCCTGTAGTTCATTGGTGGACAGTTGTTGGTATGATTATGACCAGGAATTATTCGGTATAGTCATGACCATTGATGATTACATGAATATCCTTGGCCGTGGAGCAGTGATGATTCAATTTTATTTATTAAGCTGAGTTTCAGCGATAAAGTTGATGAAAAACCTTTTAAATCATAGAAAATAGTAGATTTTATTCTCTACTTGACTCTCCTAATGGATTGCTTGTTCCACTGCAGTTAAACTTGATGTTTATTATATTTTATCAGTTTAACACCGTTGAAGGCTAATGATAATTTATTCTGCATTATCATAGTCATAATATTTCTTACTGGACTAGTTGAGCTCACCCTTTCTTTCACAGTTCTCTTCAGGAAATGAGAATGTAGCTGGGACTAGTCGGGAAACAGAGTGATGATACTAGATGGTGCATTAGTAGTCCTCACTATTCTGTGAAATAGTGTGATAATAAATGTTATGAGGACTCCATTGAGTGTGAATATTGTCTAGATGACAATATTTGTATTAAAACTCACAGCCTATGTTTTGTCGTATTTTACACGACTGTTGTATAATTAAGTTGTATTTGTATTCAGTACCTTGTATCTGGCGACTCAAGATGGGTGATGTATACCTGTTTTGGGGGCGTCACATGAATATTTGATTCAAGATATATATTGATTGTTGTTACATGGATAAAATATTGATGATGGACTTTTAAATCTTAGAAGATAGTAGAACTCATTCTCTACTTGACTCTTCTAATGGATTGTTGTTTCCGCTGTAGTTGTTGATCTAAAACTTGTTGTCTATTATATTTTATCAGATTATTCCCTGTTGAAGACTAATGATAATTTATTGTATATTATCTTAGTCATAATATTCTTTGCTGGGCTAGTTGAGCTCACCTTTTTCCTTTTTGTTCCATTGTTCTTCTCAGGAGGAAAGAATTTAGCAGGAACTAGCCGGGGTATGGAGTGATGATTCAAGATAGTTGTTTTAGTAGTCCTCACTATTTTATAAAATAGTGTATCAATAATTGTAATGAGGACTCCTTTTATGTTTGTATACTCTCTATTAGACAATAGTTGTATTCAAACTCATAATATATGTGTTGTCGTATTTTGCACGACAATTGTATTACTGAAGTTGTATTTATTTTTATACCATGTATTTGGCGACTCAGAATGGGTGATGTATACCTATTTTGGGGGCCTCACAAATATTCCCTATTAAAACGAATATTCTCCGACCAATTGAATATTATATAACAACTTGTGTACTTTGCAAAATTTATAAATATTACCCACAACTATTATATCAAATTCACTCCATAATATTCAAAAATAATATTTATAGAAAATTTATCTTTATTCATAAAAGTTGGGGTCTTACATTTGTTATTAATTTGTCTCATCTTATTTAGCACGTGCGCGCGCGCGCGCGTACACACACACACACACACACACACACACACACACACACACACACACATATATATATATATATAAAATACGCGTCATATTAATTAACATGCGAAACATGTTTGCATAATATAATATATATATATATATATATATAAGCATGCACATATAGAATACTATATTCTACTCGGATTGATTATGGACTTTATTCTAGTTTGGTTCACTAGAGCCACAAAGTGAACCAAAAGGTCAAATCTAGGGGTGCAAGAATTAATATTTAAATATAACTATTACATTTAAACCCGGACTCCATTACAAACAGGTCTTCAAGTGCTCCTTGTCCATTGATATTTAATTCTTCAAAATTAATTCTAACTATTCCTATTAAAAACTATTTAAAATAAATAGAAACTTTGATCAGCAGTCAAGGGAAAGTACATAGGAGGGAGATAGAATTTACATTAAGAAAAATTAGAGAAGACAAGGTACGCAGACCCCATTTAATAAAAACCATATATTCATGCATCCAATTAAAATAAAATTCAATCACGTTGGTCAATAGTCCATAATGAATCTCATTTATTATCATACACATCACCATATGCATCAATAAATAGCATTCATTTAATGAATAATAATCATTCAATATATATATTGATATCATTTAATGGGCAAATTTAGTTAGTATAAAATCTAATTTTGAATCAAAATAAATTCCTTTATTTTAATCAAATTTAAATCAAAATAAACCTCTTTTATTTTGATTTATCCAATTTTGAATAAAATAAACTATTTTATTTTAATCAAAATAAACTAGTTTGTTTTAATTAATTATGGAATCCAATTCCAAGTAAAAAAACTCATTTATTAAAGGAAACACATATTCTCTTTCATATTCACAAATAAACTCTTTTATTTTTAATAATATGAAATCTTATTCCATATCTAAATAAACTCTTTTATTTAAGAAAATACGGATTCACTTTTCCTATTCATAAATAAACTCTTTTATTTTGAATAATATGAAATCTTATTTCATATCCAAATAAACTCATTTATTTAAGGAAACATGGAATCTAATTTCAACTCCAATTAGTTATCATGGAATCTAATTCCAACTCTAATTAGTTAGCATGAAATTTAATTTTAAAATTAAAATAAACCTTTTATTTTAGGATTAAAATAAATTTTTTATTTTAATTATAAGATTAATAAGAATATCAATCAGATTATATATATATATATATATATATATATATATATATATATATAACGTAAATCAACGCCAAAGAAATATACGGAATTAGCGATTTTTATTTATAAATTTTATACAATAAAATTATGCCCAATTAAATTGTTCTAAACACATATCAATATACATATCAAATTAAAACAATTAATAATTCGCATAAAGGTTTGCCTCTGATACCACTGTTAGGTTTGTAATATTCATGAACGCAATCAAATTGCACAAAATAAGCGGAAGCGTTGAAAAATAAAGTTTTAAAATTTTACAAACCATATACCCGGATCATCATTTATGCGTAATTATTAATTAAACGAAAAGATAAAGAACAAGAATCATACCCTTGAAGATTTGAGCTTCCTCAGGTACAAGTTCACCTCCACATCCTTTCGCGTTCAACTTGAATCCACCGGGTATGGTTTCTTCCTTTGATCAACGTTAGCCACCCAAGTGTTTGGACCTCTAGAGATGATCCACCAAGGAATAAGAAAGATACAAGAAGATGCGTGTTTGACAAAATCCTAATTTTTTTTATCTCTCATAGAAAAAGAGCGTACTCTCCAACAATTGGAATCACGTATTTTGATATCTGATATAACTCCTCTTATAAATATATCAGCTAACCCTTCTAATCTAATTAAAAAATAGGGTATTATTTAATTAATTAAATTCTTTTAATTAATTAAGCTCCCTAATCTTATTAGGGATAACTAATTAAACTCTTTTAATTAATTTAACCTCTTAATCTTATTAGGAATATATAGAGTACTTTTATTAATTAATTCCCAAACTCCTTTAAGAATTAAATAATAATAATAGTAATGATAATATTAATAATAAGACTCCTCTTATTAATTTAAATTTAATATTTTCAAAATATTAAATAATTAATATTAAGCTATTTAATTTATTCTATCACCATAGATTAAATTAAATATACTTAACTTATTATTACGATTATGCCATTAACTTCTTAAATAATTATTCTTCTTTTTATGGTGTGACCCTTTAGGTTCTCCATATTAAACCGGTTGTGAATAAATCAATTAGAACAATTCTAATCATATTTAAATAAATAAATTAAAATATTTATTTATTTAAATAAATAATATATATTCTATAATAGGGATAAGCCTCCCTAGCGATTAACGACTTTCCAGATAATATAGATTTTAATATTAATCATAAAAGAACCTTTGAGTAAATAGTTACCGTACAATTCAATCCTTCCACCATATATACAATGTCCCAATTAAATATAAGACATGAAATTACTGTCAAGTCTTATTTTATTTAATTATATGTATTTCGACTCTTAAATGCACAACTCCAAATAATGCAAATTAGAAACTCCTTTCTAATTTCATTCTGCCTTGGCCAATGACTACTGTGTTGTCATTTATCAAATCACATTGGATATTTCTCTTCTTTTACTAGAAGCGGTATATTCTTTATTGATCATACATTATCTCTATATACAACTTATTATACCCAAGCATACCCTTTGATATACCCTAAGGGTCTTCAGGAATAAGTCAAAGTATAACTCATCATACACAAGATACTATGATGATCTCAAGTCCAAGGATCACTTGTACTACTATCACTGCAGGAATTCCTATTGACAGGCAAGTAAAACTCCACTAGGTATTCCTTAGTGAGCCACGTTCAGTGAACTTATTCTCTAATAAGCACCTACATACTTGCTTTAGTGTCTCCACACAAATGACCATGAGATCAATCATCCTCATCCAATGAACAATCAACGTATGTACCAATTAATCCGGATTCACTAATCCCTAATTTAGTAATCCAACGATTGGGAACTATTTTAGTTTTAAGCTTTCTAAGAATTTAGATCTTATTAGAATGATCATCATCATTATTCTAAAAGCATTGCTTAAAACTATGAGTTTATCACATATTATAAAATAACATCATGTAGATAATTAAAAGCCTTTAATAAATTAATACTTTTTATTAATAAATGAATAAGATTATTACAAAGTATATGCTTTATTATCAAACATGATTGGCTTGTGTGCATACTACTTTCATAAGCAGCGTGGGAACTCGAAGATAAAATGAAGAAGAATTTATACCATTTATTTGACTAACTTGTATCGAGATTCTGGGGACATAATCCTTATAAGGGGGGCAAAATGTAACGACAGAGAAAATTATACTTGAATGTAAATGAGTTTTATTTAATTATATTGAATAAAATGAGAATTATATAAATTTATTATGTGTTATGTATTTAAAGGTTGTTCTATGACCTAGGATGATGGTGTGATGTTAAGATTTTGGTTGTGTGCTAGAATTAAATAGTATGAATTTCCAAGATGAAAATATAAATTTTCCGAGAAATTTGGGAAAAAACACTATTCATCCAAAACTGCTAGGGAATTATTTTTGATTTTTCGAGAAACGTGTAATGTTAAAATTCCGAGGAAGGATGGATTATCCAATAAATTTCAGAAATGGAAAACGCATTTTTTCGCCTCCGTACTCAAATTCAAGATGTTAGGGAAAGTGAATTTGAAAGAAAAAGAATGATCAAGTATAATAAGAATTATTATTATACGGAAAGAATACAAGTATAATACAATGTATATATTATACAATTATAATATGAATATTACTACGATGAATAATATGAATATTATACCAAGTGAATACGAGAATTATACGGTAAGAATATGAAAAGTCAAAGTCTTGGACAGCAAAATTCAAGGTTTACTATTTTTTAATGGACTTGGACTTTGTCAAGCCAAATGAATTAAGAAGGAGGCCCAATAGTTAATTAAATCAAAGCCCAAAGGAATGTTAATTCAAGCCCAAAGTTTGACCCAATTTGAATTAAAGTTAAGCTCAAACCAAGAACCAAATTCATGGGTCGAATCATGGGTGAGATAAAGTGGGTTTAGACAACCCACGAGGGCCCCACCAACCCACGTAGCTAGCCATAAGGCTTCCAAGAGAAGCTTGGTGGAATATTAGTTGGTTAAGGAGGTGTGAATATTGTTTGATGACTCAAAAGTGGTTTTGGGTGGAATGTATGGTGGATAATGAGGGGATGTTATGTAAGATTGGAAACTTGAGGGTTTTGACCATACAAGACCATAACTTAAGTGACTAACTTGTAGGCTAATGAAAGTTGTCCAAAAGACCATGTTGCCCTAACTCTTGCCAATTCTATATATACAAACCTTCTCTTCATTTTTCTTTCAAAAAATTTGCTAAGTAAAATCACCAATTCAAAGAGAAAGCTCTACTATATTGAGAGAGAAAAAATTCAGATTTGGCAAGGGAGAAGGAGACGGAAGCTAGCTAATCCATTCATCTAAGCAAGAACACCAAGAACAAGAGGTAATGAAATTTTAAACCATAATCTTCATCTATCTTCATCTTAGAATGGTAGAGAAGTGTTGATGGTGGTGTATGTATGGTCCGATGAGATAAGGAGGATATTAGTGGACTTAAAACACTAATAAATGCCTAATAAGTGAAATCATAATCAATGATTAAGAACTTAATGAAGAAAGCATGAAAATCTTAGAGCCTGTTGTTGATGGACAAGTTTAAAACCATCGCGTACAAGTTAGGTATTTTAGATGAACGAATGGTGGAATTATTTTAGTTGGAACGGAGTAAAAATATGCTATAACGAAGTTATGACGAAAAGTTCAGTAAAAGACATTAACCGTTGAAATCGTAGTTAACTATGATTTTCGAACCAATTTGGAACTGTGTTAATGAACTTGGAAAATTAGGGTTTCATTAGAATATGGAAGAACACGAAATTTATGAGGTATAGGCTCAAGAATGAATGTATTCGGATGTCGGATGAACGAATTACGAATGAAGGAACAAAGAACGTTAAAAGACGTGGAATGAACAAACAAGGAATTTTAAGCTAATTAAAAGACATGTTAATGGATCCGAAAAAATATTCTGTCTGAGTGAAATTGTAGTATGTAAGATAAGTAAGAAAATGGCTTTGAAACGGACCCATTCCGAGTCATAACGAATAAGATACATGTTCGGGAAGTAAGCGTTTTGAACAAGTTCAACTCTTAGAATTTTTTTTCAAGGAAATTGGCTTGGCACCGCAGCGCCTGCCAATGCCTTTTTAGCAGCGCCTCATCGAGGCTCAAGTACTAGAAACTTACGCCACAACACCGATTTTGTAAAGGGAACATGCACTGTAGCGCCAATGCTGAGTGAGAGATAGAGAAGAGCTTTTATAAACATAAAAGTTAGAGAATGATTAAGGGTCAATTATGAACTTTAATTATACTTAATGTAACACCTTAAAGGGTGATTAAAACCATAAATTTAACAATCGAAGGTTGATTAAAAGGTTATAAAATGTAAACCCAAAACACGTAAACGATATTCGTAGATAGTATTCGCGTTGGACGAACGTGCTAAGCATGCATTGGTTGTATAACTTGAATGTTATGGAATGATATTAAGTTATGATATACAAGTATGAAAATGCTGTAAAAAATGATGAATAACTTAACGAACGGTCTTAGTTAACGATACAAATAAGCTATAAAGAAAGAAGAAGTTAGAATAAACCATGTGTATAGATTGTTTGGTAGCTAACTGGTGTGCTATATGATTATATCGTGTAAAGCATAAAATACCAAAGTAAAGTTGAATTAAAATTTAGAAGACGCCCAAGGTAAGTTTTCTAAAATCTTATCTATACCTTGTGTTTGACAAGCTTTATGAATTCATGATATGATATGCGCGAATTGTTTAAGAAAGAGTCAATGCCATTTTATTCGGCTAGACAATGATGTTAAATGTTTTGTTGTTTTATTTATATGTCTTTCAAAATATTATTGATGTTATCTTATGCCAATTGCTTCGGTACAGATTCAAAGGTAAGCCTGAGTAAGAATAAACAAATGTTTTTGTCGTAGATCGACTGGCACATGAGGTTGCTAAAAATTAAACGTAAATACGTTTAACAGATGAATGTTGATCAACATAGAATACTATAGGCTGATCACCTAGAAGTGCTCGTAAGGAATATCGGACTTACGGTCTTAGTGCCGGGTTGTCCTTTTCAAAGAAAGAAAGAGAAGAATATTCATGGTCTGTTGACCAAACTCAGAATTTTAAATGAAATTTTGTCATCTGAAAATGTTTTAAAGGAAAAGAAAAGTGTTATTTTGTTATTCATAATACTTCATAACTTTTGTTCAATTATTGAAAATAAATCATATGATTCTTGATTTTGTTGTTGCATTATAATTGTAAAACTTGCTGAGCTTGTTAAAATGAACGAATTGAAGGATTCAGTAAGGATAAGGGGAATGTCAAGATGGATAAATAGATTATCTTGTAATAGTATATTATTATTTTTGTAATGAATGATATTATGACAAATAAATAATGTAATGGTTATAAAAACCTGGGATGATGTTGGGATATGTTGTAATAATTAGTAATTACATTCATATTGTCAAGTTATATAGTTGATTATATATGTATGTTATAGCACCCTGTAACATAATTTCTAGGGTTGAAAGATAGTTAGATTTTGGGGCGTCTCAAAGACTATATATTATTTGTTAGGAGTCAAATTTCCGCTCAAGGCTAGGCCAGGGGAGGTGGGTAGTTAAATGTAATTATGTATTATTTATTTAGACGGATGAATTTTTATTTTGTGGATTTTGGCGACTTATATGTGTTGTCTTGATGCCTTCGCGAAAGTCCTATATTAATACCATTTTCAAAATTATACTCCCTCCGTCCCAAGATAAAAGTCCTGCTGGACTTTTCACACATATTAAGAAGATGAATGAAATGACAAAATTGTCCATAATAATATCATTAAATATAGAGAGAGAATTAGAATAAGAAAAGTAAGAGATATTTAATGCTACGAGTATAATAGGAAAATATGTGTAAAAGTTTGGTTATTAAAGAAAAATAGACATTTAACATGAGACTACCCAAAATAGTAATAAAAACTTTTATCATAGGACGGAGGGAGTAATAAAAAAATATATTATTTAAGGTAAGTAGACATTTAACACTGGGACTACCTAAAATAATAATAAATGTATTATATTGCAATTATTTTTATAATTGAACGTGTGATAGAAAATAATATTACATCCGTTCCAAAATATAAATTTAAATTTGACGTTTTATAGTTAATTTGAGATGCTTTTAAATTCAAAATTAATTTTGTTTATTTAACTTATAATTATTATAATTAGTAATACTTTTTAAATATTTATACTTTTTATAATTATTTTATCCAAAATTAAATGTATTCTCATATCAAGTTTAAACCTTGAGATTGAAAAGGAAAAACTTTTGGTAGTTGATGAGAAAAAGAAAAGAAAAGAACTCTTTCTTTTTTTTTTAGCAACAAAGGAATTATGTTATATCACAAAAATGTTTACAAAAATGAATTATATTATATCACAAAATATATTTACAAACACAATAAAGAAATACTTAAAAGAAACCAAATTTAAACAATATTGAATGTTATAAACTATTATACAAATACTACTAATTATGAAATACTAACTCCTTTTATAAATTGAAAGAAATAAAATACTTACTAAGATTCGAAATATAACATCATTATTTATTTTTAAAATCAACTTGAGATATTTTCAAACTTAAAACTATTATAATTAGAAATATTGTATATTATTTAATAAATACTAATAGCAAAATATAAAATTAAATTTGACTTTTAAAATTTAGTAACAACTTATAATTTAAAATGAAAAAAGTATTAAAAATGCATGACAGATCGATAAAAGCAAAAGATGTTCAAGGATAATTTTTTTTTAAAAATCATAAGAGAATAATCATGGAACACATTTAAGGAAGAAGGAAAGACAAAAAAAAAATTGATTCATCAAAGATGGAAACAGATGAGCATTAAAAACGTCAATTTCAATACATTTATTTAATAGATATGCTATACTCGAAAAAATATGATCAAATAATCTGTTACTTCTCTTCTTTGTGGTCTCTGCAGTTTAGACTTTTTCATCTTCATCCTTGTCTTCTGTGGAGAGATTTCTTGGTAAGGACTCAGTCTTCTTCATGCCCTTGGACTTCTTCCTTGCTAGTGTGGTTGCTGCTAGTGCAGAGTCACCAGACTCAGAGCTTTTCACATCTTTTGCCTTTCTCTTTTGCGCAGAGTTCTTTTTGCTGCTCCTTGTTGTTGTCAGCCTCCTATTTTCCTTTGGGTTCTTCTTCTAGTTCACAAACAGTTGTGTAGACATTACATTGTGAACATTTAAAGGCTCTCCTTCATCATTCTTGATTTTGCTTCCCAGTTTCTTCTTTAGCACTATACTCAACAGTCTTCCATGAAACACCTTTGTCAGGGGTTTTTCTGTAGACTTCTTTAACTCTGACTTTTCTACCCATTTGGAGATCTGATCAAATAGGATAACTCCAAAGTTGATTTGCTTCTTCAGAACTATAGTAGACATGATTTTCAACTGCTGATCAAGCACCGTGTCGTGTGCAGTGTCTTTGCATAGTATACATTTGCTCACTATCTCAGCAAGGAACTCAAATTCTTCTGGAAACTCCTTTTTCTTCATGTCCTTCAAATTAGGGTTTCTTTGGTACCGCATTAGACTCTTACCTTCTTCAATGTCGACTTCATCCAGGTTTATCAGACCTTAGTTGGGAAACCTTAGGCATTGATTGATGTCTGATGCTCTTATTTTCAGACTTGATCCTTTCACCTTCATGGTCAGAAGCCCAGAATTTATTGAAGCATTTGAGTAGAACTACTTCACTAGCTCTGTATAGACTGGAGTGTCGGCCTCCAAGCACTCAGAGAACTCAGCCTTCTTTATGAGCTAAAGTATATCCTTGAACTTCGTTTCTGATTCTTCGAACTTTTTGAAGCTGAGTTGGATTCCTGTTATAACTTGTCATTCTTCCATTTGAAGAGTTAAAAGTATATGGGTATGTGACTCCACGAGATTTATGAGAGATAGCTGATTGTGATTTGGGTTCTGGATGTTTACCCGATTTAATCTTCAAAGAGGATTCTAGGGTTTGAAAATGGGAGGGAGAGAGGTTCGATAGTTTCTGATAACTATTTATAGATTTTGAATTTGTCTTTATGGCAGTTTCCCCTGACTATTCAAAAGAAGTTATGTGTGAACCAATCATTGGTTGCACGATGCCCAGTAATGAGCTGTAACTCCCCATAACCTTTTCAGTTAGATATCTCTTTTGGGAGGGTAGACGTTTAATTGACGTGGATTGACCGTTGACCTTTTTGGTTCGCAAAGTAGTATGGTAAGGCAGCTTTGGACTCTACGTTTTCCTTTGTTGACTCAACGATCATCTTTTGAGAGACGCTGCAGTGGATTGTTTTGACATCAATCCTCATCTTGATGTTGTATTGCTTGATCACTGATGTACTCCGAGCCAGTTTGGGCACTTGAGTTCTGAGATGCGTTTGCATAATATCTTTCCAAACTGTATTCGACCTTATCTCCTCTTAATCTGAATGGTTGAGTAATTGTCCAGTTCTTCCGAGTTCCTCATGAGGTAGATTATCCTATAGTAGGACTGCAATTGTCGAGTTTGCTTCTACGATCGCTGAGGTTGCACTACGATCGTGGAGTTCTCTTCAACCTCGACTCTACGATCGTTGACTGACTTGGTCTTTGAGATGAACTTTACTTAGCATTCCTTCTGCGTTAAGGTAGCTCAGGAAGGACCAACCTCTTAGAGTGAACTAAGGGTCAGGTTTGTCTCTGAGGTGCTTTCCAGATGAAATACTTTAGACGTGATTTGCACTGATATCTCATTTGACCTCTTTCTACTGGGAAGGACCTCTACCAACTTCAGGCAAATGCATTTGTTGTAATTGTGGTGTCCTCCTTTTCTTACACTACGATCAGATGTTTGATCGTAGGTACTCCACGATTTTGGGTTGGGTGACTGAAAGGTTATTAGAAGTACGTTTTGAGACGTTCCTACTGACTATGGTTCTTTATTTGGTTCATCAGCCACAAAGTTTTGGGACTCTGTAGCTGGTACATAGCTTCATAGTATAACTTAGTGCTGTTGTTTCTTAACAGATCACTGTTTCCCCATGTTCATACTTTCTTCTCAGTGAGGTGTGATTTCCTTTTCTTCATGTGCGTTAGGAGCCATCCTTGCATGCTTATCACCACTGACAGTCAAATATATTTTTATCGTAGACATGAATATCTCTTGGGCTGATCATTCTACGATCATTTGTCAGCACTACGAACGTAGTCTTCTTTGTCAGCATGTGCTCGTTGAGTTCTGCTCCTATAATGAGTTCTTCATGTTTGATGCTCGATGATCCTCTGTGATGAGCTTCCTTGAGGATTCATCTCATAGGACATGTTTTGCATGATTGAGCATATACGACCCTTTTCATCTTTGATTGAATGGTCTGCTTCCATATAAGTATCAGCAGCCAAGTGAGCTTCATTTGGATTAGCTCAGCAGGTCTTCAAGGGCAGGCTTTGACATATAGAAATTTTATCAGAATCATTTCTGAACAGTCTTAAGCCTTCTGCTGGTTGAATCTTTCTTTGTCTGAAGTCTCTTGCTTCATCATTCCTTAGTGCGGTCAGATAGACCAAGTACTTGTAGGTTAGATATATTTCTATTTCGGTACTCATAGTTAAATGGGTCCTACCAGGTTAGTTTCAAAAACCCTATTCCTCATATATTAGAATTAACATCATATTGATCACTAACAATCAAATTCATGTATACATCTAATTTGGATTTTGAGATGCATGATGGTGAGTGTGTGTATTAATAAAACACTCTTTTCATTTGATGGTTTCATCATTTTCTTGGTTATGTTCATAAAGTTTAAATGTTCATAGAGTGAAAGTCAACACTCTTACTTATGTGTATCTGGTTGATTCATAGAGGTGATTAGTTTCTGTGAATCCTCAAGATACTCTTGTAGAACTGATCATACTCTGAATGTTATCAAACACTTAGAACATAGGTTTGTACATACACACTAACCCATCAACAAAGATTA
Source organism: Panax quinquefolius (assembly GCA_020205615.1). NCBI lineage: Eukaryota > Viridiplantae > Streptophyta > Magnoliopsida > Apiales > Araliaceae > Panax > Panax quinquefolius. The sequence goes on from CM035166.1 coordinate 84,672,167, forward strand.
CTCCATGTAAAATTGATTTAACCTTTGATATGCCTATGACATGTTTCAAATTTCTTTCAAGATGTCATATTCAACCTAAAGCTTGGATGGAGAGAAAGTTTGTACGCATTTGGGTTTCCAACCTCAGTGTACTTTCTCTCTTCACCTTTTTAGGTAGATTATGATTTCTTGACAGGATACTGTTATAGTGCATAAGGAGGTGTAACAAGATGTATACAATAATTTTAGTGAGGAATCGTACCTTTCTACAGTCAGTTTCTTAACAGTCATTTAACTTAGACATACTGAGGTCAGGCATCGATGTGCATAGTTTCTCATTTGCTCCTGACAGCTTGTTGCTCAAGTTGTCCTTTAATCAATCAGCCGTGATCTTGAAGATGCAGGCTAAGAAAATCTCAGCATCTTTAATTATTTGATATCCTTGAGTTTACCAGGTTTACATCCAGCTACTGGTTGGCCAGACACATGTTTGAGAAGTTCTTCTTTCTTCTTTGGATAAGCATTTCTTAGCATGTATGGCCTTTTCATCTTTTCAGGCTGGAGGATGTTTGATTCTTTTCTGTTGATGTCTTTTGAGCTTTCTAGCCTGTCTTTAGACTACAAGATTGGCTGTGGGCAGGGATTGGTCTTGTTGATATGGCAATTAAGAACATGGAACAATCTGAGCAGCTTCAGGTGTAAACACACATTTACCTGTTCACAACATTTCCAACGTGTGAGCTCATCTGCATATAACAAGCGATTTACTACTAAACTAAGTTTAGAAATATGTTTGTGCCTAGGATCAGACTCAAAGTGTGACGCCCCCAAAATTAGGTATACATCACCCATCTTGAGTCGCCAGATACATGGTACAGAATTCAAATACAACTTTAATAATACAATGTGTACAATACGACAAAACATAAACTGTGAGTTTGAATACAAATATTGTCTACTAGAGAGTATACAAACTCAAAAGGAGTCCTCATTACAACTATTATCACACTATATCACAGAATAGTGAGGACTACTAACGCACCATCTAGGACCATCACTCCATTCCCCGACTCGTCCCAACTATATTCTTATTTCTTGAAGAGAACAGTGAAATAAAGGGTGAGCTCAACTAGCCCAGTAAGAAATATTATGACCAAGATAATATAGAATAAATTATCATTAGCTTTAAACAGTGTTAAACTGATACAATATAACAAATATCAAGTTTAACTGCAGCGGAACACGCAATCCATTAAAAGAGTCAGGTAGAAAATAAAATCTACTATCTTTTATGATTTAAAAGGTTTTTCATCACTTTTATCATTTGGGACTCGACTTAATAAATAATCCACATCATCGAATCACCCCGCACTACGCCAAGGATATTCTTTAGTATCACTACCACAATTATCCATGCACTACGGGCCAAGAATATTTGTGTATTCATTAACGGTTATGATCATGCCAACAACTGTCCATCAATGCACTACGGGCCAATGAGGACTGTAGCATCCCCAAATCCGGGTACTTTTTACCTAAGATCTGGTACATCATTTCTATAAATATTGCGGAAGATATAAACATAAATTGTTTATACATTAAACTTTTACAACAAGAACCCCAAGGTCTACAACCTTAACTTATTACATACCTTCAATATCTTAAAGGTTTACAATACTATTTTTGTCAGAAAATTTAATATATCTAACTGCATCATAATTTAATCTTAAACTTTGCCTTTGCCTCTGTCTTTATTCAAGCTTTCATCTTAATCTGAAAATTTTATCATGATATAGCAAGGGTGAGCAACAAATTTGCCCAACAAGTTTTAAATACAATGAAGATATATCATGATTGAAAAGAATGAATAAGCTTTCAAGTTTTTAACAATATAATAATTGTGAAATAACATGAATCAAGTTTCAATAATTTCATGAATGAATCAATAATGGTTGAAGGTCAACAATGACCATAAACAATTTAACTGAACCTTATGGTAATGAAGGTGATCAGCCTTTCATGCCTGATGAACATATGCAACATGCACTAAGTGCGAATCAATAATCAGTTTAGACATGAATAATCATCAATAATCATTCACTAACATACTTTGAAATATAACTCGAGTTTGAGTTAAGAAAACTTGCCTGATTCGTTGACTATTGCTACGAAATTTTCAGTTAACTTCTTTTGATAAGACCTATCATTAATAATAAGATTGGTCTTTCAATCAGCATATTCTACTTTGTATCATAATACAATTACTTTATCAATCAATTATCTAACACTTAATCAAATATTAGATAACTTCTTAACACATCAGTATTATTATTGTCCTTTGATAATTCTTTAATCACTATATCATATCCATTATGATTTAACACTCATTATCATTTCATAAGTTATTCTTTAACATCTAATAAGTCAAATACTAATCCAGCCACCTGGGTTCTAAATCCAACAATCCAAACTGTAATCCAGCTAACTGGATTCCAAATCCAGTGACCTGGATTCAACAGATTTCCAATCCAGCAAGCTGGATTCCATATCCTTTTCATGAAAAACACTAAATCACTTATTATTCTTCTATCTTTTGTCCAAACACAATTACATATAGTTCATTGAATATCAATTTCAACAATTACATTGAAAAATATCATAAATCTCTTATTTTAATCATCCGTCGAATATTATTAATTATGTAATAATATTTTCCGCTAAGGTTATTAACCTTTTAATAACATTACATTCAAATACCACTAATAATATCTTAATCCAATATTATTAGTCATATAACAATAAGTTAAGTCATTAATCACATTAATAAACAATTATTTTTAATTTTTTTTCCTTTTCTTAATACACTTGTTTAAGCATTCTAAAATGCCATAAACATCACAACACTTCACACCCGACCCAAAACTTCATCAAAAACCTGCATAAGTCATGCTCAAGGGTCTCAAGTTATAAATCGTATTTTTCATATTTTTGGACATCATATATTTAATTAAATCTATTTATCCATTTATCATCATTTAGATGAAAAATACCAAATCAGTTCCAAAAATATTTCTTTTCTGGGATTTGATAGAATATAGCTCCATATTGAACATATATTTTTCCCAGAATTTTTAAAATCCATTTACTATATTTAAATAGTCCATAATAGCCAAATATTCTCTGATTTTTCATAAATCGAGATTAACTCCAAAAATTCTAAAATGTTTACAGTATGCTCCTGCTATACACATGTACTTCCAGTAAAAAGTTTGTAATTTTTGGACTTATACACAGAGTTATTCGGGTGGCTTCATAAAAATAGTCCTTCACCGTAAAATCCATAACTCTCAAACCGTATGGCCAAAAATTCTCAAATTTTTACACAACCTGTAAATCTTCTGATATTACAACTTCAAATTTTTCCAAAATTTTTAAAGCAAAAAAGTGGACGAAAATGCCCCCGTTGCTGACTGGTCCAAAACAGTCCAATTTTCTTTCCAAAATTCGGGACTGTTTTGGCTTCCACAGCTACTACTCCATGAAAACTCACTATTTTTTAGTTCTACCACTTGGGTTAACTAGTAAACACATATATCTAGCACCCCTCTTTGACGGATCGTAAAAAGGAGTTATAGATTTAAAACGGTAGATTTTCAAAGTAGATAGAAATTTGGGTTCAAAACTAGAAAAATTATTTTTCTTTTCCTTTTTGATTCAAACCAAATCAACACCCAAAATGGTTAAATCCATACTTGAATCCATGGAAAACACATAGATCATAGGGGTTTGAACATCCAAATCAAAAACCCCCTTTTCAGCAAATCAAAAAAATAATCATAAAGGAAATCAAGCTTAGGAAGAAAGAAAAAAATTTATATCTTTCTTTCTTTCTTCTTCTTCTTCTTCATCCTCATCCATGGAGGATCTTCTTCTCCATCTTTCTTCCCTAGGGCTGCCGCACCTTCTCCTTCTTCTTTCCCTCTTCTCCCGTTCTTCTCTTCCCCTTTCACGGTTTTCCCGTTTTGCTTTTCTCTTTCTCTTTCTTCTTTCTTCTTTCTTCTTTCATATCTCTTTCTTCTTTCTCTTAATTCTTATCTTTTTATCTTCTCTTTCCTTCTTATCTTCCAACTCCTTATCTTATTTAAATTGTCAATTTACTTAACAAATGACTACATAGCCCCTCCTTAAGTGGGTCAAAAATTGGGCCACTTATTAATAAAATTCTATTGGGCTTAAACTTTTATTATTTTGCTTACTAACAAAATAAATTTGGGCTTCCACCAAAAAATGTAATTGGGCCATTATAATATTTACACAGTCCACTCATTTCCATCTTATCTCACCCTAAATATTTAATTAGGGTATCCATTCCAAATATTTAGAATTTAAATCATCGCTCTTGCATATTAAATTCTATAACACAACTAAACTTGTTTTAATTAAGTTATAAAATTAATAACTTGAGATAATAAAAATATCTCTTAAATTAATATAATTTTTAATATTATTGTTCTCCCACAAGTGGGCCTAGTTTGGGCCCTTAATTAATCCCATTGAGCTAACAAATTTAATTGTTTTACTTACTAACAAAACTAACTTGGGCTTTCAATCCCTAATTAAATTGGGTCAATATAATACTTGTCACATACATAATATATTGGGCTAGATTAAATAATTTAATCACCCTTAGTCACTCTATCTACAAGTCCCATGCTTAATTAATTAATTGGGCTCGTTTAAATAATATAACTTCCTTAGTCCATCAAATTTAATCTCTTGGACTCTAAATAAATTAATGGGCTATGATATTATTATAGTCCATTACTTTTAATACAATTTTACCCTAATTATTTAATTAGGGTTTTTTATTTCTCACTCTAGAAAATAAATTCTCTACTCATGCATTTTTAATTTCATAACCCAATTAGAGTTGGTTATAAAACTAATTATTTGAGATATATAAAATAAATCTCTTAGAACTAGTATATATTATAAATACTAGTATTCTCTCATCTCATAACCCTTAAGTTATTCAATTCTTCATTCCTAATATATATTTAGGATTTCACTAGTTTCTTTTATTTTTTATATAATAAACAAATATAAACCATCACATAATATTCATATTCACTTACTCACATAATCATTAAATAAATTGTGACATGTTCCACAATTCTCTTAGATTAGGACACTAGTATATAATTAAAATACTAGGACCACTAAATAACAATAACCATTTAGGTCATTTAATTCTCATACTTAATTTATATAACTTATTCAAGTTATACAATTTATATGTATACTTAAATTTAATTTCCTCCTCCTCTCCATAAATTGTTTTCAAATAATTTATTTATATATTAAATATATAATTTAATATATTCAATCATTTATTCAAATATGAATTTAATTTACTAACTTCCTTGATACCAATATACATATTTACATATTGGATCTCCTCTCATATTTTTACTTTACATCATTTGGTATAATATTAAATATTATACCATTATCCATATAACATAATTCACTTCTCACACTAATTTTGACTTTTCTCCATAAAAGTCAACTTTTAACTTTGACCAAAAGTTCAACCTTTACACATTTTGTGTTTACTGTCCATTCAGACTAAACTTGACGTCCTAGGATGCAACTGAAAAGCGGTCAAGTGCTTCAAAATTCTATCTTTAACTCAAATGTTGAGTTGTAAATTATTCCCTTCATATTGCTAATCGTATTAACTAACGACTTTATACTTATTCAATTCACATCAAATTTTACAGGTATCACAATACCTTATTCTTGATATTCATTCAAATACATATAAATTTATTTCTAGGGTTTTGAAATTTTGAAACCCATATTTTCTCTATTCTCATTCGAATAGCAAACCATATAGGTTTTACTTGAATTTTTTTTTTAAATAAATCCTCAAATTCTCATCTAGGTTTTATTTTTTAACCTTTATTCTAATCATTCAAAATTTTATGAATTTTCGGGTTGTCACAAGGACTTTTACCACATCATTTGTAACATTACGGTCATGATTACACCGGATAATCCCTGGTCATAATCATACCAAGTCCATCTATGCACTACAGACCACAGATGACTTTCAATAAAATATAAATATGAGGATGATGACAATGATATAAGAATTCAATAAAACAAGTTCAAGAATTAATTTATCCAGGAACCAATAACGTCCAAACTGTCAATATGATACTACTTTGTAGAGTAAAATTCAAGAATGCTCAGAAAAATATTTCCATGAAAAGATACTGGATGAAGCACAAATATCAAGGATATTCCACTAATTTCATGGAGTATAGAAGTCAAAGTTTTAACCAACTGAGTATAATAAAGAATGGAATAACAAAAGAAATCACTATGCATGCGATAGACCGCACAGACAGGTTATTCTAACAGAATAATAAATAATGGAACAGTGCGGCGTAAACGCATGCTGACAGGATATTCCAATGTAATAATAAAGAATGGAACCAGTCGGTGGCGAAACGCTTGCATGGGATATTTCGGCGTAATAATAAAGACCGGAATAATGTAAGAATTTCACCAAGTATAGGGTAGCAGCGTATCTGAGTTATTCTAATAGAATAATAAATAATGGAATAACAGAAGTTCTCTTCATGAATACAAAAGAAATAACACCCCTTACTTAGTAGGATATTGAATACTGCAGTAGTGTAGTAACAGAATACTCTTCTTCTTTCTCTCTCATTCTCTTTATACTTTCTCTCTCTATAGTTTGAATGGATTCGTGAAAAATAATGAAGAACTAGGCCTCTATTTATAGAAGATTTCTAGCTCAGCACTTGCAATGTGAAAAGGAAAGCGGCTTGACGACTGGTGATGTGAAATGAAAAGTGGGTTGACGCCTGTAATGTGAAACACCAAGTGGTTTGACGCCTGTAATGTAAGACACCAAGTGGTTTGACGCCTGTAATGTGAAACGACAATTGTTTGGCCTTTTGTAATGTGAAAGCGACAATTGGTTCGGGCTTTTGTAATATGAAACGGCAAGTGGTTTGACGTCTGGTAAAGGTAATTACTATTGGCGAAAGAGACTCTTAGATGATGACATATGGGCCCCCATAGAATAACCAAATTTACCATAAACTTCTCATAAAAGACTCTTTATATACATCAAGGATTGAATAAATATTACCAAAAATCATTTTATTTTTTAATCAACACATATTTAATCTTTCAACAATTATTAATCATTAATATTATAACTTGTCCTCTCAATTATTGATTTAATAATATAACATATTATATAGATGATACTATGACAATAATTGAATCAATAATATAAGAGATATGATACAACAATTACTGTAGCAATAATTGAGTATAACTGAGTGACTACTCACGTAAGCATCAATAATCAATACCGTGTGCTACTATGCAACCACGCATATTATCGTACTTTTTACTAAAGGGGTAGTTCAACAGTTTTAACAGTAACACCTCCGCCGTTATTTTTATAGAAAGATAATTTTGTCATTTTCTAACTACGATAATACTTTCGTTATGGGGTCCACCAATGATTGTGCCGTCGTACGAATATTCCCTGACAAAAAGAATATTCCCCGACCAATCGAATATTATATTACCACTTGCTTACTTTGCAAAATTTATAAATATTACCCACAACTATAACATTATATCAAATCAACACCATAATATTCAAAAATATAATTCGAGAAAATTATTCTTTATTCATAAAAGTTGGGGTCTTACACAAAGCGATTAGCTTTTGAATATAACATGAGAACATGCTTTGATACCAATTGTTAGTTCCCAGTAGACACAATATAGATCTAGAAGGGGGGGTTGAATAGATCCTTTAATTTCAAATACTTTTCTCGTTTATTTTGTATTGCTCACGAATTAGCATATGACAAACATAAGAATCTTTTCAAGCACAACGGAATAAGTAAAAGATCCCCTTCATTGATATATTCATAATCAGACATACATTGTTCGTAGAGTTAATTCAGTAGTAAGCATTTAAAACATACATAGCAGTTATAACAGTTAATGTACATAATGTAAATAACTTAAAGTAAATGACACAAGGGGTTTTAAGTGGTTCAGAGACTCAAGCTCCTAATCCACTCTTTTGCTTTTAACTAGCAGGATTTCCACTAAGGAAGGGCAGCACCATGAATCACTACGATTCCTTCAAGGCCAGCAACCTTGGGACTTTAGTTCACTAAGAACTTTTTAAGGCCAGCAGCCTTGGAACTTCTCTAGTTCCCTAGGAACTCTTCAAGCCCAGCAGGCTTGGAACTTCATTTAGTCCCTTCGGACAAGGACCCCTCAGGCCCTAGCTTCTTGTTGTTGTTGTTGTAGTTGTTGTTGTTGGTGCTGAGCTGCTAAGATGTCTTTAAGCTTGATAATCTTTTGTACTTAGCAGCTTGGTGTGGTCCTCTTTGCATTCTGCTTCGAGACTGTACCACATCATCTTTGGTGCAGTTGATCTTCTTTTGTTCTGCTCATCCTCATATAGTGTCAGCTGTGCACCATCACCATTTCCTGAACCCTTCTTAACATGTTGGCAGACATGGTTCTGCACTTGCTCTGCTTTAGCTTTGGGTTCATGGTGAGTCGTAGAGTGGCTCTTAGGATCTGTCTTGTGCTTTGCCACTCTTCTGAATGCTATCTTGTTGTCCTTCTCGGCTTTTAGCTTAGATGCCAATTCAAGTGGCATTCTCATCTCTGTTGAGTGAAGCTTTGATCTGTTCAAGTCCTTCTTTAAATTTTCTTCACTTTTCCACCTTCGTAGTCTCACTGTCACTGAGACTTGTTCTATTTAAGCTCAGGTGGAACTCGTAGAGTCAACGTTAGCATTCTACCAACTCAACGATTCTACAACAAAACAATCATCAACAACTTTTGATCGTTGAAGCTCTGGCTTCTTTATATTCCTTCTCAATCTTCCCGTTGAGAAGTAGCCGTTAAAATCTCTTTGAAATACTTCGCAGATCTCGAGTTATTTGGTGTAGACTGCAGATGTGATATGACATCTCTTTTTCTGACTTTCTGACACTGCAGTCTACTGTTTCACCTACCCCGTCAGATATGTTACTTTTATGTCTTGGGCAGGTCGGCGAATTTATTTCCTCCTTTTAATTTCTCGATCAGAGGTTGTCCTTTTGCATCGATGCTCTCAATGAGCCCTTGTCTCAATATCAATCTTTAGATTGAACCGTTGCCAATGCTTCAATCTTCAGTTGACCGAACCCTACGATTATGATGCATAACTTCTTGGACCTGATTGTAGTGTCTGGTTGAGTGTTACCCATTGACTGGTAGAGTTAACACTACGATCCTAAAGAGTGTTCATTAGATCTTCAATGTAGAACACCGCTTCCCTCTTGTTGTGCAGTGCTTCAACACTTCTATTTGCCTTAACTGTTCTTAGATACTGATGGCTTAACTCCTTGTTCTGGTCCCTTCTGAATAGCAAAACACTTCAGATTTGTGGCTTGTCCAGCTCGCTTTCTCCTTGTGATCTCCCGTTCACTTATCATCAATGGACTGACCCAAATGCTTTATCACTTTAGCCTTGTTCTTCAGAAGTTGAACAATATCTCTGTATACACTCCATCAGTTCTTTGTTTGTTTGGTAAACACTACGATCCTGGATTCTTACAAGATCGTTGTCTTCTTATCACATGACAGCTACTGCACCTGCTTACTTTCCTTAGTCAGCTACTGAAGTCTTCTTATGATCATCTTGTGGAAGACTTCATCTCGAATGGCTTCACAACTCAATCTGGATGCTGATTGGGTTGATTCTTAGATCTTCTGTTAGCTTGCATGCCATTCATTGAGTGCTCTCTGGTTTCCTTTAGGTGGGATGTACCTTTGCAATGCCTACCAGAGGCTTCATTCCTTCGGATATTCTAGGAGTGCTCATTTATTGAGAATCGTATTTTCTCTACTATTCTGCCTTGGTATTGTGAGCACATCTATTGAAGTCTCAGTTTCACACTCTACGATTCAGCTTCGGCTGTGTAGACACTACGACTTTGAGATCAGATCTTGACACTCTATGATTTCTGTCGTTGTGCTTGTTATCTTCATCCGATCTAGCTCGACTACGATCTCTGCCTCTGAAATGATCAGTAGACTCTACGACTTTGAGTGTAGTTTACGATTCTTGACTTGGCTTCGACAGATGCTCAGTCAGCTCGTAGGCATGCTGTCTCTATGATTCTAAACATGACTTCCTCGGCAGACTACGACCTTGAGGAAATTCTCCTCAACACACTACGATCATTCCTTGTCTCTCTTAGCAGTCTACGAACTTCGAGATCTACTATCTTGCAGACTATGATTCTGCCTCGATAGCTCTCGAGTTTTCCTTGACTCTCCTGGCATACTACGATTCCTGGTGCAGTGCTTCGACGATCAGACAAGCCTATCTATTACATCATAAGATCAACCTAACATGCTTGATCTTTCTATATTTATAGTCCTTGTACACCATTTCTTTTTAAGGACTTTACAAAGCTGTTTTACTTATGTAGGATCAACCTAATACATTTGATCAATTCATTCTAAGTCCTTGTACATGTGTTTCTATTATCTATCAAATGACTTTACAACATTTCTTAATGCAAGAATACTTGCATATTCATTCATATATATATATATCATAATCAAATCATATGTAAATAAAAATATCATTCACATGTTTATTCCTGACAGATCAGCTATTGAGGCATTCTATGACCCTTCCGACGTTCCAGATACCGTTGGACTTTGTAGAGGGCATGATATCTTGTTGGATACCAGAGAGACATGTTTTTAGATTTGATATCCATGAGCTGACTCCTACGTTGGAGGAGTATGAGCATCTCATTAATTTGCCTTTGGACCGACCTTGTGCTAGGATGATTGTCGATGATATGAGCCGACTACGACCTTGATGGGCTTAAGATGCAAAGTTATTATGGACAAGATTACCTCAGAGCATGTGGTGTCCTTGGATTTCTTGATTGACCGATTCGGGTTATTGGACAAATATCTATGACATTTTGGGAATTTCACCATTACTGAGGGTGAGTGGCACGTTGCTCGGGTAGATATTCTATTGATTTATGTCCTGGTCTATTTATACATGCCGCTATATATGGACCATCTGGAAATTGGCCTGATTACGATAGTCCGTTCTCTCAGGGAGGGTTGCACTATCTTGCCCATGATATTGGCGGAGACCTTGAGGTCGGCCACATTTTTCCATACCCATACTATGGGGATTTTCAGGGGGAGTTCCATCTTTTTGGATGTGTGGTTTATGAAACATTTGAGACCGATCAACGCCTTTAGACGTCATGGGTACTGCTTTACTCATGAGACAGCCATGTCTTATTTTTTTCTGCTAGCTAAGTATACAGATACATCATCCTGGTTGGCTTTTCTGACAGGAATTGAAGATCCATTTGCTATCTTGCCTTGTTCAGGACTCAACTCTCCTTGTAGCTTTATTACTCATACAGTTGGCATGGACTATCTACCTCTGGCTGGTTTGAGAGGGGTGACCATGTATCATCCACTTGCTATCATAGGACAATTTGATCAGTTTCAGAATATTCACCCTTTTGACGGGGCCTTGGGTCAGCGATTATCAACTCAATTTTTGTCAGTAGATGACTTGACCAAGATTTATGATTATTGGACTCGTCGAGAGAGGACTGATTTTTTGACTAGTCATCCGGGTCGATTTTCAAAGTATTATGCATGGTTGGAGGCAGATATTGCATCGGCTATGGTTGTTCACTTAGAGCCGAGTATTGATTCTGATGATGGGGAGCCTATGGGGGACCTTGATTCTCCTATCAAGGACGAGCTATTTGTTAGTTTGACAGCAACCCTGGTTGATGATTCCCCAGCATTCCCACTGCTACGGCTCCGCCTTCTATAGATTATTTGGAGCAAAGGTTACATCTGATGACATTTGAGAGGGATCAGGCTAGGGCCCTGATGTTGATAGCTCTTTCTACTCGAGATGCTGCTTTTACTGAGAAGGATGATGCTCGATCTAGTCGAGATGCTGCTTTTATTGAGCGGGATGAGGCTCGAGGTACTCAGAATGCTGATTTTATTGAGCGGGAAGAGGCTCGAGATACCCGAGATGCTTCCACTGCTGATAGTAATGCACTTAGATCCCACATGGCTAGCATTATTGCAGATATGAGTGCATTCATAGAGGATTATGGTAGCACTATGCAGATGGTTGTGGATCTTCTAGCTCATTTAAAGACCTTAGGGTAGCAACTTATAGATTCACCTCCATATTCAGATAGGGATGCCATGCTGGACTTGCTATCCTGTTTATTTGTGAGTTTATAGACTAGCTTTCATTTTTCTGCATAGACTAGGTTAGCCATTTTTGTCATGTACATAATACATTGTATATATCAAACAGTATTATATGGAAAGGAAATATATTTTGATTCACTTCCCTTTTAGATATGTCTTCTCACTTGTTTGATAATTGCCATTTTCTTTATGACTTGCCATCTTGATGTGTCCCAAACTTCTTCTTAATGGGTTAACATTGAGATATCCTAGGATCTTTCAGAATGGGTCATTGATCTTTGGGCTTTTCTGGTGTACCAGCTTTTTGGTGTCTTGGGATATGTCTTTGATATTGTCAAGGTTTAGGCAAAGTGTTTGGCTTTATTTTTGATGGTTTGACTGCAACATAGAGGGTTACCTACATACTCCCCTGAATAAGAGATCAGGTCTTACGTAGTTCAGGTTTGGCTTAAATGGTTTTGAGTTTGGATTTTTTCTTGCTTTGACCGCACCATAGATGGTTGCCTATGTACTCGCATTGATGAGGGGAGATCAAGTCTTTCGTAGTACCAACTTGATGAGTTGAATGGTTTGAGAAGTGTTTGCTCGGGTTTTTTGGATTTTTTGTTTGGTCTAACTGTACCATAGATGGCTGCCTAAGTACTCCATTTGATGAGGAGAGATCAAGTCTTTCGATGTTCCAGCTTTGTAGTGAAAACCTGAATTGACTTAATTTTTTTGATTTTTGATTGAATTTTTTTTTCAGAACCAGGATGTTGGTTTGCAGGTAATTTCAGACATAATACCTTTTCATGGTGTCTGAGTTGATAAGCTTGGGAAATTCTTCACCGTCTATTTCTTGCATTCTGAGAGCTCCTCCCGTCAACATTTCCTTGACAATGAAAGGACCTTCCCAATTTGGGGCGAACTTTCCTTTAGATTGATCTTGATTAGCAAGGACTTTCTTTAAGACCAAGTCATTTTCTTTAAATTTCCGAACTCGGACTTTCTTGTTGTATGACCGAGCAATCCTCTGTTGATATAGTTCACCATGAAAGATAGATGTGGCCCTCCTCTCATCTATCAGAGATAACTGATGGTACCAGTCTTGCAACTACTGGTCTTCCTCCATTTGAGCATCTATGAACACTCTTAATGACTCTATTTCTACTTCTATAGGGAGTACTGTTTCCATGCCATAGACCAATGAGTAGGGGGTAGCCTTAGTAGAAGTACGCATTGGCGTTCTGTAGGCTAGCAAAGTCAGAGGAAATAAGTCAGACCATCCCTTGTGATTGATGGACATCTTTTGCATGATCTTTTTGATGTTCTTATTGGCTACTTAAACAACACCATTCATCTTAGGATGATAAATGATGGAGTTAAGATGTTTGATGTGGAATTTGCTACATAACGCCTCCATCATCTGGTTGTTTAGATTCTTGGCATTGTCCGATACGATCACCTTCGGTTGTCCATATCAACATATGCTATTGTTTCTGATGAAACAAATGATTACCTCTTTGGTGACTTTGGAAAAATAGGCCGCTTCTACCCATTTGGTCAAGTAATCGATCATGGTGAAGATAAACCGATGACCATTGTTAGCTTTGGGCTCGATTGGCCCAATCACGTCCATTCCCCACATTAAAAAAGGACACGGTGAACTCATATTGTGTATTCATTTGGAGGAGCGTGGATGGCATTTCAATGGATTTGGCATTGATAGCATTTCCTAACATGATCGTCACAGTCAGCTTTGAGAGAGACCTAATAATGCTATGTTCTTAATATCTTCTTGGCAAGTAAAGGACCACTCACACTACAAGAAAACTGGCTAATTCTGACAGACATTTCCGTCGATATTAGTCTTATTCCGTCGGAATTAGGTTATTTACGAGGGAACTTTTGGTCGTAAATTCCGTCGTAATTACACATGTCGAAAATAAGGTCGTTGTAAATAGGTAACTTCAATGGAATTAAGTACGATGTAATTCCGTCGTACATAACCAAAGTTCGAGGGAATATTTTTGAGGGAAAAATTCCGACGGGGATAATTCCAAATATGTTCGAGGGAATATTTACAACGACCTATTTCAGTCGTACATAATGAGTGATAAATACGACGGAATTTTCGTCGTACATAACTTATTATCGATGGAATTTTTATTTATTAATTAAATCAGAAAACCTTATTTTTGACTGAATATTCGTCGAAATTACCTTATTCCGTCAAAAATAAGGTTTTTGTTTAAGAAATGTTTTTTTTTAAATTTCAGGGTTCAGGTGTTTAAACTCAATATTTTTGTACCTGCAACCTGTTTCAGCCCAATAACAGTACTATTTCCTGTCATTCAACATATATATTCACCAAATATATAAACTAAACTAACAATTACAAATAATCTACCAACTCATCAACAATTACAATAATCTACTAACCCATTAACAATTTCAAATATTAACGAATGTTCCAAAATGTATATACAATTTACAACACTTTCAGAGACTACACTAATAAGTACAAATGAATGAATGACAAAAGAGTTTATAAACTAGTATGATCATCCCCATTGCCATCGCCATCACCCTTGCTATCGCCATCGTCGGTCTCAGTCCTAGTCCCAGTCCCCTCGCCATCGCCACCCTGTTCATAAAAATAAAAATAAAAATCATTAGTCCATATATATGTGAGAAATAAAAAGATATTATTGTTAAATTAAAATAACATAAACATGCAGACTAATGAAAATAACATAACATGCAAAATACCTGAGTAGGTGGGGGATAACGAAAAGCCTGCTCTAGGAGGGTAAGCACCATCCGGAGCATCTCGCCACCCAACACCTGGAACTACTCCTGCTGCAAGCCCGTACTCTCTGTGGAGGCCCCAGCTAGAACCTCATGAACGAGCTGGTGAAGACGAATCCTACTAGGCAGATGCTGACGAAGAAACACCGGATCGGTAAGGAACCTATCTGACACCGCCACGATCAGCCTCTGGAATAACTCGTCGTCCAAGGCAGCGCCTGAATGAGATGGTTTAATAGCTACTCTCAGACATTGGAAATGGCTAGATCATGAGAAAATGTATATAACATAGCGTCAATAATTTATAAGTTATGAGAATTTCGTGAAACATAAAGAATTAATATTATTACCTCCAAGTAATGTATATGCGGGTATCCTCGGCAGACCCACCACTCGATACCTGCCAGTACTACTAGTAGGGGGATCTTGAGACTCGACCCATAGTCTCAGCTCCTCATCTCAAGATAACTCAATCTGGGGAGTGGGACCCGTGGAATCTAATGGCTCAGAACCCCCCCCCTAGCAGCCTCCAACTCAGTTATACGCTAGTCCCGAAGCTTCTAAAATCGGTCCTATAATTTATATTGTATACATGATTTCATTATATTATTTTATTTTATTTTGTGAATATTGAGATTTATAACAAGTAATGTATGTTTTACCCGTATAGCTAAAGCTGCCTGAGATAAAGCACGCTCCTCCTTAGGCGTGTGGGCAAGGTCCCAAAACTCTAACATGGTCAGAACTCTGCCCAAGGTCTGACCCAAGGCCTATAATAGACACAGTCAATAAAAAGTTATTAATAATATTCATGCTAAAATTCGATAAGTTATTTCTAAATACATTACGATTACCGTCTTCGCCTTTGCGAAAGACTGCAAGCCAATCGTGTGTACTATGCGGAGCTTGGCCCAGTTCTTCTTTGCCGGCTCAAACTTCTTCTGGAAATCTTCAGCCTGCCAGTGCGCACACATATCCAGTCTTCATCCTGCCAGTGTGCACACATAGCCTGCCATGCATGATAGGAGACTATGCGGGGCTGATGAACTATGATGGTGGTCCCAGGCTGGTCAGCAACTGTCCGGTCTGCCCGTCGTCGCAACTCATACAACCAGCCAGAGTAATTTGCAGTGACATGTCCAATAATCAATGCATCACCGGCTGTTTGAGAGACGCGCTCGGCAAATCTATAATAAGATTATAACAAAATTCTAAAAGTTAGGAACTTATTTCTTAAACACTACAACTATTGGAAATTATATAATATTGTCTAATTAATATAAACTTATTAACTTACATGAAACTCCCGTAACACAGTATCCATAAAAACTGGGTCGTACCGGTCGTAGTGAGTAAAACGCATGCACCCAGTCGGGAGGTGCGCCAAGCAGATCGCGTGTAATGTATGCTTAGCGACCGGGTCTAGTATACTACAGTGAAAATATTACAATATGTGTGATAAGTTAATTGTGTTTTGCAATAACTGAAAAAAATATTAAATTTTGTCTTATGACAATTGCTTAACACTAACTGTCCAAAAGTGACATCCACTAGTACTGTAAGGGGAGATGCCGACGGACGACCAAAGATACTGAGCTTCGTCCCTCGGTGTCGTCAACGAGGTGCATCTGTAATAATTAAAAGAACTAAGTCAATAAACATAAACTATCTCAGCTTGAGATATATTTAAATCCTAGTTCAGACAACTTACTAGCTCCTGAAGATGAGCCTCCATCGTGGCTAGCGTCTCCCAAACCAGATCGCCTACCACCTCGGCGACTCCACCGCTATGTCTAGGCATGGATATGTTACTGTAATAATTAAATTGTTTAACAATGTGGTATTTACTAATATGAATGCTCATTTTCAATTACTTACGTCATCAAACCCATCAGATTCAACGTGTAGCTCATTCTCGGATTTAGTATCTTCCTCATACTCAATTTTGAGATCAGTTTCGTCATCGTTATCATCCTCAATGACTACATAATCATTCACGACGATGATTTCCTCGACATCCTCATTGTCAGGTACGTCAATGACATCAAACATGTTTACATCATCAAATGCGCGTATTTTAGTTGTGATAACTGTGTACCAGGGGCTTCTAGTATTTACGACATTAGGAGCGTAATACACTTAGTCGGATGATATCTATAAAACGCTTCGAAATGTTCTCTTCTTCAACCCTTTGGAAGTGAATATTTCTCGCCCATGAGTAATGACTACTAGGAGAAGAGTCAAGGACTTTCTTATATCACGGTTTGTTTGACATAGCGATTTGACTAATAGTACTCAAATGGGTTCCTAATACAAAAAAAAATATGGGTCGTAGTTCCTGTTTGTGTCCTATACTCGAATAATAAGTTAATTGAATTACTGCGGACATTCCTCACTATTCTATCATAATAGATGATAACATCCCGAAGGATTTCCATTAAGCTATTGAACAAAGTTCCAGGTTAAGCAACCCTCTAGATGAACGAATGATCACTTCTCTACTAGGAATGAATCATCGCCTGATATGGGTCCAATCCATGACATAGACAACTTCTCACCACTCTGAATTCCTCAGATGGGTAGTTCTCATAGAAAAAGAGGTGAGACGTTCTGTGAGAACTACCCATCTGAGGAATTCGGAGTGTTGAGAAGTTGTCTATGTCATGGATTGGACCCATATGGGGAGATGATTCATTCCTAGTAGAGAAGTGATCATTCATTCATCTAGAGGGTTTCTTAACCTGGAACTTTGTTCAATAACTTAATGGCACTCCTTCAAGATGTTGTCATCTGTTATGATGGAACAGTGAGGAATGTCCGCAGTAATTCAATTAACTTTATTATTCGAGTATAGGACACAAACAAGAACTACGGCCCATTATTTTTTTGTTGCCGAGGAACCGGTTGGAGTACTATTAGCTGCAACTGCTATGTCAAACCCTGCATACAAGGAATTCCTTTACTCTTCTCCTAGTAGTCATTACTCATGGGCGAGAAATATTCACTTCCAAATTAAGAGCTGTTATGTGTGATAAAAGTCGAAAAATCCTCAAAACAAAAAAAAAACATACCACTTCATATTGGCACCAGCCTAAGTGAGAGACATAACATCCGGTAACAGTCCCAAACTGAGGACTTTTCGACATTCACTCCTACCGAGTGAATGTCAAACGGGTTTCTGAGTTTCAAAGTATAGTACATTATTGACTGTATTGAAGATTAAAGGGAGAGTATTATTAAGTTTATTGAAAATTGTGGCAAACTAAGCAAATGCTACTTAGTTTATTTTGTCAATGAAAAACTAAGTGCTACTTAGTTTATGAGATATGTTATTTGGAATATATGGAGACTACTGTACTCTTTGTCATTCATACGGGTTTCTAACGTTTTATATTATAGTACTTATTGAGTTTTTTGAATATTGCGAAAAAATAAATTTATTATTATGTTTTAATTTATATAATTTTATTTTGTTTTATATTATATAATTTTATTTTGTATTATATTATATAATTTTAAATTTTTGTTAATAAATTTAATTAAATTCATTTTATTTTATATATTTTAAATTTAATTTAATTTGAATTATTTTAATTAAACTAAATTAATTTAATTTAATTTATATTTTTATTTTTTAATATTTTTTATTTAATTTATTTAATTTATTAAATTAAATCAAATTTGTTTTATTTTATTCAATTTAATTTATTATATTTATTATTTATTATTTAATATTTAATTTTATTTTTAATATTTAATTAATTTATTATTTATTTTATTTTAAATTGAATTTGAATAATTTTAATTAAATTAAATTAAATTTATTTATTTTATTATTTTTTAAAATATTTTATTTTAAATTTAATTTGCTTATTAAATTAAATCAAATTTGTTTTGTTTTATTCAATTTAATTAATTTATTATTTATTATATTATATTATATTTATTATTTATTATTTATTATTTATTATTTAATATATATTTTATTTAATATATATTTTATTTTTTGTTACTTTATTTTATTTATTTTATTTTAATATATTTTTTAAAATTTTTAAATTTTTAAATTTAATTTTCTTTTTTTTAATTTTATTTTAGTAGTAAGAAACTATGTAAATGCTACTTAGTTTATTTTAATATTAGGAAACTAATTAAATAATAAATAAATATACTTGTAGGGCCCACACATTTGGCAATTACTGTATTCTGACAGAAATTCCGTCAAAAATATTAAATATCACATTTACACAACACTGTCCACATTCCAAAAATCCAAATTCGATAAACTAACATATATATAAACTGCAATTGCATAAAGAAAAGCAAAGACATTCATAATTATCATATGTCCACAATCCAAAATCCAAATTCCAATTTCAGCCTCCCAATTTCAGATTTTCAGAGTCCTAATTTCAGCCTCCCAAATTCATAGCAACAACATATCATACAAATATCATAAATATAATTAGGTTAATCTCATATTCAAACTCATACTAAACCTAAAATAAATTAAGCCACAAATTTCAGAAATATCATACAAATATCATGTCCAATATCAAAAATATCATACCTTTAAATAATTTGCAAACTAAAGGTTTAGAAATATCATACCTTGAATTAATGTGCAAATTTCAGAAATACCGATGGTGGTGGTCTCTGGTGGCAGAGATAGTGGTGGCGTCTGGTGGTAGGGAGAGGAGAGCAGTGAAAGAGAAATGAGAGTGAGAGAGAGAATGAGAGGCGGTTGGGGAGAAAGTGATCTGATTAGGTTTTAAAGCTTATTTTCGACGAAATTTCCGTCTAGCATACATCTGTCGTAATTATGTTATCTTTGACTGATAGCCCGTCGAAAGTAAACATTATTCCATTGAATATAAGTTTAACGCTGGCGCGGACTTTGGCGCCAAGGAGCTCCTTCTATTTCTGACGGACGTCCATCGAAATTACTACATTTTCAACTGAATTATTTTCGACTGAAATATCCGTCGGACATAGCCTATCTTCAAGGGAATATATCCGTCATAATTAATTTCGTCGAACTTAGCCAGTTTTCTTGTAGTGTTATGTGTGGACCACATACTCCACTATGGACTTCATCTATGAGTCTTTGGGCTTGGTCTTTATCTAGGCATCTTAGAAGGCCTATTCCAGCATCCCTTTTGTAAAGTGCGTCTCTGCTCAAATAGATTTTCATGGCCATTTTATGGATCCGCTTTCTTTCAGCTTGACTTGCCCCAGTGGGCGTATATCCATCTCAAAGATATTCTTTGATGTCATGATACCAGGACTATTTGATGGGAGATAGTTCATCTGATACTTCTCCAATGTAATTTCCATAGGCTGGTGCCTTCTGGCTTGTAAATTTGATATATGGGATTCCTCCCCTTTCAAATATGTTTATTAAGGAAGCCAGGGTTGCTAGTGCATCAGCGAAATCATTCCTGTTTCAAGGGATGTGGATGAAGGTTATTTCTTTGAATTCCATAGCCAACTTGATAACTTGCCAATGGTAAGGTAGCAAATGCAATTCTTTTATATGATATGCCCCAATGGTTTGCTTGATGACCAGCTCGGAGTCCCCAAAGACAGCTAACTATTTGACATCCATGGATTGGGCCATTTTCAATCCTATTATACAACCTTCATACTCAGCTGTGTTGTTGGTGTTGACAAACTGTAACTTGATGGCCACGGGATACTGTTCTCCCAAAATAGATACCACAACTGCCCCTACTCTGGCACCTTCCATGTTTACGGCTCCGTCAAAATACAATTTTCAAAATCAAACTGTATTTTCCTGATGGATTTATTGAACTATCATTATTCCTTCATCCGAAAAATATGTTTCTAAGGGTTAGAAATTCCTTGATGGTGCTTCGGCTAATTGATCCACAATTCCTTGACCTTCGATAGACTTTTGAGTCACATAAATGATGTCGAATTGTTGGAGGATCAGCTGCCATTTGGACAGTCGACAATTCAACATAGGTTGTTGAATACGTATTTTAGAGGATCCATGTGGGATATGAGATTGGTTGTGTGCCCATGAATATAATATTGAAACCTCATTGCAACCCATGCTAATGCACAACAGGTCTTTTCAATCAAAGTGTACTTCTGCTCGCTGCTACTGAATCTTTTGCTGAGGTAATAGATAACTCGTTCCTTACCTCTGTCGTCTTTTTGTCCCAGCATGTAACCCATATCATTGTTATTGATTGACAGGTACACACATATGGTGTAAGACCCCAACTTTTATGAATAAAGAATAATTTTTTTGAATTATATTTTTGAATATTATGGTATTGATTTGATATAATGTTATAGTTGTGGGTAATATTTATAAATTTTGCAAAGTACGCAAGTTGTTATATAATATTCGATTGGTCGGGGAATATTCGTTTTAACAGGAATATTCGTACAACGGCACAATCATTGGTGGACCTATTAACGGAATTATTGTCGGATTGAGAAAACGACAAAAATTTTTTTATGAAAATAACTACGGAGGTGTTACCGTTAAAACTGTTGAACTACCCGGTAGTAAAAAAATGCGATGTCTGGCGTAGTTGCACAAGAGAAATACTACGGTATTGATTATTGATGTTTACGTGAGAAGTCACTCACTATACTCAAATATTGCTACACGAGAATTCACGCATCATATTTCTCATATTATTGATTCAATTATTGTTACAAAGATCATCTACACTATATGATATATTATTAAATTAATAATTGAGACAGCAAAGTTATTCATATTATTATTTGCAATATTGACAATGTCTAAAAGTTCATCAAGGAGAGGTTTGGTCACCTAATGCGGCTACCAATAAGGAGAAATCCTTATCGGAAAGCCCCCTCTTTCCTGGGAACGACCTGGTTGTTAAATAATGTGAATTATAATATTAATGATGAATAAGTTAGTGTTGATTAAAGATGAATTTTATAGTTCCATTGTGTTGGATTTATTTGTGTTAGTATAATTGTTGTCTGGAGGATATATTGTTCAATTGGGTATTCGGGATACTTTTCGTGTCAGAATACTATTCACGAGTTACTATTCACTAGTTACTATTCATGAATTACTATTCACGAGTTACTATTCATGAGTTACTATTCACGAGTTACTATTCACGAGTTGCTATTCACGAGTTACTATTCACGGGGTACTATTCATCCGTAAGATATATTTATTTTCGGTCCAAATCATTTTTAGTACAATATTATTCCATGAGGAGATGTGCTAATTTTTCAGACCGTTGGTTGAAGATATAATAGTAAATCAATATGGACCGCTGGTGGAAGTTATAATAATAAATCAATATGGATCGCTGGTTTAAAGTTTTAATAGTAAATTAGTATGGACCATTGTTTTAAATTTTAATAGTAAACCAATCTGGATCGTCCGTATAAAAGTAAATCAATCTGGACCGTTCATGGATTAGGTACTATGCAGTCCATTCTTCTATAAATAGAAGCTCATTCCTTCATTATTTCTTACGAATTCACTGAAACTCTAGAGAGACAAATTACAAGAGAACCTATAGAAAAGTATTCTACTACTTCCTACTCTTATATTAGGTTTCTTTTACTTAGTAAGGGATGTTATTTGTTGTACTCATGAAGAGAACTTCGTTATTCCATTATTTATTATTCTCATTGAATAATCAGTATCACGAGCTATCCAATACATGGTGACATTATTCTAATATTCCGTTATTTATTATTCAGTTTAATATCCGATGCAATCGCGTTCTTTGGGACCGGTTCCATTATTTATTATTCGTCGAATATCCTGTATGTATGCTTACGCCGGATTCGGGTTCCATTATTTAATATTCGTGAATATCCTATCTGCAATGCGTTCATACTAAACACGGTTCCATTATTTATTATTCTGTCGGAATATATCACATGCGTGCGTTCTTGGGACCGGTTCCATCCTTTATTATTCTCATTGGAATAACTCGCTTGTGTGGTCTATCGCATGCATGGTGATTTCTTTTGTTATTCCATTCTTTATTATACTCAGTTGGTTAGAACTTTGACTTCTATACTCCATGAAATTAGTGGAATATCCTTGATATTTGCGCTTCATCCAGTATCTTTTCATAGAAATATTCTTCTGAGCATTCTTGAATTTTACTCTACAAAGCAGTATCATGTTGACAATTTGGACGTTATCATTTCCTAGATAAATTAATTCTTGAACTTGTTTTTATTGAATTCTTATATCATTGTCATCATCCTCGTGTTTATATTTTGTTAAAAGTCATCTGTGGCCTGTAGTGCATAGATGGACTTAGTATGATTATGACTAGAGATTATTCGGTGTAATCATGACCGTAATGTTACAAATGATGTGGTAAAAGTCCTCAATGGGCCGTAGTGCATTGATGGACAGTTGTTGGCATGATCATGACCATTAATGAATACACAAATGTCCTTGGCCCGTAGTGCATGGATAATTTGTGGTCGTGATACTAAAGAATATCATTGGCCGTAGTGTAGGGGTGATTCGATGATGTGGATTATTTATTAAGCTGAATCCCAGCGATAAAAGTGATGAAAAACCTTTTAAATCATAAAAGATAGTAGATTTCATTCTCTATTTGACTCTTTTAATGGATTGTTTGTTTCACTGCAGTTAAACTTGATGTTGTTATATTTTATCAGTTTAACACTGTTGAAGGCTAACGATAATTTATTCTGCATTATCTTAGTCATAATATTTTTTACTGGGCTAGTTGAGCTCACCCTTTCTTTCGATGTTTTCTTCAGGAAATGAGAACATAGCAGGGACTAGTTGGGGAACGGAGTGACGGTCCAGGGGATAGCATTAGTAGTCCTCACTATTCTATGAAATAGTGTGTTAATAATTGTAATGAGGACTCCTTTTGAGTTTGTATAATCTCTAGTAGACAATAATTGCCTTCAAACTCACAGTTATATTTTGTCGTATTGTACACGACAGTTATATTAGTAAATTGTATTTAAATTCTGTACCATGTATCTGGCGACCCAAGATGGGTGATGTATACCTAATTTTGGGGGCATCACAGTTGGTATCAAAGCTTAGGATATGATCCCCGGCTAAGATGTGAGAATAGAACTAGGAGGGGGATATACGGGAATTCTTTCGCTAGTATGACCTACCTAAGTTTTTTTTTTGGTATTTAATTGGCTCACGTAATATAGGGATAATATGTTGCATGTCAATTAACCTTTTGTTTTGTGGCAGTATCTGAAAATGACATCAGAGAATGTTGAGAATAGCAATGGAGCACAGGCGACCGTTGATTCACCACATATCAATAATCAGGATAATGTGCATCAGGAAGGCGACAATCCTCATGCAAACAACAACACTGACCAAATGATGAATGATGGAATGTTCAGAGGCTTTATGCAATTCATGCAACAGCAGGCGAGAGCGGCTCCTATCCAAAATGTAGGTGGAAACACTGGAAACTCTTGGACGATCACCACTAAATAGTTCAAGGAGCTGGGACCACCGGAGTTTATTGGAGAGCCAAAACCACTTAAGGCAGAAGCATGGATAAAGCAGATCACCAAGATATTTGATGTCTTGGGATGCTCCGAGGAACAAAAGGTTTCATTTGCCGCCTTTATGTTGCGATGAGAGGCAGATTACTGGTGGGAATCGGTAAAGCGTACTCAACCTGCCGCACTAAAGATGTCTTGGGAAAAGTTTGAAAAACTATTAAACGACAAGTACTTTCCCGAAAGTATTCGTCATATAAAAGAGGTAGAATTCATCAAGTTGGAGAAAAATAATATGACCGTGTCGTAGTACAAAGCCAAGTTTGCCGAGTTGTCCCGGCTTGCGTCCCACTTGGTGGATAATGAAGAGAGAATGACGCGGTTGTTTTTAAGAGGTTTGAAGCAGGAGATACGTCAACATCTTATTTCTCATAAACTGTGTTTGTATTCAGATGTTGTAAATAGGGCTCAGTTAGTGGAGCGCGATAGCGAGTCAACGCAACCAAAGAAGAGCAGTCATCGAAATGGTGACAACAAGCGTGGAGGGAATCAACAGGCTAGAAATGGTAACCACTTCAGTGATAATCAGGGCCAAAACAATAAGAATGGACATTTCAAGAAGAGGAGATTCAACAATAATAGAAGGACGTCAGCACCAGCACTCATTGTTAAGGAAGGAGAACGACCACCTATCATATGCTTCAAATGCGGAGGGGAGGGACACATCAGTCCAAACTGCGGGATGCCATCCAAAACATGTTATAATTGTGGAAGAGAAGGTCACTTAGCCCGATTTTGTCGTTCACCGAAGACAAGTTCAGCTAGGATGGAGGCACCAAAGGCCGTCCCAAAAAAGTCAAAGCCGGTAGTGCAAGGGAGAGCGTTTGTTGTGACCTCCCAGAAAGCAAGGAACCCGAATGAGGTCATCACGGGTAAGCTTATCATAAACTCTAGCGAAGTCTATACTTTATTTGATACCGGTTCTACCCATTCTTTTATTTCTCCTACTTGCGCTCAACGATTAAATTTGACTCCGGAGAAATTAGACTTTAACTTATCTGTGGAAACTCTGTTGGGAGAAACCTTTATTACATCCACTGTTTTAAGTCTTGTTTGGTTCAAATCGGTAACCGCACATTACCTGTCGATCTTATTTCTTTAAAAATACTTGCGTTGGACGTAATTCTAGGGATTGATTGGTTAAATACTTATCATGCAAAAATTGATTATTTTTATAAGGTTGTTAGTTTTCATATTCCTAATCAACCTATTATGCGAATTCAAGTGACCAAACCATTAAAATCAATCACGATCATTTCAAGCCATAAAGCTATTCATTTATTGAAAAACGGGTGTCAAGCTTTCTTAGCTCATGTCACAGATTTAAACAAAAATACGTCAGTTTGAACGATATTTCTATTGTTAATAAATTTCCTGATGTATTCCCTGAAGAACTTCCTGGCCTACCCCCAGAGCGTGAAATTGAATTTTGTATCGACCTTGAACCTGGTACAAAACCCATTTCCAAAGCCCCATATCAAATGGCTCCTATTGAACTTCAGGAGTTAAAGACCCAATTGCAGGAATTGTTAGACATTGGTTTCATTCGTCCTAGTACGTCTCCTTGGGGTGCTCCTGTTCTATTCGTGAAGAAGAAAGATGGGAGTATGCGACTTTGTATTGATTATCGAGAGTTGAATCATGTCACCATCAAAAATAGGTACCCATTGCCACGTATTGATGACCTGTTTGACCAGTTGCAAGGAGCCAAATTCTTTTCAAAGATTGATCTTCGTTCCAGATATCACCAATTGAAGATTAGAACCGATGACATTCCAAAGACGGCTTTCAGAACTCGGTACGGGCATTATGAATTCCTAGTCATGTCCTTTGGATTGACTAATGCTCCTGCTACCTTCATGGATATGATGAACCGAGTATTCAAGGAATATTTGGATCACTTTGTGGTCGTCTTTATTGATGACATCCTTATTTATTCCAAAAGTCGTGAAGATCATGAGCAACACTTGAGGCTGACATTCCAAAAGCTTCGTGAATACAAGCTTTATGCCAAGTTGAAGAAATGCGAGTTCTGGCTTGAGGAAGTAGCATTCCTTGGGCACGTAGTATCAAGTCATGGAATATCTATTGACCCGGCAAAGATTGAAGCTATTCAAAAGGGAGCAACCTAAATCAAATGATCAAGTCACGTAGCTTTCTCGGTTTAGCTGGTTATTATTAGAGATTCGTGGAAGGATTTTCTCGAATCGCTACTCCATTAACTCAGTTGACTCAGAAAGATACAAAGTTCGGTTGGAGTGAAGAATGTGAGAAGAGTTTTCAAGAACTCAAGAGGAGACTCATTTCAGCACCTGTTCTGACAATACCATCTGGCTCGGAGGGATTTGTCATCTACAGTGATGCTTCGGGTAAAGGGTTGGGATGTGTTCTCATGCAACATGGGAAAGTCATAGCCTATGCCTCAAGACAACTCAAAGAATATGAGAGGAATTATCCTACTCATGACCTAGAGTTAGCAGCTGTTGTCTTCGCACTTAAAATTTGGAGGCATTACTTATATGGGGAGAAGGTGGAGATCTTTACGGATCATAAAAGCCTCAAATATTTCTTCACTCAAAAGGAACTCAACATGCGACAACGACGTTGGCTTGAATTGTTGAAAGATTATGATCATACCATCCAATACCATCCTGGAAAAGCGAACGTGGTAGCTGACGCATTGAGTAGAAGATCATATGCAAGTACGAGTGCGATATTGTCAACGTAAAGGCCCATTTTGTGTGACTTGCAAAGGATGGAGATAGAGTTAAAAACTCCAGGGACCTATGTGATGATGGCGAATATACGAGTAGAACTGACTTTAATTGATAAAGTTAAAGCTGCTCAAGCTACAGACCCGGAGTTGATCCATATGAGGAAGAAAGTGCAAGAAGGTGCTATGCCGGAAGCAAGAATCGATGAAGAAGGAATACTTTGAGTCAACTCCAGACTTTGTGTTCCTAACGACCCTGATTTAAAGTATAAAATCATGATGGAGACACACAACACACCGTTTGCAATCCATCCTGGGAGTACCAAAATGTATCATGATCTTTGACATATATTTTGGTGGAGCATTATGAAGAGAGAGATAGCGGAGTTTATCTCAAGGTGTTTAACTTGTCAACGAGTCAAGGCGGAGTATCAAGTACCAAAAGGTCCATTGCAGCCACTTAAAATTCCAAAATGAAAGTGGGAGCACATTACCATGGATTTTGTTACCGGTCTTCCTAAGGTTTCTCAAGGCATAGATGCGATTTGGGTCATTGTTGATAGATTGACCAAGTCTGCTCATTTCTTACCGATACGAGAAACTTATACACTTGAACGTCTTGCTCTTATGTATATAAACGAGATTGTAAGACTGCATGGTATGCCGGTATCCATAGTTTCTGATCGAGACCCAAGATTCACTTCACGATTTTGGGTTAGTTTGCAAAAAGCTATGGGCACAGACTTACGATTTAGCTCGGCATATCATCCTCAGATGGACGGACAGTCGGAGAGGACTATTCAAACTCTTAAAGATCTATTAAGACTCTGTGTCCTTGACTTCAAGGGAAGTTGGGACAAGTTCTTACCATTGGTGGAGTTTTTCTACAACAAAAGTTATCAAGCAAGTATTGGCATGGCTCCATTTGAGGCGTTGTATGGAAGAAAGTGTTGTTCTCCAATATGCTCGGATGAGGTGGGTGAAGCAACGTTAATGGGACCGGAGTTGATACATATGACTATAGAAAAGAGTCAAACGATCCGACAACGTATAAAAACTTCACAAGATGGACAAAAGAGTTATGCTGATCTTCATCGAAAGGACGTAGAATTTGATATTGGAGATCATGTGTTGTTACGTGTTGCTCCATGGAAAGGAGTTACGAGATTTGGAAAGAGCGGAAAGCTCAATCCTCGGTTCATTGGCCCATTTTTAATTCTTGAGCGAGTGGGAACTGTGGCCTATAGACTCGCCTTATCGCCAAGTATGTCTCATGTTCATAATGTTTTTCACATATCTATGTTACGTAAATATGTGAAAGACCCACACCACATTATTGAGTTAGAACCAGATGAGATAGAGGAAGATTTAATGTATGAAGAGTTACCTGTTAAAATCTTGGATAAGAAGGATCATGTTCTACGCTCCAAGGTTATACCTCAAGTCAAAGTTTTGTGGAGAAACCACGATGTGGTGGAAATGACTTGGGAGTTAGAATCTGAGATGAAGTCAAGGTATCCTCATATCTTCGACATACCAGGCATGTACCCTAATTTCGAGGACAAAATTTCATAAGAAGGGGAGATTGTAAGACCCCAACTTTTATGAATAAAGAATAATTTTTTCGAATTATATTTTTGAATATTATGGTATTGATTTGATATAATGTTATAGCTGTGGGTAATATTTATAAATTTTGCAAAGTAGGCAAGTTATTATATAATATTCGATTGGTCGGGGAATATTCGTTTTAACAGGGAATATTTGTACAACGGCACAATCATTGGTGGACCTCACAACGGAATTATTGTCGAATTGAGAAAACGACAAAAATACTTTATGAAAATACGGCGGAGGTGTTACCGTTAAAACTGTTGAACTACCCGGTAGTAAAAGTATGCGAAGAATAATGCGTGAGTTGCACAAAGAAGACACGGTATTGATTATTGATGCTTACGTGAGAAGTCACTCAGCTATATTCAATTATTGCTATAATAATTGCTGCATCATATTTATCATATTATTGATTCAATTATTGTTACAGTATCATCTGCACTATATGATATATTATTAAATCAATAATTGAGACGGCAAAGTTATTCATATTATTATTTGCAATATTGATAATGTCTAAAAGTTCTTTCAAGGAGAGGTTTGGTCACCTAATTGTGCGCCAATAAGGAGAAATCCTTATCGGAAAGCCCCCTCTTTCCTGGGAACGACCTGGTTGTTAAATATTATGAATTATAATATTAATGATGAATAAGTTCGTGTTGATTAAAGATGAATTTTATAGTTCCATTGTGTTGGACTTATTTGTGTTAGTATAATTGATGTCTGGAAGATATATTGTTCAATTGGGTATTCGGGACACTTTTTGTGTCGGAGTACTATTCACGAGTTACTATTCACGAGTTACTATTCATGAGTTACTATTTACGAGTTACTATTCACGAGTTACTATTTATGAGTTACTATTCACGAGTTACTATTTATGAGTTACTATTCACGAGTTGCTATTCACGAGTTACTATTCATGGGGTACTATTCACCCGTAAGATATATTTATTTTCGGTCCAAATAATTTTTTGTACAATATTATTCCATGAGGAGATGTGCTAATTTTTCAGACCGTTGGTTGAAGATATAATAGTAAATCAATATGGACCATTTGGTGGAAGTTATAATAGTAAATCAATATGGATCATTGGGTTTAAAGTTTTAATAGTAAATCGGTATGGACCGTTGTTTTAAGTTTTAATAGTAAACCAACTGGATCGTCAGTATAAAAGTAAATCAATCTGGACCGTTCATGGATTAGTTAATATGCAGTCCATTCTTCTATAAATAGAAGCTCATTCCTTCATTATTTCTTACAAATTCACTGAAACTCTAGAGAGACAAATTACAAGAGAACCTATAGAAAAGTATTCTACTACTTCCCTACTCTTATATTCAGTTTCTTTTACAGTAAGGGATGTTATTTGTTGTACTCATGAAGAGAACTTCTGTTATTCCATTATTTATTATTCTGTTGGAATAACCTGTATACGCGGGCTACCCTATACATGGTAACATTCTTCTAATATTCCGTTATTTATTATTCGCTTTAATATCCATGCATGCGCGTTTTACGCCGGACCGGGTTCCATTATTTATTATTCGCCGGAATATCCACGTCTGCGTGCATTTACTGTGGGACCTGGTTCCATTATTTAATATTACGTGGAATATCCTATCTGTTTCGTTTATGGGACTGGTTCCATTATTTATTATTATGTGAATATCTTGTGCATGCGTTTCTGGGACTGGTTCCATCCTTTATTATTCATTGCTGAATAACTGTCTGCATGGCCTATCGCATGCATAGTGATTTCTTTTGTTATTCCATTCTTTATTGTACTCAGATGGTTAGAAATTTGACTTCTATACTCCATGAAATTAGTGGAATATCCTTGATATTTGCGCTTCATCCAGTATCTTTTCATAGAAATATTCTTCTGAGCATTCTTGAATTTTACTCTACAAAGCAGTATCATGTCGACAATTTGGACGTTATCATTTCCTAGATAAATTAATTCTTGAACTTGTTTTATTGAATTCTTATATCATTGTCATCATCCTCATGTTTATATTTTGTTGAAAGTCATCTGTGGCTTGTAGTGCATAGATGGACTTGGTATGATTATGACTGAGGATTATTGATTGTAATCATGACCGTAATGTTACAAATGATGTGGTAAAAGTCCTCAATGGGTAGTAGTGCATTGATGGACGATTGTTGGCATGATCATGACCATTAATGAATACACGAATGTCCTTGGCCCATAGTGCATGGATAATTTATGGTCGTGATACTAAAGAATATCCTTGGCCAGTAGCGTGGGGTGATTCTATGATGTGGATTATTTATTGTCGAGTCCCAATGATAAAAGTGATGAAAACCTTTTAGATCATAAAAGATAGTAGATTTTATTCTCTACTTGACTCTTTTCTTTGGATTGCTTGTTCACCGCAGCTTAAACTTGATGTTGTTATATTTTATCGGTTTAACATTGTTGAAGGCTAACGATAATTTATTCTCGCATTATCTTTGTCATAATATTTCTTCTTTGGGCTAGTTGAGCTCACCCTTTCTTTCTTTTGTTCTCTTGTGAAATGAGAACATAGCGAGGACTAGTCTGGGAACGGAATGACGGTCCAGAGGATAGCATTAGTAGTCCTCACTATTCTGTGAAATAGTGTGTTAATAATTGTAATGAGGACTGCTTTTGAGTTTGTATAATCTCTAGTAGACAATAATTGTATTAAAACTCACAGTTATGTTTTGTCGTATTGTACACGATAGTTGTATTAGTAAATTATATTTGAATTTTGTACCATGTATCTGGCGACCCAAGATGGGTGATGTATACCTAATTTTGGGGGCGTCACACATGGGAACATTGTCCCTTGGGGGTACCAAGAGAGGAGCCTTGACCAATTGCTTTTTGATGGAGATGAAGGATTTTTGACACTCTTCATTCCACTCCATGGATGAATTTTTCCTTAATAGCTTGAAGATTGGCTCAAGCATTGCTGTGAGTTGAGAGATGAATATGTTGATTCTCCCCAGAAATCCCCGTATTTCCTTTTCTGTTCGGGGCACGAGCATCTTAGTGATTGCTTCAATTTTGGCGGGATACAGTTCAATGCCTCTGTGGCTTACTAGAAATCCCAACAACTTGCCTGATTTGACACCGAAGGCACACTTGGCCGGATTTAGCTTCAAGTTGTATTTGCGCAATTGGTTGAAAAGATTTTTCAGATGGTCGATATGGTTATCTTTTTTCTGAGATTTTACGATGATGTCATCCATATAGACCTCTATTTCTTTGTGTATAAAATCATGGAAAAGAGCCATCATGGCTCGCTGATAGGTGGCACCGACATTAATAAGGCTAAAAGATAAACATATGTAACAAAAGGTACCCCAGGGAGTGATGAAGGCTATTTTCTCCATGTCCTCTTCAGAAACCATGATCTGATGATACCCAGCGAAGAAATCAACAAAAGAATACATGACATACTGAGTCGTGTTTTCTATTAGTATGTGGATAAAAGGTACTGAGAAATTATCCTTCAGACAAGCTTTGTTAAAATCCCGGTAATCCACACATACTCGTACCTTCCCTCCAGGCTTAGGCACATGAACTATATTAGATAGCCACTTAGGGTAGGTTGATAACATGATGATGCCGAATTTGAATTATTTAACACTTTCTTCCTTGACTTTCAGACTCCACTCATGTTTCAATCGCTTGAGCTTCTGCTTGAGTAACTTGAATCCTTCCTTAATGGGCAATCGATGAATGACAATATTAGTAAACAAACCATCATGTCCTCATGTGACCATGCAAACACATTCTGAAACTGAGTTAGTAGAGCAATCAGGTCTTTTCTTTGGCTTGATGTATGGTCCATGCCTATCTGGATTTCTTTAGGGTTTTTTTGAGGTTCCGATATTGACAGAGGGAATTTGATCAAGGTTTGGTTTGGGTTTGTTGTAAGACCCCAACTTTTTATGAATAAAGATTTAAGTTTCTCTAATTATTATTTTGAATAATAAGGTATTGATTTGATATAATGATGTAGTTATGGGTGATATGTGCAAAATTTACAAAGTAAGCAAGTGGTCATAAAATATTTGTTTGGTCGGGAAATATTCTTTTTGTCGGAGAATATCCGTACGACGGTGCAATCATTAATGGACCACATAACGGAATAACTGTCGGATATAGAAAGCGATAGAAATAACATTTTTATAAAAATAATGGCAAAACTTTTACCGTTAAACTGTGAAAATACCCAATAATAAAAGTACACTAATACGCGTGGTTGCACAGTAGCACACAATATTGCACATTATATTTGATTATTGATTCTTACGTAAGAAATCACTCAAAAATTTATACAGTAAAAAATGCACAAGCTTTCATATTATTGATGCAATAATTGCTACAGTGGTAATTGAATAGTATTTTGCATTATTGATTTAATAATTGTTGCAGTAACATCTGCACAATATTTTGTATTATTTGAATAATATTATTAGATAGTATTATTGATAATGTTTAAAAAGTTCTGTCAAGGAAAGGGGTTAGGTTATATAATTGCGCACCAGTAAGGAGAAATCTTTATCGGAAAGCCCGCTCTTTCCTGAGAACGATCTGGTTGTCAATATTGTGAATCTATAATATTAATTAGAAATAATTATTGAAGAATTATAAATAATTGATGATTATGGTAAATAAATAGTTTTGCAATTTTGATATAAATGGAGGAATTTTAGAATGAGACATTTGTCGAAAGTATGTTATATTTTTCTATGAAACCATAATTATCTTCTCCGATAATATATTTATTTAAATATATTATTATAATATTACATTATCATAGTATAATGTGATAATATAATAGTAATTTAAATGGTAATATTATTATATTTTTTGGCATGTGAATTAAATGGAGGCATGTGAATTAAATGGAGTGAAGATGATCAAATTGAATTTGAATTAGTTTTCAAATTTTATTTTAATTCTTATATTTTTAAAATATGTGATTAAAAGAGGAAGTTTCCATTTTGAATTTAAACTCTTTTTTCAAAGAGGTGTGCTGCATCTTTTTCCAAACTAGTGTGCGTGTGTGTAATTTTGTCAATCCTAGTGTGCTAGCATTTTTCTATAAATAGGCTGCTCAGTAAAACGATGAAACTCACACCAGAACCAAAAAATTCTCTCTCTATAATATTGAGCGTATTTCTTGTGAGTATACAAATATTTTGAGTGTTGATAATAGTGCAAGATTTCCTCAACATAATCTTTGTTATTCTAGTCAGAACTACTTTCTTACTAAGGTAAAGGATATTATTTTTCTCTTAAAGGATGTTATTTTCTTTCAATACTCATAAATGATATTATTTTCTTCTATACTCGCAAGGAATATCATTTTCTTTCACACTCCATATTACGTAAGCGATATTATTTCATCTCATATTCCTAAATTTAAACTTACTATGGTAACTATTGCTTCTATAATTCCTGAAATGACTATAAATTTCTTAAAGATTACGCTTCCTCTAATATCATTTTACTAGAATATTGGTCTGAAATGTTTTATTAAATTTTAATCTTTTCATGTCTGGGTACTATTCACACAGTACTATTCATGGACACTATTCATACGGTACTATTCATGAGTACTGTTCACAATAAAATTTAATTTCTTTTCTTTGTCCAAGTTATCTTTTAAGAATCTTATTCTTGAAATTGAATCCATGTTATGATCTCACTTAATTGATTCTTTATATCATTGTCATCATCCTCATGCTTATATTGTGTTGAAAGTCATCTTTGGCCCGTAGTGCAAAGATGGACTATTGATTGATATGATTATGACCAGGAATTGTGTATTGGTATAATCATAACCTTTAATGTTACATATAAGGTTTGTGGTAAAAGTCCTCTTTGGCCCATAGTGTATAGATGGACAGGTGTTTGGCATAATCATGACCACTGGTAATACAAATGAACTTTCCCATGTTGCATGAGAACACATCCTAACCCTTTGCCTGAAGCATCACTGTAGATAACAAATCCATCCGAACCGGATGGTATTGTCAGAACAGGTGCCGAAATGAGCCTCTTCTTGAGTTCTTAAAAACTCTTCTCACAATCCTCGCTCCAACCAAATTTTGTATCTTTTCGAGTCAGCTGAGTTAACGAAGTAGCGATTCTAGAAAATCCTTCCACGAATCTCCGATAATAACTAGCTAAGCCCAAAAAGCTACGTATTTCGGTCACCAACTTCGGTTGCTCCCAACTTTGTATTGCTTCAATCTTCGCCGGGTCAACAGATACTCTATGTTTTGACACCACGTGCCCAAGGAATGCTACTACCTCAAGCCAGAACTCGCATTTCTTAAGTTTAGCATATAGCTTGTTATCACGAAGCCTTTGAAGTACCAGCTTCAAATGGTGATCATGATCTTCACGGCTTTTGGAATAGATGAGGATGTCATCAATAAAGACAACAACGAACTAATCCAAATATTCTTTGAACACACAGTTCATCATATCCATGAAAGCAGTAGGAGCATTAGTCAATCCAAAAGACATGACTAAGAATTCATAATGCCCGTACCGAGTTCTAAAAGCAGTCTTCGGAATATCCTCAGTTTTAATCTTCAGCTGATGATATCCAGAATGAAGAAAGATCTTTGAAAAGAATTTTGCTCCGTGCAACTGGTCGAACAAGTCATCTATGCGAGGTAGCGGATACCTATTCTTGATAATGACATGGTTCAATTCCCGGTAGTCGATACAAAGTCGCATACTACCATCTTTCTTCTTTACGAATAAAACAGGAGCATCCCAAGGAGATGTACTAGGACGAATGAAACCGATGTCCAACAACTCCTGTAGTTGGACCTTTAACTCCTTAAGTTCAATAGGAGACATTCGATATGGGGTTTTAAAAATGGGCTTTGTACCCGGTTCAAGGTCAATAAAGAATTCAACTTCACGTTCTAGGGGTAGACTGGGAATTTCTTCAGGAAATACGTCAGGAAATTCACTAACAATAGAAATATTATTCAAATTTGACATGTTTTTGTTCAAGTCCGTGACATGGGATAAGAAAACTTGACATCCATTTTTTAATAAACGAATAGCTTTATGGCTTGATATGACAGTAATTGACTTTACTGGTTTGGTTGTTTGAATTCGCATAATAGGTTGGTTAGGAATATGAAAACGAACAACCTTACAAAAACAATCAATTTTAGCATTATGAGTGGTTAACCAATCAATCCCTAAAATCACATCAAATGCAAGTATTTTCAACGAAATAAGATCGGCAGGTAATGTGATGGTACCAACTTGAATCAAGCAAGATTTATAAACAATAGATGTAATGAAAGTTTCTCCTAACGGAGTCTCAACAGATAAGTCAAGGTTTAATTTCTCCGGAGTCGGGTTAAAACGTTGAGCACAAGAAAGAGAGATAAAAGAATGGGTAGAATCAGTATCTAATAAGGTATAAACTTCGTAAGAGTTTATGATTAGCTTACCCGTGATCACCTCGTTCGGGTTCCTCGCGTTTTGGGCAGTCACGACAAACATCCTTCCAGGAACCACCGACTTTGACTTTTCCGGGACAGCCCTTGGAGTCACCTTCCCCGTTGAACTTGG
This sequence comes from Panax quinquefolius, assembly GCA_020205615.1. NCBI lineage: Eukaryota > Viridiplantae > Streptophyta > Magnoliopsida > Apiales > Araliaceae > Panax > Panax quinquefolius. The sequence goes on from CM035166.1 coordinate 84,708,806, forward strand.
TTTCGCAATAAGACAATCTCTAGCTATATGACCTTCCTTTCCACAGTTATAACACACCTTGGATTATTGTGGGCAGTTTAGGCTGATGTGTCCCTCTTTCCCGCATTTATAACAAACGACCGGTGCTCGTTCTCCTTCCCTAGAAGTAGTGGCTAATGGTGCTGACGTGTTTACGTTATCATTGTTGTATCTTCTCTTCTTGAAATCTCCTCCCGACTCGCTTCTTCTACCATCATGGCCACGATTACCACCAGAGTGGTTACCACTTTTGTTTGAATGTTTTCCTCCCCGCTGGTTGTCATTGCTCCGATGACCGCTGCCACCGGTATGACCCTAGTTGTGTTCCCTTAGTTAAACATACTCATTATCTCGCTCTAATAATTGAGCTCTATTTACAACATCTGAATATAAAGAAAATTTATGAGAGATAATATATTATCGAATCTCGATTTTAGACCTCTCAAAACATCCGCGTCATTCATCCCTCATTCTCTACCAAATGAGGTGAAAACTTGGATAACTCTGCGAAGTTCGCCTCGTACTGGGACACCGTCATGTTGTTTTGTTCCAGTCTAATAAATTCTACCTCCTTCATATGACGAATACTTTCAGGAAAGTACTTGTCGTTAAACAGTTTCTGAAACGTTTCCCAAGACATGTTGAGTCTTGGTGGTTTGGTACGCTTCATAGACTCCCACCAGTAGTCAGCCTCACCACGGAACATAAAGGTGGCGAATGGAACCTTCCATTCCTCCGTGCATCTCAAGACATCGAATATCTTGGTAATTTGCTTGACCCATGTTTCCGCCTTAATCGGATCCGCTTTTCATAAATTCGGTGGTCCCAACTCTTTGAAGCGCTGCATTGTGACAAAGCCGCATATATGCTATCATTTCCACCAGTATTTTGTACACGAGTCTCCTCGCCCCGATTTTGCATGAAGCGCAAAAAGCTTCTAAACATCCCATCATTCATCATTTGTTTGGTAGTGTTGTTTATAGGAGGAATATTGCCTTCCTGTTGCACGTTCCCCTGGGTGGTGATTAAAGGTGTCTCCATGGTCTCATTCACTCCATTGTTAATATTTCCAGCTATCATTTTCAAATACTGCCATAAAACAAGGGTTAATTAACAAATTAACATATCATATTTTAACCATATGCTCCTATTGACCAACCAAATAAACTTACGTATGACACACTAGCGAAGTATTACTCGTCTCTCCTCTCCTAGTTCTATTCCCCGATCTCCGCCAGAGACCATATCCCTAAGCTTTGATACCAACTGTGACGCCCCCAAAATAGGTATACAACACCCATTCTGAGTTGCCAAATACATGGTATGGAAGAAAACTACAACTTGATGAATGATTGTGTCGTACAAAATAAATAACAACACATATATCTTGTTACTTTGAATACAAATATTGTCTAATAGGCAGTATACAAACTCAAAAGGAGTCCTCATTACAATTATTGATACACTATTTTACAAAATAGTGAGGACTACTAAAACAACTATCTTGAACCATCACTCCATACCCCGACTAGTTCCTGCTATGTTCTCACCTCCTGAGAAGAAAAATGGAATAAAAAGAAAAAGGGTGAGCTCAACTAGCCCAGTAAAGAATATTATGACTAAGATAATATACAACAAATTATCATTAGTCTTCAACATGGAAAAATCTGATAGAACATAATAGACAACAAGTTTTAGATCAACAACTGCAGCGGAAATAACAATCCATTAGAAGAGTCAAGTAGAGAATGAATTCTACTATCTTCTAAGATTTAAAAGTCTATCATCAATATTTTATCCCTATAACATCAATCAATATACATCTTGAATCAAATATTCATCTTTGCACTACAGCCAAAGATATTCATTTCTATCACCAGTTTGTCATGTTCATCTCAACACATGTTCATCTATGCACTACCGGCCAAAGATATTCATCAGTTAATCATTCATCTTTGCACTACAAGCCAAAGATATCCAATAAGATCATCATTTAGGACTGAGGATGATGAAAAATATCTTAAAGAAAATGAATCCAGTGAAACAAAATGACAAATATTAGGGATTCGTATTACAGTTTAACCAAGTTTAATAATACTCCATAATAACCAATTGTGAAGCAGAATTAAAAATAAAGATCAAAACATGGATACAATCAAAGATAGTAACCACAATAAATAACTTGGACAAAGAAAGGAAAATTTTATTTTTCTGTGAATAGTGCCGTATTCGTGAATAGTGTCGTATACGTGAATAGTAATCCCGACACAAAAAGGTAGAAATTCCATAATAAAATTCATATCAATATTTCGGCATAATGATATTGAAAGAAATAATATCATATTTGAAGAAAATAACATCCCTTACCTCAAAATAACAGTACTTCTGATCGGAATATCGGATGTAAAGCCGAAGGAAACTTGCATTGAATAGCAACTTTCAAAGTATCTAAATACTCACAAAAATACGCTCGATAATATAGAGAGAGAAAACTTATGTTTCTGGTGTGATTTTCAATTCTAACCTAAGCACCTATTTATAGAAAAATACTAGAACGCCAAAGCAGACTAAATAATAAAATAATATTACTTATTTTTCCTCTTCTACGCCATCCTTTTTGGAAAGCCATCAGCCCATCACATTTGAAATTTTTTTCTAGCACATGTTTTCAAAAAAAACAAAAGTGGATCCCACCCATAATTTTAATAAAAATATTTAATTTCCGAAACTTCAATAATTCATAATAAATAGACTTTTTGTCAGGAAAATATGAATTTTATGTCCATTCCATAGGAAATTAAATTCTCTACAACTTTGTAGATTTAAGTTTTTCAAAATTCCAAACAAAAAATGCCCGAAATCCACATACGGACGATTTTTAATACCTACATTCTGACAAAATACTGATAAAACACCCCAGCAATAATTCCTTCATTTATAACCACATAAAATAAATAAATCCATCATTTATATCCACACAAAATAAATATTTTCTTATCATATAAATCAATAATTAATTAATCACAAATAATATTACAGAATCACAATTATGATAACCAGGTCGTTCCCAAGAAATAGGGGGCTTTCCGATAAGGATTTCTCTTTATTGGCGCACAATTAGGTGACCAAATCCCTTTCCTAGACAGAACTTCCTTAGACATTGCCAATAATGCTATCTAACAATATTATTCAAATAATATGAATTATTGATCCGATAATGGAGATATTAATGCGTTGACAATTATTGAAACAACAATAATATAAAATATCAACGTAGCAATTATTGAATCAATAAAATAAAATATTGAGCAAGAATTCTTTGTAACAATTATTGAGTAGTGCCTTCACGTAAGAATCAATAATTCAAAAATTTGTGCAATACCTGGTGTGCTTTCTTGTGCAACCAATGCCAGACAGCGTATTCGTATTTTAACCACCGGGTATTCCAACAGTGTTAATGATAATAATTACGTCGTTATTTATAAAAACTCAAACTTGTCGTTTTCTTCATCCGACCATTTTTCATTATGGGGCCCACAAATGGCTGCGCCGTCGTACGAATATTCCCCGACAGCAATAATATTCCACGACCAAATGAATATTCCCCGACAACAATGAATATTTTATAACCACTTGCTTATTTTGCAAAATTTGCACATTTCACCCATAACCAAAGTATTATATCAAATTAACACCTTATTATTCACAATAATAATTAGAGGAAAATTTGATTTTATTTATAAAAAGTTGGGGTCTTACAACGATCATGGTTACTATTGGCCAAAGATGGAAGGAGATTGTCTAGAATTTGTTAAAAAGTGCCACATTTGTCAAATACATGGAAACTTGATCCATGCTCCCGCCGTGGATTTGCAAACCTTAGCAACACCATGGCCTTTTCACCCTAATTCCAAGGGCAACATATGGATTTTAACTACCACTGAGTTGTACACAAAATGGGTGGAAGTAGTACCCTTGAAGAAGGCCACGGGACCAACAGTGGCAAATTTTATCAAGGAGCACATCATTTGCCATTTCGGGATTTCGAAGATCATTTTGTCGAATAATGGAACTCCTTTCATCAATAGGGACATCAAAAATCTGATGGAAAGATACAGGGTGAAACATTACAAATCATCACCCTACTACCCCAAAGGCAACGGATAAGCAGAGGCTACAAACAAAACTTTGATAAAAATCTTATCAAAACTAGACGATCATCCGAAGAAATGGGCAGAACAACTACCAATAGCGTTATGGGCATATCAAACTTCAAAAAGAAAGCCTACAAGCGAAACCCCATACGCCTTGGTTTATGGTGAAGAAGTTATTTTGCCCGCCAAAATAGAAATACCTTCGGCTCAAATGAGACTTCGAAGCTTAGTCGAGGAAGAGAGCCGACCAGCCGCCCTGGAGGCCTTAGCCGACTTCCGAGAAAAGGCTAAAGAAAAGCGTGAACGGTACCACAAAAGACTGCGATGACAATTAAATACCGCGGTGGTACCACAACAAATTCTGGTGGGAGACCTGGTGCTCAAAACGACAACTCAAGTCATGAGGGGGACCCCAACCACCAAATTTTACCCCAAATGGGAAGGCCTGTATAGGGTACGAGAGATCTCCGAAAGCGGGTATTGTAAGATATCTCATGTGGGATCAGATGCTGTCTCAGGCCCATTAAACTTGAAATGGGTAAAGAAATATTATACATGAGAAAAACATCAAAAAAAGTTATACTTTTAACTTCAAAAGTAACCGAGGTAACTTTCAACTTCAAAAGTGATCGAGGTACCTGACTAACAGCCCTTAGAAGTTACACTTTCAACTTCAAAAGTGAGTGAAACACCTGACTAACAGCCCTCGAAACTACACTTTCAATTTCAAAAGTGACTGAGGCACCTAAGTTTAAGCCCTCAAACCCGAAAGTTACACTTTATCTTTAAAAGTGGAGAACGTTATGCTTTATTCGACAAAAGCAAGAAAGTTACACTTTTTCTCTAAAAGTGGCAAACGTTATGCTTTCTTCGATAAAAGCAAGATTTACTATATGAAACGTTATGCTTTTCGTTAAAATTAATTTTTATTATAAATAAATTGACAAACTTTCACTTATACTTGAATGTTTTTTTTTAATTTTATTTAAAAAAAAAGTATAAATTCAAGTGTTGGTTTGTGAAAAATATATATACATGTTTTTGACAAAATTCATGTTTTCTTATAATACCTATTGTTGTCTTGGAATATTAATTTGAATAACTTGAGATTCAATGATAAATATTGAGTTTTAAGGAATCATTCAAATTAAAGGCAATCAACAAGGTTAAAGAAACGACGTTCTGATAAATGAAATATGTGTAAATGAGTTTCTGAAACAGGAAATCAAAAAAAAACTCTACTACAACAAGTCATGATCTAAAGGCCAAGACATATCAAACTGAAGTGGAGGCATAGCTAAAGCCTTCAAGTCAGCAATGGCAGCGTCTCGAATCTTCAGATTTGCAACTTTCAACTCCCTAACCTATTGGGTAGTTGACTCTAAGTCCCACCACTGGCACTCTACATCCCGAAGCTGGTTCTCAAAATCTTGATACTGAATCTTCAATTTATTCGCGGCTTTGTCAAGATCAGAAAGCTGCACTACAAAAGATTCATCTTCACACTGACGTACAGCAACCTCCGAATGTAGCGCAACAAGATTAAAACTTGACTTGAGAATATCCAACCTGGTACGAAAAGGAGACATGTCAACACCCACGGATGCAAGGTCGTCTACATCATCACTAAACTGCTTCAGGTCCTCGACTCGCGACGAATATAAGGAAAAAGTGTGCAACCCAAGAACAAGGCCTACGAGCTCATGTAGGAAGAAGGTTTGGGAGGAAATCGCCTTAATAATTAGTCGGTCAAGCATCCGCGGGAACCGCGCTAGGAGATGCTCCAGACTTTCCTGACTAGAAGCTGATATCTGGAAACCCCTCCAGGAAACAAGATCTCCGTTTGGATTGAAGGAAGCTCTGGCAGGAGAAACTTTAGAAGCCACCGTAGAATCTGTCGAGACCAGGGATGGAAGAGCAGAAAGATGTGGTATGGCTGATGATTCCTCAAAGCCTTGGTCACCTAGAGGATAACCAAGGTCATTATATGGCGAGTGGGCAACATCCGGATGGAGAGCATCAAATAACGCAAGTGCCTCAATAAGCAAAGGCAAATCTTTCACTGATCTTGCTCTGAAAACAAAATGTCAAAGCACAATATATTATAAAGAAAAGGAGGAAAGGATATTCAAGAAAAATCATATGTTAAATAAAGAAAGATGAACATAATATAGTCAATGGAAAAAGAATCGGGAGATGCCGCAGTAAGAGGAATGTCATTCAACCCTCCCAAAGTAGTATCAACAATGCCCTCCTGAGTAATCACCACCTCGGTAGAATCCTTCTGGGGAGGATGAAAATCACCAATAGTTTCAAATGATTCCCCCTCGAAGAAGTAAGAGTCTCATCAATATCTTCAAACCCATCATGTGGAGAAGTTATGGGAAGGTTTGAAGAAATTGTTGTATCACCTACAACAAGACTTAAGCTCACATCGGATAAGGTATCCTTAGCATCAAGGCTAACACAATCATCGCGAGGAGTAAATGACTCAATATCAACAAGGATACGTTGGAGAGGCTCATGACTAGTGGAAGCCACCGCGGAAGCCTCATTTGAAGTACCATACATAAACCCAAGAGTAACGTCATCATCATCTTCATCGACTACGGTAACCTAAAATAAATAAAGGAAATAATTACTCAATGATATGTGAAAGCAGTAATACAAGGGATGAAAGGAAAATGAGAATAGTATGACCAAATTACCAAATTTCTACTGCGCTTCTTGATCGGATCCTCGGCTGCCGGGATACTAGGATCAATATTATTAAGGGGGCATTTTGCTAATGGCTTTATGATAAGCCTGATAGGAAGACAACAGATTGGAACCACGACAGCAGCAATAAGAGGAGCTATCTCAGAATCAGTAGTAGTAGCTACTCTCGTTTTAGAATAAGTAACTCTTATCTCCTTGGCATCAGAGGATCCCTGGGGAGGATCTAGAGAGGACACCCAAAACGGAGCCCATGGTGGAAAACTCCTGGAAGTAGTGGGACCCTGTGAGGGAAGAGTATCGAGATCATCTCGAAAAGAAATATCTGCTAACTGAGGGAGAGACAACTTAGGCATCAAAATGTCACGCCACCAACCAAAGCTCTTGGTCAGCCAAAGTCTTTGGCGAACATTGGGCTTGGGAGAGCATAGCAGTCCGCCCCATTGAAGACATTTCGGAATAGAGACTGGCAATGAACAAATCAAGGTATCATCCTCCCATCTTTTAAGATTGACCTGCCAATAATTACATTCGCCAGTAGCATATCGCCCGCTCCAGGAGTCATCTGGTATGACAAAAGGAGGGGATCTATAAGGATCACTTGATAGCCTCAGAAATGCCCATGTAAAAGAGGGGGAGGTACAGACAAAATTGAGAATAGCGGTCTCATAATTCCCCCGACGGGTGTGACCGAAAGGGCGTTCCTGGTCATATCCGAATTATCTCATGACCCTGTGAGGAGAATACTGTACAGTGCCAAAACTATTATTCTCAAGGAAATAAGGAAGCTCTGTAGACCGAAGGAAAACGAACCAAGACAGTGTAGAACCACTCAAGCTGGTTCTGTTGAGGCTTGATTAGGTACAAAATTTGTGCTTGTAAAAATGAGGTAGATGACAGCAACCCCCTGAAATAATAAAATAGGACGAAGCACTGAAACATGAATAATCATCAAGGAAGGGCCATAAATCCGTACTGTCAGGACTAGATCAGTGATCAATCCAACGTGACATGCGAGGAATGATGTTGCATGATGGAAAAGAAGGAGACTTATTCTTCTTCTTAGAAAGATGCTCAAGATTGGAATAGCCCGGAAAGCGCTCGAAAAGAAAGATCTGAAGGAAGGAGCATGGAATGAAGCAATTGACATCATACCTGGGTAAATAAAAAATATATTTATATATAATAAAAAAAAAGGTTAAAGGAAAAGAAGCGCAGTTTGAAAGACAATCAATAAAAAAAAATAAAAGTGATTACCTCCCAACGGATTCTTTCATGGCAAGGGTTGTTTCGTCTAGGCGACGATATAAAGTCCCTAGGAAAAGAGAAGCAAGGGGAATCTCTGAACACCGGGATAACAACGCTGCTAAACTGAACATACGGGCAAAAGGACCGTCTATGGTAGACCTAGGGAAAAGAAAGCGGGACAACCACATAACTAGATAAGCCGTCAGAGGAAAGGGACAAGTTTCTTCAAGGAAGGCAAGAACAGACTTATCGTGAACAGAGTTGTCCTACTGGTTGGTCTTGTAGTCACAGAAGAATTAGCGCACCCAGGATAACCAAGAATTTTTCTGCCGACTTGAGGTTTCGAAGTCCGGAAGGAGTGTATCACCCTTGAAGCGGGAGATGAAGTGGGAAGATTGCTTGAAGGTCTCCGTCAAGTAGGAAACACAGTCGTCATCTCTAGTAGACATGCTGGAAGGACCGCAAGAGTTTGAAGCAACAATAGGAAGGCTACAAGATGTAATTCAGGATAAATATACATATTTCCGAAATATGAGGATGAATGAAAGGAATAAAAGAAGAGAAATTACTGATAGAGGTCATAGACATCCTCTAGAGTAGGAGTGAATTCCCCCCAGGAAGGGATGAATGTGAAAGTAGAGGAACACCATCGTGAGATCAACACAGTAAGAGTGTTATGGTCCTGGTGGATACGTAGGTCTCTACACAGTTGAACACAATGAAAGATGCTCGCATTCTTAAGTATTTCCATATATTCAGCGTTTCCAAGGATCTCGTCGGTCCAATCTTACCATCCTTGAATGCAATCAGATAAATCTGATAGGAAGCGAAGGGGACTGAAAGGGTACTCTTGTTTCTCTATGCTTAGGCGGGGAATGCAATCAGCATGAGGGAATTCATCCCAACCTCTAGAAGCTGGGGCATACAAAAATAAGCCTTCTTTCTCTGGTGGAGGAAAAGTTGTACAGTCATAGTCTTTAACTCTGTCCCAAAAGATGTCAGAAGGACCAAAGAAGGGAGCTCTCCCCCAATCGGTGATGAATGGAGACTCCTTGGTAGTTCTTGGTTCTGCAGAGCATTCAAGTGAAAGGGCCTACAAGCAAGGGGAAGTTCATTATAACAATTCTAACGAAAGCAAAGAAAGGATGTCGAGTAAAGTATTTTAGCTTGAAGTACTCACCATGGCAAAAAGGAATGTCCGAGAGTTAAGCTTCAAAACACCTGAAAAGAAGAAGAAACATTGTCAGAAAGAGTTAGGGAGTACATTTATGCAAGAAAAAATTCCTGAAAATTTTTAAAAAAACTTCAGACATCCAAAAGGCATCTTTTGAAGCCTTTTTTAGACTTATAACAACATATTTCATAGCCTAAGGGGATGACTTTTGTAGGGCTCATCGCTACGGTCGTTTTGATATATTACGGGCCCCAAAACTCCAAACGGATCAAAAGTTACGCTCCAAATAGTAACGGCTCTTCCCAAACTTCATTTTTTTCACCTAAAACATTGAATCTCCCCCTAGGGTTTGGCCTCCTAGGGTTCTCCCCCTTAGGCTCGGTCAAATGGGGTGGTTTTGCTGCATGCAAGCAGATCATTTTTTCTCCTTTCGCGTTTTCGTCGAAAAATGTCAAATCTTTTTTTATTATACGAGGGAAAAAACCAAGATGTAATCAAGGTAATGGGGCTCGGAAGACAAAAGAAAGATTGGAGAGTCTAAAAAAATAAAATTTTCTAAGGTTCGGCCCCCTAGGGTTTGGCGCCCTATAGGGTTCGGCTCCTATAAGGTTCGGCCACCGCCTAGGGGTTGTTTCCTTAAAAAAATGGTGATGATAAGGTTCGGCCCCCTAGGGTTCGGCGCCCTATAGGGTTCGGCTCTTATAGGGTTCGGCCACCACCTAGGGGATATTTCCTTCAAAAAAAAATTAATCATATAAGGTTCGGCCCCCCTAGGGTTCAGCTCCCTATAGGGTTCGACTCCTATATGGTTCGGCCACCTCGGGGGTGTTCCTTTCACACTTAAAAAAAACAAAAAAAAAACTATAGGGTTCGGCCCCTATTGGGCTTGGACACCTAGGGGCTATTCCTTCATAACTTTGAGGTCATGTTGCTCTACCAATCAATTGCTTGGGATGAATGCTCCTTCATCGTGAAAATTATAGCCTTTTTCTAAGGAATTCCGAGGGAAAAAAACCAAGATATGATCAAAGTGATGGGGCTTAGAAAACAGAAGAAAGTCTACAGTTGCCTGAAAAATATATATATATATAGAGATGAGAAATTGGCTAACGAAGACTCCAATAAAGGTTGCACCCCTAATGGTCTACATTACCTGGTGTCAGATACCGCAAGGATGTTCTTGATGGTGAGACTTGCTAATGTGGCTGCAACTGTGATGAATACACATATGTTCTGGGCTCCTAGTGATTATGAGACAATCCTAATTGAAGTTTAAAATCTCAATTATTGGACATATGCACGCAACTAGCACCTACCTAATCAGAAGCAAGACATGCGGCAATGGATTATGAATAGCGACTCCTTACTTCTCCAAAATAAGATAAGTAAAAAGTTTATTTTCCGAAAAGAATAAAATTAAAGTTTGATTTTATTCCCAAGAAAGGGTAATTTTGAAAATGACTTATTTTATTATATATATATATATATATATATATATATATATATATCAAATAAAGAAAGATTTGGTTTATTTCCAAAATAAAGAAAGATTTGATTTGATTTCCAAAATAAAGAAATATTTGATTTTATTTTCAAAATAAAGAAAGATTTGATTTTATTTCCAAAATAAAGAAAGATTTTATTTTATTTCCAAAATAAAATTATGATTTTATTTGGTTTGATGAAAACGAAAGATTTTGTGTACCCAAAATAAAGATTTATTTTTATTTTTATTTGGTGATATTTGATGATATTTCATGTTTCAATTTCCAGAAGAAAAAAAAATAAGGAAACAAATATTGAGGCAAAATATGAAAAGATCTTTGGAGGATTTCCCAATATGTCCAAAGAAGAGTCCTGCTAGGTTTTTCATCCCTAGGGTTTAACCCTAAGGGTTTGTCTCCCTAGGGTTTCCCTCTACTAGGAACATTGTCTTCAAGAATCGTAAAGTGAAGTCCCGCAAAATCGTTCAAAAGCTTGAAGTATTCTTGCACGATCGTTTATTTGAAAATGCGAGTCTCGCGCAGGGAGCAAATATGGGCCCAAGTGCAAAATTAGGGTTCACATGACCTAATTGAATTAAATACACAATTAGGGTTCCACGACCTCATTAAATGTGCAAATTAGGGTTCGCATAACCTAATGGAATGAAGATGGAAAAGTCAAAAATAAATGTGTTAGACCCGGGAGAAGCCTCCACGTGTCCCGAGGCAGAAGACTCATGGAGGCGGCTCATTTTGGGAATTAATTGAGGGATTGGATTGGTGGCTAGAAGGACAAGGCGATATGGGCATTATTCTAATGACTAAAGGGTATTTCTGGAATTTCCCTGAAGACATGTGTCTGACATGTGATTACTTAAATTCCAGGAAGCTCTATAAATACCCCTTCCATTCTATGAAGGAATGGGATATCTCTTCAGACTCAAGACTTGGACTCTTGGAAGATCAAAGGACTCTTTTTGTAGCTTAAGGCTTGGATATTCCACCTAAAAGCACTAAAAAAGATTTGAACACTCTCTCAACTCGAAGAACTCAAGAAGGCTCTTGGAATCCCAAGAACCCTAGCACAGTTTCTGGATTCTAGGGGTTCTACCACGCGTCGTTGGAGTAATCTCCCACCTGTCGTTCTCCCCTCTTCAATCAATCAATCAATTCCGTGCTCTTTGTGGATTTCTCTCCTCCTCAGCCAACACGAAACCCTAAACAAGCAATGCGTGATTTCCTTGCCCACAACTACCAAAAGAAATGGAATTGAAAGCTTTAAAATTAGGGTTTACCTTGATTTTTGAGCACACTTTCTTATCTTTCCAAAGTAGGATTTAAATCTAGGATGCATAAAGCTTCAAGCTATTCTCTCTTTTTTCCCCTCTTCTACCCGAAATTCTGTCTCTTTTTCCTTTTCTAACTTTGCTAGTTAAGTTGCGAATGAGGATAAAGAGAAAAAGTATAAAATTTCTAATTGTTTGGAAGAAAATATAGATATATTGTGACAACCCGAGAATTTGGATATTTATAAAATCTTAAAATATTGAATTAAGGTTAAATAATAAACCTAGACAGAAAATAAGTGAATGGATTTTAGATTTTCGAGAAGGAATTTTGTGAATTTAAAATTTTTATGGTGAATTATTCAGGATTAAGGGTATAAGTGTATATGTTCTGTGTATATGGTTGTATATGTGTACAATATGTGGTTAAGGGTCAAGGGTTGACCAGATAACTTGTATGTGTGGCAAACCCTAATATTATATTAAGAACGTTAACGTTCAGTTAGAAAATTCTTACGATTTATAAGAAACCCTAAAATCAGTTCTGGAAACTCTAATTTCAGTTCTGGGAATACGAAACACTAATTCGGTATTTGAAAACCCTAAACTGGGAATTTAAGGGTACGTATTTGTGATTATAGACTTAATTAGGGAAACTTTAATAATTAATTAGAAAATCCTAATTTTAAAGTTTGAAACCCTAATTGTTCAGTTGGAAACCCTAATGCATGATTATGAAACCTAATTGTTATTTTAGAAATTTTAATTAGGAAATATTAATCCTAATTAGCAAGCTCGAATTATGATTAGGAAATTTTAATATAATTATCGAATCCTAATTATAATTTAGAAATATTAATTTTCTATTTTGAAAACCAAAAATTGGAAATCTTAGAAATTCAATTACAAAAATCTAAGGGTTAAACCCTAAACCCTAAGGGTTAGGGAAAATGACAAGTATGCCTTTAAAATTAAATGTGAAATGACTAAAATACCCTTTTCTTAAAATTTAAACAAAAGATATGGAAAATCTTGTGAGTCATCAAGCCTAAGGTTTATCCCATGTACCACTACAAGAAATCACACATTTTATGATGAAATTTGTGCCACGCACAAAATTTTGTCACAATTTGTTAATTAATAATTACAAAATTCATAATCGTCACTAAAACTTTTGCTTTTGTGATGACTTTTACTTTTGTTACTATTAATCATTTATATCGTCACTAATTTACACATTTGATGACGATTAACAAAATTTCGTCACAAGTTATTTTGGAGGTAGAATTTCGTACCAAAATTTTGGAGGGAAACCTTTTAGTGACATTTTGTAATAATTGATGACAGTATTAATTGTCACAAAATATTTCTTTCGATGACAACATATGTGACAACCCCAAAATAGGTCCATACCATCCAACCTATTCTGAGTCGCCAAATACATGGTACAAAAAACAAATACAGCTTTATTACAATAATTGTCGTACAAAATACAACACATATGCTGTGAGTTTGGATGCAAATATATACCAAATGTGACACATGTCCCAACCGTGGACAGCACCACACAGTGACACCTTACATAAAGGTATAGTCAAAAACTGTTTAGAAATTAAAATCTTTAGGAAATGCTCAAGGAAACCTTCGTACATGGGAGACCATACGTTTAGGTTATGATAGATATCATATGGCCACAGAATTATCCTTGGTTGACCCAATAGACCCCAAAGAAAAATAAGAAGATTACTATCATATTCTTCCCAATGGTAAGTCTTCTCTTGACATATCATTATCTCCATTGTCTCTAATTGAGAATTATACTTCAAACAAACACCAAGATTATATAGGTAGTGCTCGTATATATACTCAGCAAGTGGATGAGCACATCCCTGTCTTATGATGATACGAGGTTGTATGTCATTAGACATCTTGTATGATAGTGACAAAACACCCTTCCAACGTTGGGTTCGCCTCACCCTCAACAGCTATAGACCACCATTCTATTCCCCTGTTATCCCCCACTCGACCCAGCTACACTTTTATTACCTGAAAGGAATTGTGAAGCAAAAGGGTGAGCACAACTAGCTCAGTAAAGAATATCATGACTAAAGATAATTAAATTATCAATAGCCTTCATCAGTAATAAATCAAAGATTTAGAACATATGGTAGATGATAAAAATTTTCAACCATAGTTGCAGCGGAACGAGCAATCCATTAGAAGAGTCAAATAGACCATAAAGTCTATTATCTTCTCCATGTTAAAAATCCACCAACAATGTTTTATCCCTGTAACATTAATCAACAGTTCCTTTCCACAATTATATGAATAACTCATAATCATAATTGTAATTCTAAATTCCTCTTCACATCCAGGACGAAGATAATTTTCATCACATGTCTTTACCTGAAACATCAAAGATCATGGTTATACCAAATCACAGTTCCTATTTATAATCATACTAACAATTTCATCTTTTCACTACGGGCCAAAGATATTCATCAACAGACCATCTTTGCACTACAGGCCAAAGATATTCAACAACAGGTCATCTTTGCACTACGGGCCAAACATATTCATCAACAATTCATATTTGCACTACAGGCCAAATATATTCATCAACAAGTCATCTTTGCACTACAGGCCAAAGATATTCAACAATAATTCATCTTTGCACTACAGGCCAAAGATATTCAACAACAGGTCATCTTTGCATTACGAGCCAGAGATATTCATCAACAAATCATCTTTGCACTGCAGGCCAAAGATATTCAACAACAGGTCATCTTTGCACTACGGGCCAAAGATATTTATCAACAATTCATCTTTGCACTACAGGCCAAAGATATTCAACAACAGTCATCTTTGCACTATGGGCCAAAGATATTCAACAACAGTCATCTTTACTTTCACGGGCCAAAGATATTCATCAATAATTCATCTTTGCACTACTGGGCCAAAGATATTCCTCAACAGATTCATATTTGCACTACAAAAGCCAAATATATTCATCAACAGCTCATATATTCACACTACAGCCAAATATATTCATATCTCAAAGAAATATATAATCATTTTGAATTTATATAAACAATAATTATAACCATGTTAATCAATTCATCTTTACACTTAAGCTAAAGATATTCAATTATAAATTCAATGGTCATGATCATACCAGTTAACAATTCATCTTTCCACTACTGGCCAAAGAGAACCCATAGTCACGATCATACCAATAATTTACCCATCTTTACACTCAAGTGAAAGAGAAATTCAACATCAGGGTTATAAAAATGTTATATATGATAATAAAAACAATATGATCAACAACTACATTTATTTTCAAGAGCAACAATCATAAATCAACGATAATTTGGTCAGAAAAAGAAACCAATTTTTTATCGTGAATAGTACCCGTGAATAGTAACTCGTGAATAGTAACTCATGAATAGTAACTCGTGAATAGTACTCTGTATTCGTACAGAGTACCGTATACGTAAGTAATGTCATATACGTAAATAGTGCCATATACATGAATAGTGTCGTATACGTGAATAGTGCCGTATACGTGAATAGTAACTCCGACTCAAAAAGGTAGAAATTCCACAATAAAATCCATACCAATATTTCAGTATAATGATATTGAAAGAATAACATCATTATGAAGAAAATAACATCCCTTACAATCCCTTACCTCAAAAGAGCAGCACTTCTGACTGTATATCGGATATGACGCTGAAGGAAACTTACACTGATGAATAGCAACTCACCAACTATCTAAATACTCACAAAATACACTCGATAATCTAGAGAGAAAAAGAGAGAAAACTTATGAATTCTGGTGTGTTTTTCAATTCTAACTTAGCCCTCTATTTATAGGAAAATGTTAGCACGCCGAAGCAGACTTGACCTGCTACCTGATGGCTTTACCTACTACTATTTTACCCACCAAAAATCAGTCATCTCCCCCAACAACCAAGAGTGGGGCCCACTCAATTCCAGAATTTTCCACCAAAACCTAATTTTCGAATCAGTTACCTCTTAAAATTCATAACAAATTATACGCTCATTTTTAACGGTTCAAAATTTGTGGACATATACTCAACTTATATATGTATAACATATCCAAAAAGTACAATGATCCAACGGTCGGATTAAATATTATAACTCACATAATAAAGCTGTAAGAACATCGATTTGATCTTTTAATACCTCCAATCCGACAAAATACTGATAAAATACCTCAACATTAATTCCTTCATTTATAACCACATAAATAAATCCATCATTTATATCCACATCAAATAAATATTTCCTTATCATATAAATCAATAATTAATTATTCACAAATAATATTACAGAATCACAATAATGACAACCAGGTAGTTCCCAGGAAGAGGGGCTTTCAGATAAGGATTTCTCTTATTATTAGCGCAATTAGGTGACCAAACCTCCCTTGATGAACTTTCTAGACATTGCCAATAATGCTATCTAATAATATTATTCCAAATAATATGAATTATTGATCCGATAATGGAAAATATGTGCGATGACAATTATTGAAACAACAATAATATAAAATATCAATGTAGTAATTATTGAATCAATAAAATAAAATATTGAACAGTAATTACTGTAACAATTATTGAAAGTAGTGCCTTCTTACGTAAGGATCAATAATTCAACAATCTTGTGCAATACCATGTCTTCTTTGCATACAACCACGCGCCAGACATCGTATTTTAACCATCTGGTATTCCAACAGTGTTAACGGTAACAACTATGCCGTTATTCAATTTTGTCATTTTTTTCTTCCGACAGTTATCCGTTATGGGGCCCACAAATAGTTGCGCCGTCGTACGAATATTCTCCGACAGAAAGAATATTCCACGACCAAACGAATATTCCCCGATAATAATGAATACTTTATAACCACTTGCGTATTTTGAAAAAATTTCTTATATCACCCTTAACTTTAACTTTTTATCAATTTAACCATTTACTAAATAGGAAAATTGAATACTTTTATTTCATAAAATTCGGGGTCTTACAACATAATAATTTGTCATTAATTATTTGTAAAATTTAGTGACAATGTGCTTTCGTCACTAATGCTCACATTTAGTGACGCCAATTACAAATTCGTCACAATTTTATTTGGAGGCAAAAAATTTCTGAAAATTTTTGGAGGGAAATATTTTAAAGACGGAAAAATAATAATTTGTGACAATTTGTATTGTCATAATTAAATACCAATTTTATATGACGAGATAATAGGTCGTCACTAATTAGATGAGTGGATAAGTGATAAAAATGGTTTGTCATAAATTCTTATATTTAGTGACAATGTACGTAATATCGTCACAATTTTATTTGGAGGCAAAAATGTTCTGAATTCGTAAGAAATAGGGAAGGAGCAGAATACTTTTCTATAGCTTCTCTATAATTTCTCTCTCTAGAGTTTCAGTGAATTCGTAAGAAATAATGATGGAATGAGCTTCTATTTATAGAAAAATAGACTGCATAGTAACTAACTCATGAACGGTCGAGATTGATTTACTTTAATCTGACGGATCATATTTAAAGCAAAATCTTTTAAATAAAATAAAATATATTCTATTTATAATCTAATAAAATGAATAACTTTATAAAAGATTTTACTATGCAAACACTATGCAGGCACTATGCAAACACTATGCATAATAAAATATAATATATTCTAATTATTGTCTAATAAAAAGAGATAACTTTATAAAAGTATTCTATTTTATATAAAAAGATTTTACTATTAGCCTAATAAAACGAATAACTTTATAAAAGTATTCTGTTTTATATAAAAAGCTTTTCTATTTTATTACATTAATAATACCAATAAAACAAAATTGAGTGACTTATCACATAAGCATCAATAATAAAAACCGTGTGCTACAGTGCAACTACGCGTATTACTGTACTTTTAACACCTGGTGTTTCAACAGTTAACGGTAAAACTTTCGCTGTTATTTTTGTAAAGTATTTTTGTCGTTTTCTCAATCCGACAATAATTTCTTTGTGGGGTCCACCAATGATTGTGCCGTTGTACGAATATTCCCTATTAAAACGAATATTTCCCGACAAATCGAATATTATATAACAACTTGCGTACTTTGCAAAATTTATAAATATTACCCATAACTATAACATTATATCAAATTCATTCCATAATATTCAAAAATGATATTTATAGAAAATTCATCTTTTATTCATAAAAGTTAGGGTCTTACAACCTCCCCTTCTTATGAAATTTCGCCCTCGAAATTAGGGTACGTACGACTGGTATATCAAAGAGGTAAGGATACCTTGATTTCATTTGATTCTAACTCCCAAGTCATTTCCTCAACATCGTGGTTTCTCCACAAAACTTTGACTTGAGGTATAACCTCGAGCGTAGAATATGTTCCTTCTTATCCAAGATTTGAACAGAACCTTCATACGTCAAATCTTACGTTATTTCGTCCCGATTCTAACTCAATAATGTGGTTCGGGTCTTTAACATATTTACGTAATATGGATATGTGAAAACGTTATGAACACGAGATATACTTGGCGGAAAGCGAGTCTATAGGCCACGGTTCCTACTCGATCGAGGATTAAAATGGGTAGATGAATCGAGGATTGAGCTTTCCTCTATTTCCAAATCTCAGTAACTCCTTTCCATGGAGCAACACGTAACAACACATGATCTCCTATATCAATTCCACATCCTTTCGATGAAGAAAAGCATAACTCTTTTGTCGATCTTGTGAGGTTTTTATACGTTGTCGGATCGTTTGAATCTTTCCTGTAGTCATACGTACTCAACTCCGGTCCCAACAACGTTGCTTCTCCCACCTCATCCCAAAGATACCGAGAACGACACTTTCTTCCATACAATGCTTGAATGGAGCCATGCCAATACTTGCTTGATAACTGTTGTTGTAGGAAAACTCCACCAATGGTAAGAACTTGTCCCAACTTCCCTTGAAATCAAGGACACGGAGTCTTAATAGATCTTCAAGAGTTTGAATAGTCCTCTCCGACTATCCGTCCGTCTGAGGATGATATGCCGAGCTAAATCGTAAATCTATGCCCATAGCTTTCTGCAAACTAACCCAAAATCGTGAAGTAAATCTTGGGTCTCGATCAGAAACTATGGATATTGGCATACCATGAAGTCTTACAATCTCGTTTATGTATATACGAGCAAGACGTTCAAGTGTATAAGTTTCTCGTATTGGTAAGAAATGAGCAGACTTGGTCAATCTATCAACAATGACCCAAATCGCATCTATACCTTGAGAAACCTTAGGAAGACCGGTAACGAAATCCATGGTAATGTGCTCCCACTTCCATTCTGGAATTTCAAGTGGTTGCAATGGACCTTTTGGTACTTGATGTTCCGCTTTAACTCATTGACAAGTTAGACACCTTGAGATAAACAACGCTATCTCTCTCTTCATATTGCTCCACCAAAATGTATGACGAATATCATGATACATTTTGGTACTCCCAGGATGGATTGCAAACGGTGTGTTATGCGCCTCCATCATGATTTTATACTTTAAATCACGGTCGTTAGGAACACAAAGTCTGGAGTTGACTCGAAGTATTCCTTCTTCATCGATTCTTGCTTCCGGCATAGCACCTTCTTGCACTTTCTTCCTCATACGCATTAGCTTCAGGTCTGTAGCTTGAGCAGCTTTAACTTTATCAATTAAAGTCGGTTCTACTCATATATTCGCCATCATCACATGGGTCCCTGGAGTCTTTAACTCTATCTCCATCCTTTGCAAGTCACACAAAATGGGCCTTTGTGTTGACAATATCGCACTCGTACTTGCATATGATCTTCTACTCAATGCGTCAGCTACCACGTTCGCTTTTCCAGGATGGCATTGGATGGTATGATCATAATCTTTCAACAGTTCAAGCCAACGTCATTGTTGCATGTTGAGTTCCTTTTGAGTGAAGAAATTTTTGAGGCTTTTATGATCCGTAAAGATCTCCACCTTCTCCCCATACAAGTAATGCCTCCAAATTTTAAGTGCGAAGACAACAGCTGATAACTCTAGGTCATGAGTAGGATAATTCATCTCATATTCTTTGAGTTGTCTTGAGGTATAGGCTATGACTTTCCCATGTTGCATGAGAACACATCCCAACCCTTTACCCGAAGCATCACTGTAGACGAAAAATCCGTCCGTCAAGGCGGATGGTATTGTCGTAGCAGTCTTTGAAATGGGTCTCCTCTTGAGTTCTCGAAAACTCTTCTCACATTCTTCGTTCCAACCGAACTTTGTATCTTTCCGAGTCAGCTGAGTTAATGGAGTAGCTATTCGAGAAAATCCTTCCACGAATCTCTGATAATAACCACTAAGCCGAGAAAGTTACGATTTTGATCATCGATTTAGGTTGCTTCCCGACTTTGAATTGCTTCAATCTTTCAGGGTCAACAGATATTCCATGACTTGATACTACGTGCAGAAGAATGCTACTTCCTCAAGCCGTAACTCATATTTCTTCACCTTGGCATAAAGCTTGTATTCACGAAGCTTTTGGAGTGTCAGCCTCAAGTGTTGCTCATGATCTTCACGGCTTTTGGAATAAATAAGGATGTCATCAATAAAGACGACCACAAAGTGATCCAAATATTCCTTGAATACTCGGTTCATCATATCCATGAAGGCAGCAGGAGCATTAGTCAATCCAAAGGACATGACTAGGAATTCATAATGCCTGTATCGAGTTCTGAAAGCCGTCTTTGGAATGTCATCGGTTCTAATCTTCAATTGATGATATCCGAAACAAAGATCAGTCTTTGAAAAGAATTTGGCTCCTTGTAACTGGTCAAACATGTCATCAATACGTGGCAATAGGTACCTATTTTTGATGGTGACATAATTCAACTCCCGATAATCAATACAAAGTCGCATACTCCCATCTTTCTTTTTCACGAATAGAACATGAGCACCCCAAGGAGAAGTACAAGGACGAATAAAGCCAATGTCTAACAATTCCTGCAGTTGGGTCTTTAACTCCTGAAGTTCAATAGGAGCCATTCGATATGGGGCTTTGGAAATGGGTTTTGTACCGGGTTCAAGGTCGATACAAAACTCAATTTCACGCTCTGGGGGTAGGCCAGGAATAAGTCAGGAAATTTATTAACAATAGAAATATCATTCAAAACTAACGTATTTTTGTTTAGATCTGTGACGTGGGCTAAGAAAGCTTGACATCCGTTTTTCAATAAACGAATAGCTTTATGGCTTGAGATGACCGTGATTGATTTTAATGGTTTGGTCGCTTGAATTCGCATAATAGGCTAATTAGGAATATGAAAGCTAACAACCTTACGAAAACAATCAATTTTTGCATGATGAGTAGTTAACCAATCAATCCCTAGAATCACGTCAAATATAAGTATTTTCAATGAAATAAGATCGACAGGTAATGTGAGGGTACCGATTTGAACCAAAAAAGACTTATAAACAGTGGATGTAATAAAGGTTTCTCCCAACGGAGTTTCCACAGATAAGTCAAAGTCTAATTTCTTCGAAGTCAATTTTAATCGTTGAGCGCAAGTAGGAGAAATAAAAGAATGGGTAGAACCGGTATCAAATAAAGTATAGACTTCGTTAGAGTTTATGATAAGCTTACCC
Source organism: Panax quinquefolius (assembly GCA_020205615.1). Classification (NCBI taxonomy): domain Eukaryota; kingdom Viridiplantae; phylum Streptophyta; class Magnoliopsida; order Apiales; family Araliaceae; genus Panax; species Panax quinquefolius. The sequence continues at coordinate 84,730,562 of CM035166.1, forward strand.
GTGATGACCTCATTCGGGTTCCTTACTTTCTGGGAGGTCACAACAAACGCTCTCCCTTGCACTCCAGCTTTGACTTTTTTCGGGACTACCTTTGGTGCCTCCATCCCTAATTGAACTTGTCTTCGGTGAACGACAAAATTGGGCTAAGTGACCTTCTCTTCCACAATTATAATATGCTTTTGACTAAGCATCGCTAGCATGCTTTGACCGATGATGTGTCCTCCCTCCGCATTTGAAGCATATGATAGGTGGTCGTTCTCCTTCCTTAACAACGGGTCTTTGGTCTTTGACGTCTTTCCATCATTGTTGAATCTCCTCTTCTTGAAATGTCCATTCTTATTATTTTGGCCCTGATTACCACCGAAGTGGTTACCATTTCTGGCCTGTTGATTCCCTCTACGCTTGTTGTCACCGCTTCGATGACTGCTCTAGCTGGTATTATCATTTTGTCGGCTGCTCTCTTTTGGTTGCGTTGACTCGTTATCGCGCTCCACTAACTGAGCCCTATTTACAACATCTGAATACGAACACAATTTATGAGAAATAAGATGTTGACGTATCTTCGGCTTCAAACCTCTTAAAAATATTCGCGTTATTCTCTCTTCATTATCCACCAAGTGGGATGCAAACTGGGACAACTCGACAAACTTTGCTTCGTACTGCGACACGGTCATATTATTTTGTTCCAACTTGATGAACTCCACCTCCTTCATGTGACGAATACTTTCGGGAAAGTACTTGTCATTGAATAGTTCTTGGAACTTCTCCCAAGACATTTTCAGTGCGGCAGGTTGAGTACGCTTTACCGATTCCCGCCAGTAATCTGCCACTCCTCGCAACATAAAGGCGGCAAAGGGAACCTTTTGCTCCTCGGAGCATCCCGAGACATCAAATATCTTGGTGATCTGCTTTATCCATGCTTCCGCCTTAAGTGGTTTTGGCTCTCCAATAAACTCCAGTGGTCCCAGCTCCTTGAACTGTTTAGCGGTGACCGTCCGAGAGTTTCTAGTGGTTCCACCTATATTTTGGACAGGAGCCGCTCTCGCCTGCTGTTGCATGAATTACATAAAGCCTCTGAACATTCCATCATTCATCATTTGATCAGTGTTGTTGTTTGCATGAGGATTGTCGCCTTCCTGATGCACATTATCCTAATTATTGATATGTGGTGAATCAATGGTCGCCTGTGCTCCATTGCTATTCTCAACATTCTCGGATGTCATTTTCAAATACTGCCACAAAACAAAAGGTTAATTGACATGTAGCATATTATCCCTATATTCGTAGACCAATTAAAAGACAAAAAAAAACTTAGGTAGGTCATACTAGCGAAGGAATTCCCTCTCTCCCTCCTAGTTCTATTCTCACATCTTAGCCAAGGATCATATCCCTAAGCTTTGATACCAACTGTGACGCCCCCAAAATAGGTATACATCACCTATTCTGAGTCGCCAAATACATGGTACAAAATACAAATACAATCTTTAATATACAACAAGAGAGCATGAGTTTTAATACAACATCATCTTCTAGACAATATTCACTCTTTAATAAGTCCTCATTACATTTATTGTCACACTATTTAACAGAATAGTGAGGACTACTAATACTATCATCCGGTCCATCACTCCGTTCCAGGACTCGCCCTCAAACTATATTCTCATTTCCTCAAGAGAACAGTGAAAGAAAGGGCGAGCTCAACTAGCCCAGTAAGAAATATTATGACTAAGATAATGCGTAATAAATTATCATTAGCCTTCAACAAAGTTGTTAAAGCGATAAAATATAACAAACATCAAGTTTAACTGCAGCGGAACAAGCAATCCATTAGAAGAGTCAAGTAGAGAATAAAATCTACTATCTTTTATGATTTAAAAGGTTTTTCATGACTTTTATCGTTGGGACTCAGCTTAATAAATAATCAACATCATCGAATCACCCCTGCACTACGGCCAAGGATATTCTTTAGTATCATGACCACAAATTATCCATGCACTACGGACCAAGGATATTTGTGTATTCATTAATGGTCATGATCATGCCAACAACTATCCATCAATGCACTACGGGTCAATGAGGACTTTTTCCACATCATTTGTAACATTACGGTCATGATTACACCGAATAATTTCTGGTCATAATCATACCAAGTCCATCTATGCACTATAGGCCACTAATGACTTTCAACATAATATAAACATGAGGATGATGACAATGATATAAGAATTCAATAAAACAAGTTCAAGAATTAATTTATCCATGAACCAATAACGTCCAAATTGTCAACATGATCTTCGCTTTGTAGAGTAAAATTCAAGAATGCTCGAGAAGAATATTTCCATGAAAAGATCTTTGGATGAAGCGCAAATATCAAGGATATTCCACTAATTTCATGGAGTATAAGTCAAAACTTTAACCAACCGAGTATAATAACAAATGAAATAACAAAAGAAATCACCACGCATGCGGTGACTTCGCATGATAAAGTTATTCCAACAGATTAATAAGTAATCAGAACTGTGTCAAAGTAAATTTACAAGCGGGATGTTCCAACAGAATAATAAAGACGGAACCAGTCCACGTAAATGCACGTGTGAATATGATATTCCAAATGAATAATAATAAAGATGGAACGAATTGTGTCCGTAAAGTGGCACGCATGTGATATTCTAAGCAGTAATAATAATAAAGGCGAAACCAGTCCGACAGAACGCACGCACGACGAGGATATTCTAATGTAATAATAATAAAGATGGAACCGGTCGGCAGAACGCACGCACATGATGATATTCCAAAATGTAATAATAATAAAGACAGACTATTAGAAAGAATGTCACCAAGTATAGGGTAGTCCGCGTATACTGGTTATTCCAGCAGAATAATAAAGAATGGAATAATAGAAGTTCTCTTCATGAATACAAAAGAAATAATACCCCTACTTACAGTACAACAAATAATATCCCTCACAGTAAAAAAAAAAACTGAATATAAGAGTAGGGAAGGGCAGAATACTTTTCTATAGCTTCTCTATAATTTCTCTCTACAGAGTTTTAGTGAATTAAGTAAGAAATAATGATGGAATGAGCTTCTATTTATAGAAAAATGGACTGCATAGTAACTAACTCATGAACGGTCGAAATTGATTTACTTTAATCTGGCGGTCCATATTTAAAGCAAAATCTTTTAAATAAAATATAATATATTCTATTTATAATCTAATAAAACGAATAACTTTATAAAAGATTTTACTCTGCAAACACTATCGCGAGCATTTATGCAAATACTATGCATAATAAAATATAATATATTCTAATTATTGTCTAATAAAGCGGATAACTTTATAAAAGTATTCTATTTTATATAAAAGATTTTACTTATTAATTTAATAAAGCGAATAATTTTATAAAAGTATTACATTTTTTATATAAAAAGCTTTTCTATTTTATTACATTAATAATACCAATAAAACAAAAACCGAGTGACTTATCACATAAGCATCAATAATAAAAAGCAAGTGTCATCTTTGTGCAACTCACGCGTATCATTGCATTTTTTAACACCGGTGTTTCAAAAGAGTTAACGATAAACTTCCGCCGTTAGTTTTTTATAAAGTATTTTTGTCGTTTTCTCAATCCAAACAATAATTCCGTTGTGGGGTCCACCAATGATTGTGTCGTGGTTATTTAATATTCCTCGTTAAAACGAATATTCCCAAACCAATCGAATATTATATAACAACTTTGCGTCTTTTGCAAAATTTATAAATATTACCCACAACTATAACATTATATCAAATTCATTCCATAATATTCAAAAATGATATTTATAGAAAATTCATCTTTTATTCATAAAAGTTGAGGTCTTACAACAACAACAACAACAACAACAACAACAACAACAATAATAATAATAATAATAATAATAATAATAATAATAATAATAATAATGTACTACAATTCAAATTATAATGTAATTAATATTTTAATAGAAATTTTATTCTTAATAATAATTTATAAGTAATTTACAATATTAATTTTATTAATTAAAATATTAAGTTACAATAATCTAAAATTCAAAATACTGCAAATTGATAATAAACAAAAATATAATAATTATTAATTTCTTTTTGTGGAGCAGATTACAAATATTAAAATATTACTTTTTTGTTTTACAAAAGAGTTATATTTCAGTTTGATAAATTTATGATATCCTAAAATTAAAAATTTAAATTTATCATTAAGTTTTTGAAATATTAATTTTACATATAATATTACTTCTAAAAAAGTTTTGTTTTTTAAAATGTTATCAAACTCTTTTTTTTGGAACAAAGTCCCTAATTTAGGAATTGTGTGTGGTCTGGAAAAAGAGTGAGGCAATAATTTGGAGTTTCTCCCATCTTCCTTAACCAAAATTCACATGTCGATCTTTTAATTAGAGAGATGAGCTAAGTTTCTTCTCTACCAATTTAATTTTCTTCTATCCTCATCGATAATTGATTGTTCTTCTCATCGATCAAAGCTACACGAATGATCTTCCAAAATGTCACCTGCAACATCCTCGTCATCATCTGGCTTATTAATCCTACCATTGCCACCATCCTCTCGTCTTCGTTAACCCGACCCGGGACATGATCATCATCAAGCGCCCCCACCCTTCATCAACCCTTCTGGTATGGTCTCCATCCCTTACTTGAAAAATTGGGTTTAATTACCCTAGCTCCAATCTCCTGGATTTGTCCCGTAATTTGTCACACTACGTTGGCCAGGATCCCCCTCTCTACTCCCAGCACCGCCTACCATAAAACCCTAACCCTCCTCCTCCTACTATAAGCCTTAGCCTCAGTTTCAATTTGAATTCAGTTGTTGCATCTATGCGACTGGTCATTCCATCAGGGAGTTATCCTCCCTCGCCGTACACTAGCAGCGAAGGGAGGACGCAAATTCCTGCACCATCGCCACCATCGCCTTAAAGGGTGAGTGAGGATGCTGGTGAGGTTTTCAAGAGGAACGCGATAAATAAGCTAGTAAAGAATTTGCATTGTGATATAGGGGCAATGAGAAAGAGTAAGGAGGCTGAAATGGAGGGATTATTTAGTGCACAGGGGATATTGAAGCAGCGAGCTAAACATATATCCAAAGGGGTGAAAGAAATGTAGGAGGAAAAGGAAGGTTTAGAACTTCAGTTATAGATGGTTTCAATGAAAATTGATGTGTTGGAAGGATGGCTGAAAGAGAATGATGGAAGAGGTAGAATGATGGCATTGATGATGCATTTGAGCCAATAGATGCTCTTACGAAGCATGTGCTGGAGTGTACATCAGTTACGAAGCATGTGCTATTGAGGATGTTGTTTATGTGCTGCATAAAGCGGTACAGGATGGGCCTATTCCTTTTGATCAGTACTTGAGGAGTATCCAATTATTGTACCGTGAACAGTTCTTTGATCATCGTGCAACGGATTTCACGGTCAGGGCTGCTCAGATGCAAGCTCAGGTGTCTATTATGCTTCTAGGGCATCACATTATCCTTCATAATGTTGTCATTCATATATTTTCTGTTAGATTTCTACAAGATAGCTGAGCTCAAGGAAGAGGATGCATAGTTGCTATGGTATGTAGGTCCTGATGGCTCTAAAAATGAACATTTGAGAATCTGTATACTAGTTTTCTAATTGCAGCAAAACAGAGATTGCAGTAAAATAGAGACATGATCATAGGTATAATATTTCAGTCATTTATGTTTAGTTTCAATATCTACATTATTTTGTTAAATATCAGTAATAATGTTATGTTACTCTCCACAAATATACCCTAAGATACCTTATGAGTCTTTCTTCATTATTTAATGGATGTGTTTCTTATATGTTAAACAAAAGCAATACCAGTAAGGGTGAAATTGTGGTGTGGTGCCTCTACGCTAATGCATTTTACCCAAATGTCATATATATGACTCTTTTTTGCACACCACCTGTTTGATATATTATCTGTGACATTCAGCGCCAATTGCTAAGTAAGTAAGCAAAGGATTACTCCTCTGCCTATTGCTATTGAGCTTCTTAATTGTGATCACTAGCATTTGCTTCTTTATTGAACTTCTAGAAACTAAAAAGTTAATATGTATATGTTAAATGAATAAAGTCAATTAGCTACAATTCTACAAATGAATGTATAATCATTGTGCTTTATTTCTTTCTTACTTATACTACTTAGTTTTAAGGTTTAATTCTTTGTTGAATTATTTGATTTTTATCTAATGAATGTTTTGGCAATTCAGAGAATCCTGATTCATTCTGTATCTTTTTTGCTAACTTATTTTATACAGTTGCAAATTTTTTGTTAAATCATTCTGTATATTTTTACGCTTGCTAAAAATTTTACACATATGATTGTCGTATATTATTCCAGTTCTTCTTTCAGATTGCTAACTGTATTTTCTATAATTAATTTCTGAATTATATAGAGTGCATGAAAGTGACTAATTCGCTATTTAAGAATCAAAAATTTTCTGTATTAATAGTTATTATTTTCTTTCTATTATTTTTAGATTTAAGAATATAAAGATGTTAAGTGTTTGTAATTTTTCTTAATATAGTTTTGAATTTTTTCCCCATGCTTCTTGCCAAAGATCTAATGTTTTTCTTTTTCAAGAAAACATTAGTCCATAATGCACTTGTTTTTCATTTCATTTTACTTACTTTTTCACTAATTCTTATTGTAGAGACTGTGTCGAAACGGATTTTAGATTTGATGAATGTGGAAAAGCTTACTAGAGAAAATGTGGCAAGCCAATTGCAGGTAAAATCACTCATCTTTCCTGCCTTAGTTCTGTACAATTTCAACCTGTTTCAGTAGATCATTCTAAAAATTTGCAAATACAAATGATTCGATCAAATATAGATTTCATCCTGTTTGTTGCAGCTTCTTTGTACTAAAAGAAGGTTAGAATAAGTTGCTGGTATGATGTGAGTTGCAGCTTCATTGTAATAGAGTATACTTATAGGTTAGAATAAGTTGCTGGTATGATGTGTGTTGCAGCTTATATGAATAAGCATTAATCAGATTATTACTTGAAATGTTATGGGCAAAATTTAATAGTTGCTCAATTGGTGATTATCACATTAAAGATTGTGCAATATTCTTGAGTTATCTAAAGCGAATACCTTTAAGAAAATTCATTAAAATTTTTGTAGCCTAAATGATCTCGATAATAATGATGATAAGTACACAACAATTTTGTAGTGATTTGAGAAGTTTGAAAACAAAATTGTATCTGATTTTCCGGTGAACACCTTTTATGCATATGCTTTTGTGACCTTTTATGGAAAACGTTTTTAGATTCTGTAGACCTTTTATTTACAAAAGTTATGTGGATATTGTGAATAAAGGCCACAATGGTTTCCAAATAGTGACTCTGGCAAATAAATGTCTATGCACTTGATCTATATAATTTTTCGAATCCGTGTTCACAATTTTTATGTTTCATATTGAGGAATATTTGTACCATATTCGGATCTCTGTCTCTTAAGTTTGTCGAATTCATGTTTAAGATCATGTGCCAAACAAATGCTCCTCTAACATTCTGCTACATTTAATTATGTTAACTTTATGACTAATATAATTTCCACCATAAAGAATGCAGCCCAATTTAGATATTAGAGATAACAGTCATTTAGGTAAGGTTGGCCTAGATGCAAAACACTTGAGAAGTAAATCTTTATGCCTTTGTGACAGGTCCCAATCACAGTTCACTTTGATCATGGGAATTCCAAGAAAGAGTTGGTGGAAGTTCTGGAATTAGTAAGCTGTCTTGCTAGTATATTGAAGCAGATATTTTATGTACTCTATTCTGGTTACTTTTCCACTGAATTTGTGATGTTCAAATTAGAACTATTGAGCTTTAATGTATCATTCGCAATCTACTTATCAATCTGAACCATTGCGAGGATTCGATTCGATCGTGGTAGATGGTTGAGTTTCCTTTCAAAGAGAATATCTCATACACGAAATTCATTTCATCCTTCGCACATGCAAAAGGTATCTTTGGTGGAAGTCGAACTAGGAAGATTGTCGAGGCCCGAAGATGACTTACCGGTGAAAATTATGAAGCAACAATGACCGACATTAAACAAGGTTTTTTTTTATTAATTTATTTATTTCGCCCCAGTTGGTTAAACATTCATCTTGGTTCTTTTACAATAATAGTATACTTCAGCTAAAGCCAAGAATGTATCCGCAAAGAACAAGGAGACCTTTCAGCTAGAAATCTAGAAGAAATATGAAGAGATCTTGGGATGGCCTGATGTAAAGCAGAAAATAGAGGTGCTGAAGGATGAAATTAGAAACTTTGGTGCGTCTGGAGTTCACGTGAAAATAGTTCATGCACATGGTGGTCATTAGCTCATTAATTTGCACTTGATTGTGAAAATAGTTCATGCACATGTTCATGTATTTGAGTATTAATTAACTGCATTCTTCTGTTGGTAAGGTTGAGTTTGTTGCTCAGTTCTGCTAGTGTTGTTATAATAACACGATAATTTTATTTAAAGGGTTGGAATTTATTGGTCATCATCTTGGTGTAATCTTTTTTTTTTATTTCTAGATCAATAATTTTAAATTTAGTTTTTCATTCAGTGACAGCAAATAATTTTGTCACTATTGATAACTCTTTATGTGACGAGATGTATCGTCACCATAAGCATTCAATTATTGACATAGAAAAATGTATCTCAAAAAGTAACTCTTTAATGACAAATTATTTTGTAATATTATTTAAAATATGAAATGACGATATAATTATCATGTTAAATATATTATTAGGTGACGAATTGTTGTCATTTATTTTCTTATTTTTGGTGACGATAAACACAATAACATTACGAAAGAATTATCATAAATATGACAATATTGTTGTCATTAAAATTAGATGATTTAAATAGAGTAACATATTTTCGTCACTAAAATAATATCATTTAATGACGAAAAAAGATTTTCGTCATTTAATACACTAAGTTTTGATGACGAAACATAATATAGAGTGACGAAAGTTTTATTCAAATAGTGACGCTATTAATGTCACTAAAAATAATTAATTATAGTGACAATGATGTAGATCGTCACCATAAGTTAAAACATTTAGTGACGACATCAAATATTATCAAATAAACATAATACTGCGCCTAAATACGGTGGCGGTCTACGTGATAATTAACTTTTCGTCACCAAATGTTTTAGTGACGAAAAATAAATTTTATGTGACAAATTTTAGCGTCATTTTTTGTGTGATCAGATGGTTGCCACCTTGCACATTTGGATACATTGAACCAAAGAAATCAAAAGATTAAAAAAATAAGAAAAAGTTACTTTCCTTAGCATTATATCCAACCTTTTCTCTCTCTACAAAATTCGAAATCTAGAGTGAGAGAGAGTGAGGAACAAAACCATTATCAGCTCTTAGCTTTCCAAGAACAACATCAAGGATCAGATTCAAGGAATCTAAGCCTAGAAGGTATAAACCCTAAAAATTTTAAAATCATGTGATCTTATGTTATATGTTGTAAGTTGTTGGTTAAAGTTGTGTATTAGGATGTCTTTGAGTGATCTGGGTTGATAGATCATAGATCTATAACACTTAGATGCACAATTTTGAAGTTTTAAGAAATTCGAAAAAAATTGGAGAAGTGGCCTGACAGTCATATGTCAGAGCCTCTAGATCTTTCTGTGTTAGGTTTTAATTGTGTTAGATGTTATAGATTTGTTCTTTGCTATGAGGAGAGTAGACTGAAAGTGGAATCACCTCCATAACAAGTCTAGATCTCCAGATAAGCGGTCAAAACACGTTGATTAGAAAGCACGAAAATGCTTTTTCCGGGCGTACCTGAAATTTTCGAGTAACTCGACAAGATATTTACGGCCTTTGTTCTCGCTACTGTTTATGTTTTAGTCCATGTTAGTGCTTTAATCTTGTAGCCTGACATGAGGACTACACCTCCATGCTTTTATATCACCCAGATCTTGCCCAAAATGAAAATTAATCTTGGTCAAACAAGCGTTGACCGTCTGTTTTGTCAAAATTCTGGAAAACCCAGAAACTTCATATGCGATTTTTCTAACATGGTTTGACCGTCCTTGTTCTGTCATATGTGATGTTGTTGTTTGGATCTGATGTTATGTAGTTGTACCTTGACATGTGTTCTACAAGATTGAACCACTAGATTACATGCACAAACAAGACCTAGACTGCAAGCTACAATGATCTAAAGTAGTACACTCGAACTGTTCTTCATTTCTGGAAAACCAAGAAATGTAGAACAGCTTCTGACAAGGATTTGTGAGGATTATATCTCACTGATCTGATGTAGAATGGCCATGAAATTGGTTTAGGGTTGTAGTACTACATCAGTACTACAACATTAACAACATAAGCTACCCAGAAACATGAAGATCAAGAAGCTATGCACGGTCAAAGTAGGCATCCGGATAGCAGTGTATGAACGCTCAAGAACAACTCAAGAACAGCTCAAGAACACCTATAGCGATAGTTGTCGCTATAGGGCCCTTTAGCGACAATTAATTTTGAAAATTAATTATTTTAATAAATAAATTAAAATAAATAGTTTTTAATTATTAAAATTACATAATAAATTTCTACAAATTATTTTAAAGCCTGAAAATTAGTTTTTAATTATTCTGACTATATTTCATAAATATTTAATATTTTTGGAATAATAATAGTATTTAATTTATTTAATTATAATATTAAATAAATTATTTAAAAATTATTTTAATACATGAAAATCATGAAAAATTATATTATGTTAAAAAAAATATTTTAAGTTATTTTAATGACTTTTAATATTTTGTGATTAATTTCACTAATTAGTTAATATTAATGGTAATTAATTTATTTAATAAATATATTTAATAAATTATGGAAAAATAGAATTAATGATTTAAAAATCATATAAAATGATTTAAGTGTTATAAAAATATTTGAAGTTATAAAATATAACTTTTGATATTTTGTCACGAAAATATTAATATTTTAATATTAATAGCAATTCTTGGATAATGAATTTAACTGTTTAAAAATCATATAAATATGATTTTAAGGTATTAAAAATACTTTGATATATTATAAATAAATTATAATATTATGACATGTATTTCATTAATATTTGATATTAAATAAATATTAATGATAAAGGAATATTATGGTTTTAATTTATATAAATACGATTTTAATGATTGAAAATTCAAGCGATAAATGATAATAATTATCTGAAAATTATTACGAGCTTATGAAAATTATTTTGATTGATAATAATTGTTAAGTGTTTAGACAGAGTTTAATTGAACATAAACTCGATATTTATCTGACTAAGCCGTCTAGATGTTAGAATTGTACCGAACTCGTCTCAGACTGTAAAAGTTTGACTTGAGGTTAGGTTTTATGTGATGTATAGACTGATAGGATTATGTGATAATGTGTTTAGGTTATTTTAAATATTGTGATGATATTATTCTAACTTAGAAATAAATATTATTAATATTAGGTCTTCAGACAAAGCTTATTAAATTGCATAGTGGTAGTCAACGGTTCAGGTAAGTTTTTCTTAACTCGACCTCAAGTTGTATTATTCAATTATACTTGTGGTTAATCATTTCTGATTGCCATGTCTAAGAATTATTAAATCGCACTCTGTGCATACTGCATGTATTCATCAGGTATGAAAGGCTGATTACCTTCATTACCATTCGGTCTAGATATATATATGTTCATGTTCAATGTTCGTTCAGCTATGTAAAATTTGTTCATGTTAGTTCACAATTATATTATAGAATTTTAGCCAGCTTATTGTTTAATTCTTTCTATCATGATATATCTTTGATTTATTGAACTTAAACTTGCTGGGAAAACCTATTGCTCACCCTTGCTATATCATGATTTAACATTGCAGATTAAGACGAATACGTCGGATACAAGAAATGACAAGACCAAGTCCAGCTTGGGATAATATGTGTAGCTAAAAATGTAATAGTATTGTATGATAATAACATTGTATGTCAGATATGATAATGAATTGTGTATATGTGAAGGTTACTCGGCCTTGGGGTTAGTGTGTAAATGTACTGTATAAACAATTTATGTTTATATCTTCCGCAATAGTTATAGAATGATTATACTAGATTCGTGGTGATTTAGGTCCTGGATTTGGGGCTCTCCTAGTTGGTATCAAAGCTGTTAGTTATGAACCTTAGGTAGTAATACTTGAGACTAATAACCGCAGTGATTAGGATAAGTACTAACTCAAATAGAGTTAGTGTGTCGGTAAGATTCAAAGATGAATCTCGGTGAGTTATAAAGATACGGAGTTCCCTAACTCTGATAATAATGTTGAACAGTAGTGGTGAATAGATATAATCTAAAATACTAAAGTACAGTGATAGAAGATCGAAAAGCAAAACAATCATAGTATAGAATTGAATCGTAATATATACGATGAGATCACCCCGTGATCGGATAAGGTTATAGTATGGAGAAAGATCAAGCAAATGATTGAAAAGTTTACAACAAGATTGATGAGTGTCTGTTGTACTATGAATTGGTACAGATTCAGGAAAGGATTATGAATACAGATTAAATAAAATTCGTACGGAGAAGGGAGTTAGGATAATTATTGGAATGTCTATGCCACGCTATTTGCTATATACATGTTAAGAGGGTTGTTCCTTTCTCATGTGTATATCAGATAGATAGGGTATAGGTAGAGAATATAAGGTTAAGTATGAGTTCTTAAAACTCATACTTATGATATGTTTGTGACTCATAATTATATGAAACATTTATGAACCCCTCAGCGAATGGACGCCAAAGGTCTGACTAGGACACATTCTTAAACTCATATGATGGTGAAAAGTTCATGAACTCATGAGTGTGGTTTGACGAACTGGGAATAGTTATGTGTATTAAGGATAATAGGAATAGATAGATCATTAAACAATTAATTATTAGTGGAGATATAAGTTTTCTAAATCTTCTAGCTATGTTAGACTCGAATTTTTGACATCAAACTAAAAATACATTATGTGCTTTTTGAAATGAATTTTTATTCTTAACTCCTGGTGACCATTGTGTATGAGTCTACTTCGGGCCACCGACACATCGTTACCTGTTGAGGTAATAAAACAGATTTGTAATGATTTTTGAACGGTTTAAAGTATAGTCTATGCTACTTATTTCGACTAGACGATAATGATTTGAAATATCAAAATTTTTTTTATCACTTAGGTACCATGTAACCTGGTGTAGAGATGATAAAAAGTTGATGGAGTTGTAAATGCAGGAATACTTAGTGTTGAAATTGATTTAAAATCGTTGTTCCACTATTATATGATGTGTTATGACAAAGTCACTCGATGACGGCATCCTCAAACGGGTTGTTAATTCAGTACGGCATTATGGCGACATTTTTAAACAATTTTCAAAATTTTAATTTGCCAACGGGATTTTGGCTACACACATTCGTATTTCGATTGAAATTGATTATTGATATGGGTCTAAGCTATTTGATTCGGCTAGACCAACTTTTATAATAAAATTCTTAGCGTTCTTTGAAAATTATCCCGAACTAAATTATTTTGGTGTGGATTCCGATAAAGACCGAGGTAAGAAAAAGTTTATTCGCCCAAGGCGGATACGAGAAACAGATCAGACCAGCAGTACTTTACTAAGTACAAGGCATACCGGGATAATTACCCACTATGTCTGGAAGATAAGACGGTTTGCGGATGAATTTCCATAAAACCTTTACGAAAATGACAGGCAATAGTCTATATAACTCCTCATCACAATTTCAAAATTTTAACTCTTATGAGGAATGTATTGAGTAGCATGTGATGCTGTGTATGAATGGTGTATGGAGCATGGTGTCGACGTCGGGATTTTTAGAAGTCCCTTTCCGTTACTTGTTCTTCGGTGTTCTCATTTTAGGTGAGATTTGTTTGAAAAAACAAGTGAAAAAGGTCCGACATGTATAATGTCAACGATGGACTGTTAAGAGTCGCCAGTTGGTTTTTTAAAAGGTTGTACCAACACAACCGAGAAAAGGTTTGCACATTGACCCAGTGATGTGACACTGCTAAATGGGTTGATGAAACCGAGATTCATTAGGGTCCGGGGACTTGGTTATGCGGAGGGAAGGTGTTAGGCACCCCCCGACATCCGTGTTACCATGGTGACCGCCTCATTTCAAGAAACTATTATCTGAATGTGTGTGTGTATGTGGGTCAATGTGCTGTTATTTGGAAATAATACGAGGCCTCGTTCGCACCTATATACACAGGGTTTGAATTTATGTAAAAATTCAATTTTAAGCAAGATATGGCAGTGATGTTTTATAAAAGAGGTTTTTCAAACCCTGATGCTCAATAGTAATTGAGACCTTTTACACTCCCATTTTATTAAGTGTTCGGCTTGATTGATTTTTATTTTTCGAATGCGAGGCATCCATATGAAAATAATATACAAAAGTAATGCCGACTTCCTCGTGGGTATGGAAACCATCTGAGGTAATTCGAGACCACCGAGAATAATTTACAAGTCGCTTTGCAATTTGAAAATGTCCATCATGGGAACCGAATCTAGATCCGATAAATTTGAATCTGTGATCACATGATTCTAGCGCACTGAATCTTGCAATTTGTATGAAAGCGATAAGCAAGTATATATATAAAAAATTTGTAAATATATATATCTAGATGCAGGATCACCAACCACGAAGCACCTCCATGGGGGATCAAAAAAGTAAATAAAGCTGTAAAAGCTATCAACTGTCACGGAGGAAACTCCAGGTGGGACGAAACGTAAATGAAGCTGTAAATACGGTCAACCGCCACGAAGGAAACCCCAGGCGAGACAAAATGTAAATAAAGCTATAAAAGCGATCAATTGCCACGAAGGAAACTCCAGGCAGGACGAATATATATATATATATATATATATATATATATATATATATAAGAAATAAACGTACCGGATGTAAAATCCAGACTCATCGAACAGAGTTCGACAACAGTTCATATATATATATATATATAAAAGCAGAGTAAACGCACCAGATGTAAAATCTAGGCTCATCGAACAGAGTCCGACCACAGTTCATATATATAAAATATATATATATACAAAAGCAGAGTAAACGCACCAGATGAAAAACTAGGCTCATCGAATGAAATTCGACCACATATTATATATATATATATATATATAAAGCGAGTAAACGCTCTAGACCGAAGTCTAGGCTCATCGAACAAAGTTTGACACACAATAAATATATATAAATGTATATATATATATATATATATATAAATCAAATAAACTCTCCAGACTGAAGTCTAGGCTCAATCGAGGCATAACTCGATAATGTTAGTCATTATATATATATATATATATATATATATATATATATATATATATATAAGTGAAATGAAATCACGGATGAATCAAGAAAGAAAAAAAGCAAGCAACACGACTCTCAACGTGAAGAAGGGTGTGTGCAGAGATGAAGAGAAAGACTCTAAAGTGTGTGAGAAGGCTTACAGTTGACTGCCAAAGAAGACTTCTATATCTTTAGAGTGGGTAAACACTAGCTTTTGTAGGTACTAAAGAGGCTATATATGAGCTCACAGGTGTTTAAACGAGAAAGTACACTGCATGGGGTGAGTGCAGAGCAAATTGGGCAGGGCTTCCTCGCCGTTTTCTCTTGCAAAATGGGCTGCCCAAGCCCTCTATTTATAGGCAATTTAGCCGCAGGTGTACCAGAGGCAACCCGGGTGGGCCCATGTTTTTCGGGTCGGGTCGTCTCGAAGTACGTGCACTTGGGCACTGTAATGTCCACTCGAACTTTCAGAAGTATAATTCGGGCATCCGTTTGAGGTATACAGGACCTATTTTGGACCGCCGTTGTTGAGAGTTGTACGATGGCATGGGATCAGAGTTTGTACGAAGTCATTGAAGATGGGACAGTGCCCTCCGGTCTTCAAGCTTCAACTTTCATCCGTTACCCAGCACAATAGTCACTTGGGATTGGTTAGTCTTGTGGGACATCGTTGCGTAGAGATGTTGAGACGACGTGGCATGACATTGCGTTGGCTAGATGACGATGTTGCCCCTCACCGGTGTTATTGCCAGATTGTGCTGATAAAGCAGACGTTGCTCAGGCTTCGTTGAGATTGGACTACTGCAATTGTTGAAGGTCCTCATTATCATCTTTGAGGTGTGCCTGTCTTCCCGATGTTATCGCCGGGTTGGTATAGTCTATCTCGTTGTGAGCGTCGAGATTGAAGCTGGTACAGTGTTTCAAATGTACAGTGTACATTTGAAATAAGCATTTTTGGGGTTATCACCAAAACTGCATTCCTTGGGGTTATCACCAAGGTTGGTGGCTATTCCCATGGTTGGGACTGAGACTGGATACCTCGGGGTTATCTCCGAGATTAATCGGTCTTCTCCAGTGTGTGTTCCGGTATTGGATCTGTATGCCTCGGGATTACATCCGAGGTTGGAATTGTTACTCCCAGAGTGGGCTCCGGGGTTGATGCTGAGCTTCCGGTAGTATCCGGTATGGATTGTCTTTCAGGGTTCCCTCTTAAAAGACGAATCTGTCCTCCTGCAATGTTAGTGACAGTAGTACAGAAAATTTTGAGTGTCTACAGATGCCCCTCTTTATCATACTCATGCATGGCGATGTATGGGTAGGATAAAGAATCCTAGACACTTGAAACGCAACAAGACAAACGTGGTACTATGGGTAGCAAAATGATACAAATGTCTGATGCATGTGTACGGGGTTGTAGCCCAACATGCTGGGGATGATTGCTGGCTCCCTATTGCTTCAACTAGGGATTGGCAATGCCGACCAGATTTGGTGTGTAAGCCGAATCTGTTAGGATGTTGATGTTGGAGTTATCACCAAATTCCCGTGTTCTTAATAACGACTTGATCCTAAAGATGTGCCTCTTATGTGTAAGAGATCTGTGGGGATAAAGCTTGATCTGTTTGAGGATGTGTATAACATATTCCATCATCTATCCTCTTTGATAACGTTGACCTCTCCTGGTTAGTATCGCCAGGTCATGTCAAGATTCTGTTGGATTTACTGCCAACAGCAAAGGCTGTCAGGGATGCATGACCTTCGTTGACGTGTATTTCACTAACATGTGAATCAACGGCTGAAAAATCCTGTAGGATATACTGTCAAGGCTGCTTGACCTTCGCTGACGTGTGAATCAACGACTGAGATTCTGTGAGTAGATCGTCAAGTTTGCTTGACCTTCGCTGTCGTGTAGATCCGCTGGGGAATATGAGCAATCGAGCATGAAATCCTCGAATAGCTCTAGATCTCTGATAGGTTTAATCGCTATCGGCTGAAATAATGCCAAGGTTGCTTGACCTTCGTTGATATGTGTGTCAATGGCTTGAATGTATGTTGTAATCCCCTGCCGGGGCTTCACGTTATAATCCCTGTCGGGGACTCACGTTGTAACCCCCGTCGGGGACTCACGTTGTAACCATCGCTGATGTGTGTAGCAGCGGCTGGTCATCGGATGGTTTCCAATGCTCTGTTGGGTTTGCTTCCAATGGTCATAATGATGTCAAGGCTGCTTGACCTTCACTGATTTGTGTGTTAACGGATGAGCATGCGTTGTAACCCCCGCTGGGGACTCACGTAGGGTAACGACCCGGAGTTGGCGGTATCAGACCTGTATAAGGTATTGCCGGATGTGATTCGTGACAAATAAGATCATTGGCTGGGTATACCTCGTGTTCAGGTGACTACCAATGAGCGATGTACAGACTCACATTTTCATCTGAGAAGGCCAAGATTGTATGCTGTTTTGCTCAATCGTGTGGCATTTTTATTCCCGATTTGACCTTTCTAGTCCGCAAGAACTCCTTTGCAACTCGAACTGGACTGAGCTGGAGGGGTGGGACCCACTTAGGTGTGCCACAGGTGCACTGCGGCGGCAATGAGTGCACTGCATGCTGTGCACTGCGGCAATGAGTGAGCCTGCGACCAACCATGGATGATAAAATCCAGCAGGTTGGTCTCACAAGTCATTTTCAACTTGTCGCGCGAAGAGAAATCCGTGAGCCTCCTTAAGAGCTGCTGAGTTCGGGCTATTTTCTGCAAATTCTGTCACCTTACAAGTGTTCTACACTATCCTGGTAACGTATGCATGTATTTTTTCCACTTTTTATCCGTTGGATTTCGAGTTATAGCATGAAATGCATCTAAACACATAGTAGTGATTATGTATGCACAAATGACTTGATAAAAAATATTCAACATAGTAAATGTTAGTATTAAACCATGCTGAACATAATGATGTGAAAAAAATTTGACTTTTGAGACAATCAAATTGGCACATTTTTCTGCTATTTTTTGTTTTATTTGAGGTCCAATGAGCAAAGGTAGAAAGGCAAAGTACTCCTGATATTGAGGTTAACCTTATGCATGTATGATTTTGATTTTTGATGCATATATTATGTATATGACTTTGGGGCAGGTGTGCTACAGAATGGCCACCTAGACATGCCTATGTATACGTGGATAGTCCTATTTTAAAAGGGGACTATGGCAAAATTTTTCCAAATATAGGCATTGGGTAGTCATGCATTTTAACTCTATTGTATGTTAAAGTAAATGCATGCATGCATATAGTCATAAATGCTTTTTAGAAAGCTCCAGGTAAGGAAATACCACTCCCTTTCTGAGGTGATTTGGAGACTTGTTGTCCAGATATTTATGGATCCGGATCAGCCAAGCAGTTCCCACAGGACCACTTCTGGCGTACGGCGGAGGGCTTCTGATGTGCCTCATCCCCGTTCTGTCAGACAATCTCGTCGGTTGGTGGAGGCCGTGATTCATCCTGTCCGGGCAGACGCGCCAGATGTTGAGGACGAGGAGGCGGATATTCCGATTGAGGACCTCGCTCCTGCTGCACATATCCCTCGTAGGGAGCTCCCGAGTATTCAGGTGGTAAACCCAGAGCTGCTGGGTGATTTGAGCAGACATCCATCGATGTATTTGCATGCTAACGAGGTATGGCGTTAGACTTTGATCTTCCTTCTTTCCTATTGATGAGGATTAAAGGGTTCTGATGTTGATCTGCATTTCATGCAAGTTCGGGGTTTTACACAGCCTCGAGGGAACTGGTTCAGCATTCACTCCATGTACCAGGCGCTTCATCCTGACTATAGAGCGGTAGTGCATGAGTGGGGATTTGGGGCATTCTTCTCCATCCTTCCCCGTCGTTGTCCCTGGGGTTACCTCAGGGCATTGTCTGAGCGATGGTTTCATCAGACTCAGTCACTTCATCTGTTGGATTGCGAGGTGACGATGACGCCTATGGATTGGTAATTTATCATAGGTATGGAGTTTGGAGGGGAGCCAGTGCCTTGTATGGTGAATATTACCCCTACTGCCGTCAGATCCTTGTTAGGAGTTCCGGCGGAGGCGCTCAAAGGCAGGACTATTCGTTCAGGTCCTTTGAGTGTAGATGCTATGAGCGGGCTTTTGAGTGAGCCCATGCCTGATGATGTCAGAATCAAGGATTGCGTTCTGCGGTGATTGTTCCTGATGATCATT
Source organism: Panax quinquefolius (assembly GCA_020205615.1). Classification (NCBI taxonomy): domain Eukaryota; kingdom Viridiplantae; phylum Streptophyta; class Magnoliopsida; order Apiales; family Araliaceae; genus Panax; species Panax quinquefolius. The sequence goes on from CM035166.1 coordinate 84,750,209, forward strand.
TGAGGCTGCTTCATAGCAGATATCTCTTCTACGGTGTCTTTTGCTTCGATCAGCGCCACACGTGATGTGGACCATATTGGAGAGTATGATTGGGGCTCCTATACCTTTGCCTATTTCCTCTGGGGCATGAGCATGCGCTCATAGGGTTTAACCGAGGCTTGGCTAGGCTTTTACCCATTTCTGCTGGTGAGTATTTCTCTTGTCATTTCCCATTTAGAGGTTAAGAGTGTTTACTGATAGCAGATATTTTGCCATTGTGTTGGCAGTTTTGGGCCTATGATAGGCTCCCATACTTGCGTCCTATGAGTGTGTTAGGTTTAGATACCTATCCACGAGGACGACGATGGCACCATTCTATTTTGCCGGAGGTCCCTGTAGCTGAGGGCTTCATTCATAGCCGTGTCACGGTTTGGAGTTCTTGACGGTGACACCATCACATGGATTCCCTATTCAGGGGAACACCTGACCATCGGCTTTGAGGATGGGTGCCCATCGAGTCGAGTACTTGATTTCCACCGGAGAGTTCTCTCTTCTTGAGATGGAGGTGGGAGCTCTATTTAGGAGAGTGTGCTATTAGGAGCATCACAGGGGTGATCCGTATGCCGATCTTGCCTCCTGCTAGGCGTCATTGGCCTGTATCACAGACACCTGTCACTAATATCCCATTGTTGGGAGTTGACGATTTTGCATTGTCAGAGGGTCCATGTACCCAGGAGACGTTCCAGCGGTGGTGGTCCCCTCGCACCATTGGAGCCCAGTCCCGCGCCACACAGTTTATGGGGGATATGGTTCCAGGATCCTTGATGATGATGGATTGGATAGTTTGTGTCCGAGATCCAACTCATATGACCCAGATTGATAGTTTGACCCGGCAGTTGGACCAGGCACATATATTTATCCGGCATTTGGGCAGAGATCCAGCAGAGGCATTTTCGTTTGTTCCCTCCAACTCAAGCGCTGGCCCCTCAGATGACCCATTCGGTTTTGCTGGCGCAGATCCTCCTCTTTATAGGCCTGACATCCCTGTTGGTAGAGATCCGGTGACTCAGGAGGAGTTACATCAGGTGGACAGGATTGATGATGTGGACATCGACACCTTGGTCTTCTTCTGATGTGTATTCTCGTTATATCTTTTGATAGGCCTCTGTTAGTAGTAGGGCGTCTGTACCCTATTTCCCTGTATTGGTAGCTGTACAAAGATGATGTATTAGATGATGATATACTTAGGAATGTATGCACAGTTTTTCCATTCCCTATATCATATTGCCATCCATTATCTGTTATGCGTGTATCATGTTATGCATATGTATGTATGTCCAGAGATATTCGGCATTGACCCCTGGATGGTCTTATGACACGGCCCGCACAGATGTCTTCTTTGACAGTTAGCCGTATAGATCATACCCCACCATCATTGGTGGCATGATAGCATGTCACCACCAGACAGGGTGACTGTAGATCATTTGCTGCAGCATACCATGACCTTATTGACGTTTCAGGTTCCCGCAGGGTTTGTAGACAAGATGCTAGAGTATTGGATACCGGATAGGCAAGTTTTCCAATTCGAGACCCACGAGTTGACTCCTACTCTAGAGGAGTATGCACGATTGACGATGCTGCCTTTAGACAGACCTTGCGTGCACTTGGCTTTGGGAGATATAAGTAGACCATTCATGACTTTCACTGGATTATGGCGCAGAGTAGTACAGGATGAGCTGACATCTAGCCACGTGATATCCCAGCATTTTCTGTGTGACAGATTTGGCTCTGAGGATAGCTATTCACGGCATTCCGGGGATTTTACCGCACCGGAGGATTATTGGCGCTTGGCCAGGGTTGATGTACTGCTGCTATGCATACTGTCGTATGTCTATATGCCACGATATATGGATGAGATATACATAGGTGTTATCATGGCCGTGAGAGCTCTCAGGGAGGGTCGTACCATTATACCAATGATTGTAGCAGAGACCCTATAGTCAGCATCCTACTGCTGCACTTATCTGATAGGAGTGTTCACTGGGAGTTCAGTCATGTTGTATGTGTGGTTTATGTCACACTTGAGACCGATTGGTACCCTCAGACGGCATGGATATTGTTTCACCCATGATGTAGCTATGTCATATTCCTTTCAGCCATCAGAGTGTATAGATGCTCTGTCCTGGTCCACATTTTTGGCAGATATCAGAGATCCTTTTAGTATATTGCCATGTTCGGGGCTTAGCTCACCATACAGCTTCATTACTCACGCTCCGGGCATGGACTACCTCCCTCTGGCTGGCTTGAGAGGTGTGACTACTTATCATCCATTGGCCGTGATGTTATAGTTTGACCAATTTTAGGACTTTCATCCTTTCGAGGGGGCGATAGGTCAGCGTTCAGCTTCTCGATCTCTCTCAGCAGAGGACCGATCCCGCGTGTATGCTTGTTGGGATCAGCGTGAGATAGCTTCTTTCTCTATCAGTCATCCAGGTTATTCTGCAGAGTATTTTGCATGGATGGAGACAGAGATTTTATCGGCTGTGGTAGTGTCCACAGTACCGGATAGTGAGTCAGATGATGTAGAGCCCATGGAGGACATCGATTCATACATCGAGGAGGAGCCCGCTGCTGGGTTACCAGCATTTCCTTTGGATTCTCCCTGTACCAAGATCTTGTTGTGATTCAAAGACTTAAGACACGATTACCTAGAAGCGAGTCTTCATCTGATGACCTTTGAGAGAGATCAGGCTCGATCTATGATGTTGACTGCCCTTGATGGGAGGGATGCAACTTTATTAGAGAGAGACGAGGCATTAGCTCGCAGAGATGCCGCTGTTGTTGAGAGGGATGAGGCCAGGTCAGCCAGAGATGCAGTGATAGTTGAGCGGGATAGTGCTATATCTGCCCGGGATGTAGTTGTCACAGATAGTACTGCCGTGCGGTCCCTTACCACTGGCATGATCGCAGAGATGAGTGCATATATTGATGATCATATGGTCACCATGCAGATGGCTACGGATCTATTAGGTCGTATGGATATTCTCGTACAGGAGACCACAGCTTCACCTCCTTCTTCTGAGAGGGACGCCATGTTGGGCTTGTTAGCTCCCATATATCATGACTTGTAGATGTACTTGTATTTACCTGCACAGACTAGCTTAGACATTTTGTCATGTATAGTTTACATTGTGTATATCAAACATCATTATATATATGGCAGGGAAATATATTTATGATCACTTCCCTTTTAGATATGCCTGAATAATTGCTTGATATTTTGTCTGCTGCTTCAGGGCTTGTGATCTTGATGTATTCTGAATTCCTCCTGGGTGGATGGATATTGAGTTATCTCTGGATAGTTCAGAATGGATCATCGATCTCTGTGTATCCCTACCATCTTTGGTGTCTTGGGACTGGTTTCTGGATGAAAATGTGGAGAGGAGTGTGGCTTTCCTCTCTGAGATTGACCGCACCACAGATGGTCGCCAGTACTTCTATTTAGGAGAAGCCTAGTTAATTCCATCTCTTATGGATTGGTGTTACTCTTCAAGGTATGACCACAGCTTAGATGGTCGCCGAATCTCCTATTTGGGAGGAGTTCAGGTAATTCCATCCCTTTGGTCTAAAGCCGAATGAAATGTAGTGGATTGAAGGATGATCCCAATACCAGTTGACAAGGGTTTGTGTTTTGGTAGGGGGTGAGACCGAACCATGAATGGATACCTACGTACTCCTATTGAAGAGGAGATCAGGTCTATGTAGTTCGAACCTGGTGTAAGAGGTTCAACGCTGTGTATGGTAGAAATGGTGTAGGAATGTTTTTGTTTTTGTAAGGGTAGAAATGTTTTTGTTGTTTTTGTTTTATTGCGACTGGGCCCTATGAAATGGTTTCCTACGTACTCCTATTGAAGAGGAGATCAGGTCGACGTAGTTCGCCCCTCAGGGCAAGATGAAAAGCGTAATCCCATGTGCAGGTTAGAGTGCGCTGAGGAGAAAGTTTAATCCTAGGTTGAGGATAAACTGCAGGTAAAAAGTTTGATCCCATGTATGGGTTGCCAAACTGCAAGCGCGAGAGGTTCAATCCGCGATGGGATGACCTAAGTCGTAGGAACGCAAAGGAGAGCCAGGCTGCTGGCCTGAAAAGTATGTTTCCCTAAGGGGCAAAGTGTAGAAAAGTTGTAGGTAGTAAAGGGTTAAAGAACCGAAATGACGGGTGACCTGATGGTTTCGCACCAGGATGCTTGCGAATTACTTAAGAGATAGTACCGTTTCACGGCGTCTAAGTTGATGAGTTGTGGAAATTCATCACCGTCCATTTCTTGTAATCTGAGAGCGCCTCCTGTCAATACTTCTTTGACAACAAACAGGCCTTCCCAGTTAGGAGCGAATTTTCCCTTAGATTGATCTTGGTTGTCAAGAATCTTCTTCAAAACCAAGTCATGTTGTTTAAATTGCCATAGCCGGACCTTTTTGTTGTAGGATCTGGCGATCCTTTGTTGATATAACTGACCATGGAAGATAGTTGCGGTTCGCCTTTCGTCTATTAGAGACAATTGGTAATACCTGTCTTGTACCCATTGGTCTTCATCCAGCTGAGCGTCTATCAACACTCTGAGGGATTCCATTTCAACCTCTATGGGGAGTACTGCTTCCATCCCATAGGTTAATGCATAGGGGGTTGCCCCAGTGGAAGTGCGCATTGAGGTTCTGTAGGCTAACAGAGTCAGAGGCAATAGGTCAAGCCAATCTTTGTGGTTGGTGGACATCTTTTGCATAATCTTCTTGATGTTTTTGTTAGCCGCTTCAACAACACCGTTCATCTTCGGACGATAGATGACAGAGTTGAGATGTTTGATGTGGAATTTACTGCATAATTCCTCCATCATTTTGTTGTTGTGGTTCTTGGCATTGTCTGACACAATCACTTCTGGTTGTCCATATCAACAAACGACATTGTTTCTACCCACTTGGTGTAGTAGTCGATCATAGTGAAGATAAACCGATGACCATAACTGGCTTTAGGCTCAATGGGCCTGATAACGTCCATTCCCCACATTGAGAAGGGCCAAGGTGAACTCATATTGTGAAGTTCCTTTGGAGGGGCGTGTATAGCAGTCCCATGAATCTAGCACTGATAACATCTCCTGACGTGGTCGCAATCAGCTTTGAGAGATAGCCAATAATGTCCCGTCCTGAGGACTTTCTTGACAAGGAGGGGGCCACAGACTCCGCCATGGATTTCATCCATAAGCCTTTGGGCTTGATCTTTGTCTAAACATCTGAGGAGACCTATTCCTACAACTCTTTTGTAGAGTGCATCTCCACTCAGGTAGAATTTCATAGCAAGTCGATGGATCTGCCTTTTCTCAGTCCGGCTTGCCTCAGCGGGTGTAGATCCATCTCGAAGATATTCCTTGATATGCTGATACCAAGGATGTTGGATGGGAGGTAGCTTATTCGATATTTCTCCAATGTAATTCCCATAGGCTGAGGCCTTGTGCAGGGAAATTGTGACGCTTGGCAAATGTTCCTTATCTGATATATGAATCAAGGAGGCCAAAGTTGTTAACGCGTCCGCAAAGTCATTCCTATTACGAGGAATGTGTAGAAAGGAGATTTCTTTGAACTCCAAAGCCATTTTCAAAACCTGCCGATGGTAGGGCAGCAAATATAGTTCCTTGGTTTGATAGATTCCGGTGGATTGTCTGATTACCAAATTCGAATCTCCAAAGACAGTTAACCGCCTGATGCCCATTGAACGGGCAAGTTTTAGCCCCATGAGACAACCTTCATACTCAGCCGTATTGTTGGTGCTGACAAACTGTAATTTGATGGCAACGGGATACTGCTCCCCCGTACCAGATACTAGAATTGCTCCAGCTCCAGAACCTTCCATATTAACAGCTCCATCAAAATACATCTTCCATGATTGGCGCGTATCATACTGATGGTGTTCTTTGCATCATTACTCCTTCATCATCGGAAAGTATGTTTCAAGGGTTGAAATCCCACGAAGGTGCGTGGCCGGTTGATCCGTAATTCCTTGACCTTTGATGGACTTTTGAGTCACATATACGATGTCAAATTGTTGCAGGATCAACTGCCACATGGACAACCGACAATTTAACATAGGTTTATTGAACACGTACTTAAGAGGATCCACGCGGGATATGAGATGGGTTGTGTGACCATGGAGGTAATGCTGTAACCTCATGGAAGCCCATGCTAAAGCACAACACATATTTTCGATTAGAGTGTACTTGTGTTCACTGCTGCTGAACCTTTTGCTGAGGTAATAGATAGCTCGGTCTTGGCCTCTATCGTCCTTCTATCCCAGCATGCGGCCCATGGCATTGTCACTTATGGACAGGTACATAAACAGGGGAACATTGTGACGCCCCCAAAATAGGTATACATCACCTATTCTGAGTCGTCAAATACATGGTACAGAATACAAATACAACTTAATTATACAACTGTTGCGTAAAGTACGACAAAACATAAGCCGTGAGTTTTAATACAAATATTATCGTCTAGACAATATTCAAACTCAAATTCAATATTATTACATTTATTTTCCACTATTTCACTGAATAGTGAGGACTACTAATGCTATCATCTGGTCCGTTACTCCGTTCCCCGACTAGTCCCTGCTACGTTCTCATTTCCGAAGAGAACAATAAAAGTTAAAAGGGTGAGCTCAACTAGCCCAGTAGGAAATATTATGACTAAGATAATGCATAATATATTATCGTTAGCCTTCAAGCGTTGTTAAACCGATACAATATAACAACCATCAAGTTTAACTCACAATGAATAAGCAATCCATTAAAAGAGTCAAGTAGAGAATAAAATCTACTATCTTTTATGATTTAAAAGGTTTTTCATCACTTTTATCATTGGGACTCAGCTTAATAAATAATCCACATCATCGAATCACCCCTGCACTACGGCCAAGGATATTCTTTAGTATCACGACCACAATTATCCATGCACTACGGGCCAAGAATATTTGTGTATTCAATAATGGTCATGATCATGCCAACAATTGTCCATCAATGCACTACAGACCAATGAGGACTTTTTCCACATCATTTGTAACATTACGGTCATGATTACACCGAATAATCCCTGGTCATAATCATACCAAGTCCATCTATGCACTATAGGCCACAGATGACTTTCAACAAAATATAAACATGAGGATGATGACAATGATATAAGAATTCAATAAAACAAGTTCAAGAATTAATTTATCCAGAACTAATAACGCCCAAATTGTCAACATGATATCGCTTTGTAGAGTAAAATTCAAGAATGCTCAGAAGAATATTTCAATGAAAAGATACTGGATGAAGCGCAAATATCAAGGATATTCCACTATTTTCATGGAGTATAGAAGTCAAAACTTTAACCAACTGAGTATAATAAGGAATGGAATAACAAAATAAATCACCAAGCATGCGATAGACCGCACAGGCAGGTTATTCCAATAGAATAATAAATAACGGAATCAGGTCCAACGTAAAACGCACAGACAAGATATTCCAACAGAATAATAAAGACGGAATCAGGTCCGGCGTAAAACGCACAGATATGATATTCCAACAGAAAACAAAGACGGAATCAGTCCACAGAAACGTGCAAGCATGTGAACATGATATTCCAATGAGAATAATAAAGATTCCAACGGAACCCGGTGTGTCCCGTAGAAGCGCATGCATGTGATGTTCCAACAGAATAATAAAGAATGGAATAATGAAGAATTTCACCAAGTATAGGGTAGCTCACAGATCTAGGAGTTATTCCAATGTAATAATAAAGAATGGAATAATGTAAGTTCTCTTTATGGATAAGAAAGAAATAATACTCCCTACCTTTAGAAAAACCGGATATCTTTGGAATAGTGAGGTAGTGAGACTTTCTCTTTTTTTATATAATTTCTCTCTATAATAATCGCTCTAAAGCTTTTGTGAATTGGTGAGAAATGAAGGAAGAATGAGCTTCTATTTATATAAAAATATAGTTTCGATAATCGCACGCTTTTTGGGGCTCAAAAAATTTCAAAGACAATACCTCCAACTTTTCCTTTATTTTTAATTTAGTCATGGAAGTATTATCAAACTTGCACCACCTCCCCTAATAGTAAATAATGTGATTCAATAGTAAATTATGTGAATCAATAGTTCTAAACATGTGAAAATACGAATTACAGTATAGTACCTCCATCTATACCTCCATTTTTAACTTAGTCATGCAAGTATTATCAATCTTGCACCAACTCCCATAATAGTAACAAGAATGTTAAACAATAGTATACACATGTGAACAAATAGTTATAATCATGTGAAATAATAACAATCAATTGTTCATTTATCCGGTTAAATACCTGATTGGTCAATATAACCTCCAGATATCAATTATTATCGAAATAATTGTCGATTTTCACTAACACAAATAATTCCAACACAATGAAACCATTTTTATCAAAAATATAAATTTTGAAATTTCTAAGTTTGACTTTTCCCGAAAAAGTCAACTGTTGACTTTTTGACCAAATAGTGAATTTCAGAAAATTTTGTGTTTATAGACTATTTTTACTAATTTCATCGTTCCGGACTCAAATATCACGTCCGCGTCTCCAAATTCAACTCCGAACACAACTTCAATTTTAATAACATTCATCATTAATATTATAACTCACAATATTTATCAACCAAGTCATTCCCAGGAAAGAGGGGGCTTTCCAATAAGGATTTCTCCCTATTAGCGCACAATTAGGTGACCAAACCTCTCCTTGACAGAACTTCTAGACATTGTAAATATTGCAATTTAATAATATGAATAACTTTGTCGTCTCAATTATTGATTTAATAAAATAACATATTATGCAGATGATACTATGACAATAATCGAATCAATAATATGAGAGATATGATGCAGCAATTACTGTAGCAATAATTGAGTATAACCGAAAGTGACTTCTCACGTAAGCATCAATAATCAATACCGCAGGTGCTACTATGCAACCACGCCAGACATCGTATTTTTTACTACCGGGTAGTTCAACAGTTAACAGTAAAACTTCCGCCGTTATTTTCATAAAGTATTTTTGTCGTTTTCTCAATCCGACAATAATTCCGTTGTGGGGGTCCACCAATGATTGTGCCATTGTATGAATATTCCCTGTTAAAACGAATATTCCCCGACCAATCGAATATTATATAACAACTCGCGTACTTTGCAAAATTTGTAAATATTACCCACAACTATAACATTATATCAAATCCACACCATAATATTCAAAAATATATTTCGAGAAAATTTAATCTTTATTCAAAAAGTTGGGGTCTTACAACCTCCCCTTCTTATGAAATTTCGTCCTCGAAATTAAGGTGCGTACCTGGTATGTCGAAGAGGTGAGGATACTTTGATTTCATTTCAGATTCTAACTCCTAGGTCATTTCCTCAACATCGTGGTTTCTCCACAAAACTTTGACTTGAGGTATAACCTTGGAGCGTAGAATATGTTCCTTCTTATCCAAGATTTTAACAGGAACCTCTTCATACGTTAAATCTTCCTCTATTTCGTCCGGTTCTAACTCAATAATGTGGTTCGGGTCTTTCACATATTTACGTAACATGGATATGTGAAAAATGTTATGAACACGAGACATACTTAGCGGTAACGCAAGTCTATAGGCCACAGTTCCTACTCGATCGAGGATTAAAAATGGGCCAATGAATCGAGGATTGAGCTTTCCTCTCTTTCCAAATCTTGTAACTCCTTTCCATGGAGCAACACGTAACAACACATGATCTCCAATATCGAATTCTACGTCCTTTCGATGAAGATCAGCATAACTCTTTTGTCGATCTGGTGAGGTTTTTATATGTTGTCAGATCATTTGAATCTTTTCCATAGTCATACGTACTAACTCTGGTCCCAACAACGTTGCTTCACCCACCTCATCCCAGCATACTGGAGAACGACACTTTCTTCCATACAACGCCTCGAATGGAGCCATGCCAATACTTGCTTGATAACTGTTGTCAGAGGGAAAACTCCACCAATGGTAAGAACTTGTCCCAACTTCCCTTGAAGTCAAGGACACAGAGTCTTAATAGATCTTCAAGAGTTTGAATCATCCTCTCTGACTGCCCGTCCGTTTGAGGATGATATGCTGAGCTAAATCGTAAATCCGTGCCCATAGCTTTTTGCAAACTAACCTAAAAACTTGAAGTGAATCTTGGGTCTTGATTAGAAACTATGGATATTGGCATACCATGAAATCTTACAACCTCGTTTATGTACATACGAGCAAGACGTTCAAGTGTATAAATTTCTCGTATCAGTAAGAAATGAGCAGACTTGGTCAATCTATCAACAATGACCCAAATCGCATCTATGCCTTGAGAAACTTTGGGAAGACCGGTAACGAAATCCATGGTAATGTGCTCCCACTTCCATTCTAGAATTTCAAGTGGTTGCAATGGACCTTTTGGTACTTGATGCTCTGCTTTAACTCGTTGACAAATTAGACACCTTGAGATAAATAGCGCTATCTCTCTCTTCATATTGCTCCACCAAAATGTATGACGAAGATCACGATACATTTTGGTACTCCTGTGATGGATTGCAAAATGTGTGTGTCATCATGATTTTATACTTTAAATCGTGGTCGTTAGGGAACACAAAGTCCGGAGTTGACTCAAGTATTCCTTCTTCATCGATTCTTGCTTCCAAGATAGCACCTTCTTGCACTTTCTTCCTCATACGCATCACTCCGGATCTCAGAATTTGAGCAACTTTAACTTTATCAATTAAAGTCGGTTCTACTCGTATATTCACCATCATCACATGGGTCCCTGGAGTCTTTAACTCTATCTCCATCCTTTGCAAGTCACATAAAATGGGCTTTTGTGTTATGAATATTGCACTCCTACCCGCATATGATCTTCTTCTCAATGCGTCAGCTACCACGTTCGCTTTTCCAGGATGGTATTGGATGGTATGATCATAATCTTTCAACAGTTCAAGCCAACGTCGTTGTCGCATGTTGAGTTCCTTTTGAGTGAAGAAATATTTGAGGCTTTTATGATCCGTAAAGATCTCCACTTTCTCTCCATACAAGTAATGCCTCCAAATTTTAAGTGCGAAGACAACAGCTGCCAACTCTAGATCATGAGTAGGATAATTCCTCTCATATTCTTTGAGTTGTCTTGAGGCATAGGCTATGACTTTCCCATGTTGCATGAGAACACATCCTAACCCTTTGCTCAAGCATCACTCAGAGATGACAAATCCCTCCGAACCGGATGGTATTGTCGTAATAGGTCTTTAAATGAGTCTCCTTTTGAGTTCTTGAAAACTCTTCTCACATTCCTCGCTCCAACCGAACTTTGTATCTTTCGAGTCAGCTGAGTTAATGGAGTAGCGATTCGAGAAAATCCTTCCACGAATCTCCGATAATAACCAGCTAAACCAAGAAAGCTACGTACTTCGGTCACTGATTTGGGTTGCTCCCAGCTTTGAATAGCTTCAATCTTTGCCGGGTCAACGGATATTCCATGACTTGATACTACGTGCCCAAGGAATGCTACTTCCTCAAGCCAGAACTCGCATTTCTTTAACTTGGCATAAAGCTTATATTCACGAAGCTTTTGGAGTATCAACCTCAAGTGTTGCTCATGATCTTCACGGCTTTTGGAATAAATAAGGATGTCATCAATAAAGACGACCACAAAGTGATCCAAATATTCCTTGAATACTCGGTTCATCATATCCCATGAAGGCAAAGAGGAGCATTAGTCAATCCAAAAGACATGACTAAGAATTCATAATGCCCCAGATCGAGTTCTCAAGGCGTCTTTGAAATATCCTCGATTTTAACCTTCAAATTGATGATATCCGTAACTAAGATCGATCTTTGAAAAAAATTGTGCTCCTTGTCAGAATCGATCAAAAACAGTTATCAATACGGGCAATGGGTACCTATTTTTGATGGTGACATGATTCAACTCTCGATAATCAATACAAAGTTGCATACTCCCATCTTTCTTCTTCACGAATAGAACAGGAGCACCCCAAGGAGACGTACTAGGACGAATGAAACCAATGTCTAACAATTCCTGCAATTGGGTCTTTAACTCCTGAAGTTCAATAGGAGCCATTTGATATAGGGCTTTGGAAATGGGTTTTGTACCAGGTTCAAGGTCGATACAAAATTCAACTTCACGCTCTAGGGGTAGGCCAAGAAGTTCTTCTGGGAATACGTCAGGAAATTTATTAACAATAGAAATATCCTTCAAATTTGATGTATTTTTGTTTAAATCCGTGACATGAGCTAAGAAAGCTTGACATCCGTTTTTCAATAAACGAATAGCTTTATGGCTTGAGATGACCGTGATTGATTTTAATGGTTTGGTCGCTTGAATTCGCATAATAGGTTTATTAGGAATATGAAAGCTAACAACCTTACGAAAACAATCAATTTTAGCATGATGAGTAGTTAACCAATCAATCCCTAGAATCACGTCAAATGCAAGTATTTTTAAGGAGATAAGATCGACAGGTAACGTGCGGTTACCGATTTGAATCAAATAAGACTTATAAACAGTGGATGTAATGAAGGTTTCTCCTAATGGAGTTTCAACAGATAAGTCAAAGTCTAATTTCTCTGGAGTCAAATTTAAACGTTGAGCGCAAGTAGGAGAAATAAAAGAATGGGTAGAACCGGTATCAAATAAGGTATAGACTTCACTAGAGTTTATGATAAGCTTACCCGTGATAACCTCGTTCGGGTTCCTTGCTTTCTGGGAGGTCACAACAAATGCTCTCCCTTGCACTACCGATTTTGACTTTTCTGGGACGGCCTTTGGTACCTCCATCCTAGCTGAATTTGTCTTCGGTGAATGACAAAATCGAGCTAAGTGACCTTCTCTTCCACAATTATAACATGCTTTGGATGGTATTGCACAGTTTGGACTGATGTGTCCCTCCCCTCCGTATTTGAAGCATATGATAGGTGGTCGTTCTCCTTCCTTAATAACGGTCTTTGGTCGACGCGTCTTTCCATCATTGTTGAATCTCCTTTTCTTGAAATGTCCATTTTATTGTCTTGACTATGATTACCACCAAGTGGTTACCATTTTTCGCATGTTGATTCCTCCACGTTTGTTGTCACCGCTCGATGATATCTACCATCGGGTATTTTCATTTCGCATTTACCGCTTTCTCTTGGTTGCGTTGACTCGTTATCGCGCTCCAACAATCGAGCCCTATTTACAACATCCGAATACAAACACGGTTTATGAGAGATAAGATATTATTGTATCTCCGGTTTCAAACCTCTTAAAAACATTGGTCATTCGCTCCTCATTATCAACCAAATGGGATGCAAACCGGATAACTCGCAAATTTAGCCTCGTATTGCGATACCTGGCCATATTATTTTGTTCCAACTTGATAAACTCCACCTCCTTCATGTGACGAATACTTTCGGGAAAGTACTTGTCGTTGAATGACTCTTGGAACTTCTCCCAAGACATCTTGAAAAGCGTCAGTCAGTACGCTTTTACTGATTCCCACCAAGAATCGCTTCTTCACGCAACATAAAGGTGGCGAAGGAACCTTTTTGTTCTCGAAGCATCCCAAGACATCAAATATCTTGGTTATCTCGCTTTATCCATGCTTCCACCTTAAATGGTTTGGCTCTCCAATAAACTCCGGTGGTCCCAGCTCGAACTGCTGTTTGGCGGTGACCGTCCGAGAGTTGCAGTGTTTCCACCCGCATTTTGGACAGAGCCGCTCTACTTTGATGTTACATGAATTGCATATAAGCGCCTCGGAACATTCCATCGCTCATCATTTGGTCAAGTGTTGTTGTTTGCATGAGGATTGTCGCCTTCGATGCACATTGTCTCGGTTATTGATCCGTGGAGACTCAACGGTCTCTCGTGCTCCATTGATGTTCTCAACATTCTCGGATGCTATTTTCAAACATCGCCACAAAACAAGGGTTAATTGACATGAAACATATTATCCCTACACTGATCGACCAATTAAATACCAAATAAACTTAGGTAGGTCATAGTAGCGAAGGAATTCCTCGCCTCCCTCCTAGTTCTAGTCTTACATCTTAGCTGGGATTATATCCCTAAGCTTTGATATTAATCTGACGCGCCCCAAAATAGGTATACATCACCTATTCGAAGTCGTCAAATACATGGTATGTAATACAAATACAACTTAATTATACAATTTGTTGCAAAAGTACGATAAAACATAAGCTATGAGTTTTAATACAAATATTGTCGTCTAGACAATATTCAAACTCAAATTCAATATTATTACATTTATTTTCCACTATTTCCTTTGAATAGTGAGGACTACTAATGCTATCATCTCGTCCGTCACTCCGCTCCCCGACTAGTCCTCGCTACGTTCTCTTTTTCTCAAGAGAACAATAAAAGTAAAAGGGTGAGCTCAACTAGCCCAAGAGGGAAATATTATGACTAAGATAATGCATAATATATTATCGTTAGCCTTCAACAAAGTGTTAAACTGATACAATATAACAACCATCAAGTTTAACTGCAGCGGAATAAACAATCCATTAAAAGAGTCAAGTAGAATAAAATCTACTATCTTTTATGATTTAAAAGGTTTTTCATCACTTTTATCATTGGGACTCAAATTTTAATAAATAATCCACATCATTGAATCACCTTACACTACTACGGCCAAGGATATTCTTTAGTATCAAGACCACAATTATCCATGCACTACGGGCCAAGAATATTTGTGTATTCAATAATGGTCATGATCATGCCAACAATCGTCCATCAATGCACTACGGGCCAATGAGGACTTTTTCCACATCATTTGTAACATTACGGCCATGATTACACCGAATAATCCTCGTCATAATCATACCAAGTCCATCTATGCACTATAGGCCATGTATGACTTTCAACAAAATATAAACATGAGGATGATGACAATGATATAAGAATTAAATAAAACAAGTTCAAGAATTAATTTATCCAGGAACTAATAACGTCCAAATTGTCAACATGATACTGCTTTATAGAGTAAAATTCAAGAATGCTCAGAAGAATATTTCAATGAAAAGATACTGGATGAAGGGCAAATATCAAGGATATTCCACTAATTTCATGGAGTATAGAAGTCAAAACTTTAACCAACTGAGTATAATAAGGAATGGAATAACAAAATAAATCATCGAGGCATGCGATATAGATCGCATACAGTAAAAGTTATTCCAACAAAATAATAAATAACGGAATCAGTCAGTCGTAAAAACATGATGTATGTGATATTCCAAATGTAATAATAAAGACGAAATCAGTCCCACAGAAAAAGCGCATGTACATGATATTCCCAATGTAATAATAAAAAGACGTAATCAGTCCGGCGTAAAATGCACAAACAGGATATTCCAAATGAATGATAAAAAGGCGGAAGCAGTCCCACAGAAACGCATGCATGACAAGATGTTCAGGAGAATAATAAAGAATGGAATAATAGAAGAATTTCACCAAGTATAGGGTAGCTCGCAGTATACAAAGTTATTCCAATGTAATAATAAATAATGGAATAATGTAAGTTCTCTTTCATGGATAAGAAAGAAATAATACTCCCTACCTTTAGAAAAACTGGATACTGGAATAGTGAGGTAGCAGACTTCTCTTATTCTTTCTATAATTTCTCTCTATAATAATCGCTCTAAAGCTTTTGTGAATTGGTGAGAAATGAAGGAAGAATGAGCTTCTATTTATATAAAAATATAGTTTCGATAATTGCACGTTTTGGGGCTCGAAAAATTTTAGTACAATACCTCCAACTTTTCCTTTATTTTTAATTTAGTCATGGAAGTATTATCAAACTTGCACCACCTCCCCTAATAGTAAATAATGTGATTCAATAGTAAATTATGTGAATCAATAGTTCTAGACATTTGAAAATACTTAATTACAAAGATAGTACTCCATCTATACCTCCATTTTTAACTTAGTCATGCAAGTATTATCAATCTTGCACCAACTCCCCTAATAGTAACAAGAATGTGAAACAATAGTATACACATATGAACAAATAGTTACAATCATGTGAAATAATAGCAATCAATTGCTCATTTATCCGGTTAAATACCCGATTGGTCAATATAACCTCCAGACATCAATTATTATCGAAATAATTGTCGATTTTCACTAACACAAATAATTTCAACACAATGAAACCATTTTTATCAAAAATATAAATTTTAAAATTTTGAAGTTTGACTTTTCCCAAAAAAGTTAACTGTTGAGTTTTTGACCAAATAGTGAATTCCGGAAAATTTTGTGTTTATAGACTATTTTTACTAATTTCATCTTTCCGGACTCAAATATTACGTCCGCGTCTCCAAATTCAACTCCGAACACAACTTCAATTTTAATAACATTCATCATTAATATTATAACTCACAATATTTATCAACTAGGTCATTTCCAGGAAAGAGGGGGCTTTCCAATAAGGATTTTTCCCTATTGGCGCGCAATTAGGTGACCAAACCTCTCCTTGACAGAACTTCTAGACATTGTAAATATTGCAATTTAATAATATGAATAACTTTGTCGTCTCAATTATTGATTTAATAAAATAACATATTATGTAGATGATACTATAACAATAATCGAATCAATAATATGAGAGATATGATGCAGCAATTACTGTAGCAATAATTGAGTATAACTGAGTGACTTCTCACGTAAGCATCAATAATCAATACCGTGTGCTACTATGCAACCACGCATATCACTGTACTTTTACTACTGGGTAGTTCAACAGTTAACGGTAAAACTTCCGCCGTTATTTTCATAAAGTATTTTTGTCGTTTTCTCAATCCGACAATAATTCTGTTGTGGGGGGGTCCACCAATGATTGTGCCGTTGTACGAATATTCCCTGTTAAAATGAATATTCCCCGACCAATCAAATATTATATAACAACTTACGTTATTTACAAAATTTGTAAATATTACCCACAACTATAACATTATATCAAATCCACACCATAATATTCAAAAATATATTTCTAGAAAATTTAATCTTTATTCAAAAAGTTGGGGTCTTATAAACATCATCCCTGGGTGGTACCAAAACGAGAGCTTTGACTAGCTGTTTCTTGATTGTGAGGAAGGCATTTTGACACTCATCATTCCATTTCATGGAGGAGTTCTTCCTTAATAGCTTGAATATTGGCTCATAGGTTGCTGTGAGTTGAGAGATAAACCTGCTAATGAAGTTGATTCTTCCCAAAAATCTCCGTATTTCTTTTTCTGTCTGAGGAATGGGCATTTCCGTGATGGCTTGGATTTTGACTGGATCCAGCTCAATCCCCTTGTGGCTGACTAGAAATCCTAGTAACTTGCCTGATTTAACACCAAAGGCGCATTTAGCTGGATTCAACTTCAAGTTGTACTTACGCAACCTGTTGAACAACTTCCTGAGATGGTCTATATGGTCATCCTCCTTCTGGGACTTGACAATGATGTCATCCACGTAGATCTCGATCTCTTTGTGCATTAAGTCGTGGAAAAGAGCCATCATAGCTCGCTGATAGGTGGCTCCGGCATTGATGAGGCAAATGACAACCGTCTATAGCAGATGGTTCCCCAAGGCGTGATGAAAGCAGTTTTCTCACGATCTTCCTCAGCAACCATGATCTGATGGTACTCCGCAAAGCAATCAGTTAAGGAGTACATGTCGTATTGCGCAGTATTGTCAATGAAAATGTGGATAAATGGCACGGGAAAGCTATCTTTTAAGCAAGATTTGTTCAAGTCTCGGTAATCCATGCAAACTTGCACCTTCCCTCCAGGTTTAGGTACGGGCACGATGTTGGATATCCACTCAGGATATATAGACACCATGATGATGCCAACTTGAAATTGTTTCACAATTTCTTCTTTCACCTTTAAACTCCACTCAGGTTTCAATCGCCTGAGCTTTTGCTTGACTGGCTTAAATCCCTCTTTAATGGGAAGGCGATGAAGGACAATGTCAGTGGAAAAACTCACCATGTCTTCATGAGACCATGCAAACACATCCTGGAATTGGGTTAATAGCATAACCATGTCATTCCGTTAGTTTTGGGTAAGGTCTGAACCAATCTGGATTAACTTATGGCTTTTTAAGGTTCCGAGAATGAAAGAAGTGGTTTGATCAAGGTTGGGTTTGGGTTTGTCTTTGACCCATTCTTGAATTTCTAGAGGCACCTCAATGTCATCCTGTATATCCATCAAGGCTGAATTCATCCCTACATCAAAGGTACAATCCTTGTGGAGAAGAGGCCTTCATGTCGACAAAAATCTGAGCACATCTAAATTCAGAGTCCTGAAAAAAAACATACTTTCACTTAGTATATATGAAATGTGTTAATCATACACAGTGTTAGCAGATACTAGAAAAATGAACTGCTAATATTTATGTAAAAATAAGCAGATTATTATATCTACAGGCGTAAAGAGTTTACGCCCACTTTACTTTACCTGTCGACCAACGCTTGAGGAATCTTTATTCCAATTAGCAAGGGCAAAGTATGGGTGGACCATGATGATGGAGGGATTGTCATCATCCTCCTATCCCGAATGATGGCTATTACGTCGGGCAATCATCGTCTGGGGTGTATCTGTTGGTATGTTCATCATGAACGATGATGCGTATGCCTGACATCATTCGGATGCCGTCTTGCTTAATTCTTCGTTCCTCCTCTTCCACTGCGCGATTTGGAAAAAAGACTTCTTTCTCCTTTACCGATACCGGCTTCGGCTTGGGAAATAACATAGCCATTACATTGGCTGGCACCTTTATAGGAGGTTGTGCGGACTCAGAGTTTGAAGGCGAAGATAAACGCCACATGGTTGAAGCTGAAGGAATCTGCTGATGCTTATGAGGATTCCTATACCTAGAACTGGCAGAATAGCCTAGACCAGCTGTTCTAGTTTGCTTGGTTAATCGAATTGGGTATTTGATACCCTGGCAATCTTTACCCAGACCTTGTCCCGGTTTATGATTGATGACATCATTTCTTGAGTAGCCGACATTACCTCAGCAGAAATCTTGGGTTCGGGCAATGGCGTTCCAATAACATGGTATTGGGTATTGCTTATTTCCAAAGCATGAAAACTGATTGGCTCAACGTCTGCATTGGCATTGATGAATGGTATGTCTCCGTGCTGAGGACATTCTGGTTCAGCGTTGACCGTGACCAAACTATTGTTGATAATGTATTTCAACTGTTGGTGAAGAGTGGAGGGGACTGCCCCTTCCATATGAATCCATGGTCGTCCCAAGAACAGGTTATATCTTGAATCTATCTTGAGCACATGGAAGGATACACAGAATGTGTGAGGACCAATTTCGATTGGCAGCTCAATTACTCCGACCGAATTAAGGCGGGCTCCATCAAAAGCTTTGATGATAGTATGGCTACTCCGAATTCGGTTGAGATTGATATTCATCTTCACTAAGGTAGCATATGGACAGATATTAAGAGATGAACCTCCATCTATCAAAACTCCAGCTAACATGTATTTGAAGGACAAGATCGCAATGTGCAACAGCTTGCAATGACCAGTCCCTTTGGGCGGTATGTCATCATCAGTGAAGGATATCACATTGTTGTTGAAAATGTGATCAACCATGTGTTGAAATTTTTCTGTATCAACTAATGTCGGCAGATAGGCTTCTCCTAAAACCTCCAACAAGACTTTTCAATGATCCTCGGAAGTTAGGACCAAGTCCAAAATTGATATTTGTTGTGGAGCTTCCTTTAAGCTTAAAACCACCGTGGTTTCGTTATGACCCATAGTGCGGAGGAATTTTTCAATTTTCTCCATTGGTATTTTCCCCTTTGATTTGATGGTAGGCTTCATCACCCGTTGGGGAAGATACAGTGGATTTTCCTTTGTCACTGTAGCCGTTGTATGTGAGGTGGATCCTTCACCTTCTTCATAGTTCCACGGAACTTTGCTCAAGCTAACAATAGGATATTATGCTCTGTACGGCAATTTGATTGGCTCGAGAGCGGCCACTTTCAAAGGATTGTTGCTTTCTTTGAGTTGAATTGTTGGCGTTGTGAGTAATGTGTTGATCCCATCAGTTTCAGTGGATATGATTGCTACCACACTCTTCCACATAGTAGGACCTGAATTCTCACTTGCACGTAACACAGTATCGTCGTCCACTAGACGCAGGACATCACTGTCAATTATATTTTGAATAAGGTATGAGTCCCAAAGATTCTTTGTCTTTGTGACCATGAGACCGGGAGGATAATCTTGACATACTCCTTGAGAGTTGTACCATACTGAGCGGGGTTGATTGGAGGTAGAAGGAGGCGATCCTTCCTTCATTGATTAACATATGAAGGATTTCTTCGATCGGTTGGCCCAAATAGGTGAATTCCCTTTTGTTGGCAAAATCCCGACGGGCCTTGGTATTTGCTCTCTTTGTCACTTTGTCTTCCAGCATTTCATTTTCTGAAAATGACGAGGGAATATTCATGACAAGAGGTAGGAGATTGGCATGCTCCTAGCTGATTAATTGGCGTGTCACTTGATGCTGATAAGTCACCAATTCTGCCAATTGCTCAATTTGCTTGCCTAAAGCTTTTATCTTTCGTTCCATTGTGAACTTAAACTTGACATAATCCCATTTGTCATCACCGTCTTTGAAGGTCTGGGAGGATTCACAGCTGAAATGGTAATTCTGTCCATTACTCCAATTTATCATGTTGACCTCTTCTTCTTTGTGTTGAGGAAGAGGGTTGTCTTGAACATGAGGCTGATCTAGTTTGGTGACCATGATCTCCCCATTGTCTATCAGGTCCTGGATCTTGTGTTTCAAGGCCCAATAATCCTGAGTATTATGTCCAGGTGCCCCGACATGATAAGCACATTTATGAGCAGCGTTGAAACCCCGTCCATTAGGGCTGGCTGGTGGAAGAAGATGCGTAATTTTCTTCTGTGTTGTCAGAAGATTAATAATGTTCTCGAGGGTATCCCCTAAGGGTGTAAACACTCAAGAGCGTTTGACTTCTCCACCTTTTGGTATTAGAGGGTGCATAGGCTGTGCTTGAAAGGGAGTGTAGTTTCTCCTTTGAATAGGCATGTTCTGATTGCCATTTTGCCCCTATAGTATCAGGGAAACATCTTCTTCTTCCTTTTTATGGACCCTTCGGGGGTTGTTTCCATAATTTTCGGATTGGATGTGATCAACAACAGCTTTGAGTGTAGCTAGGTCTTGAATCTTTCCGGACTTCAATCCCATCTCAGCCATCTCCCCATGTTTGACCATTTCAGAAAATGGTTTGCCGATGTCGGCTAAAACTCTCTCATAGAAAGGAGCTTCTTGTATGTCTATAAAGGTCATGACTATCTTTGATTCTATCATGGAAGGACTAACTTGGGCAGCCAGGCGTCTCCACCTTTGAGCATACTCTCTGAAAGACTCGTTAGACTGTTTCTTGATCTTGGTAATTTGATATCGATCAGGAGCCATCTGAGTTTGAAAGCTGTATTGAGTGAGGAAAGCATGTGCTAGCTCTTCCCAGCTATGAATCTTTGAATTGTCTAATCTTGTGTACCACGACCAAAGAACCTCGGTTAGACTCTTTTGGAACAATTGCATTCTAAGCTTTTCGTTCACTGCATAAGATCCAAGTTCCCCAATAAACACCTTTAAATATGTGTAAGGATCTCCTAACCCGTCATATTTTTCAAAGTCAGGAGTTTTAAATTTTTCTGGATAATGAACTCCAGGGAAAATACACAGATCAGCATATGAAACACTCCCGTGTGTTCCAATTCCTTTAATAGCACGAAGGGTCTCTTCCATTTGGAGGACTTTCTTCTTGATGTCACCAGTGTCTGGATCTCCAGCGGGATGGGCAGCATCATGAGTTTTGTTGGTCGTATCCAACTGCAGTTCAGGTATTGTAATGACATGGGTTCCTCCTTATGTGGAGGATTCAGCATGTACGGGTTTTTTCTGACCCTGTGTAGACTAGTGTAATTCTTTGAGTAGAACAGCCAAATCTGTAATTTGTTTTCTTAATTCGTCGAATTCTTTGTGAGAAACTGGATTAAGTTCAATTTGGTCGGATGAGGACATGATTGACTGTAGGCCTGTTGCCTTTTTGGACTTTGACCGGGTAGTAGGTCTGATTGGTTCCCTGCGAAGACTTGCATAGTTTAGTCTTTAGGGAATGTGTATAATAACATGCTATGTTATGTGTCCATTTTAGGAATTTTATCCTGTATTTGTAGCATGTTAATATGTATGTGTACACATTTCTTCATATTTCTCATTACATGGAGATAGATATGGAATGGAATTACAAGTAATAGTGTTTACAAGTAATTTAAAATGAGAGCATGAAGAGACTTTCCTCCGTTTTGGGTTTATTAGAGGCTGACCTATCTTAGGTTACTCTCACGGATTTTTGGCATGAAGGTTCCCAAATCATCGCAATCTACTTGATGGGAAGTTAATCCGGTCTTTCAACTGGAGCGAATTTGGGTGGTGCCTTTCCTGAGCCTCGGAGAATTAGTCTTCTCACGAGTCCAAAGAATCAAACACTCGTGGGATAGCCTCCTGGTGGAGGGACCACACAACATACATTCACATACATCGCGTCTCACCGTATGAAAATGATGACATGTGCGAAGCACTAATATCACAAGCAGATATGGTGCGAAGCACTAATATCACAAGCAGTTATGGTGCGAAACACTAAGTGCAATAAGGAAATGCATTCATACACATTCATCAAAATGTAAATGCAACATCCACACACAAGCAGATAATAGTTTTGAAAAGATTGAAATAGCGGCTTAAGTCCTCTTACTGGAGTCCCCAGCAGAGTCGCCACCTGTCGACGTCAGGATTTTTAGATGTCCCTTTCCGTTACATGTTCTTTGGTGTTCTCATTTTAGGTGAGATTTTTTTGAAAAAACAAGTGAAAAAGGTCTGACATGTATAATGTCGATGATGGACTGTTAAGAGTTGCCAGTTGGTTTTTTTAAATGGTTGTACCAACACAACCGAAAAAAGGTTTGCACATTGACCCAGTGATGTGACACTGCTAAACGGGTCGGTGAAACCAAGATTCATTAGGGTTCGGGGACTTGATTATGCGAAGGGAAGGTGTTATGCACCCCCCGACATCCGTGTTACCATGGTGGCCACCTCTTTTCAAGAAACTATTATCTGAATGTGTGTGTGTGTGAGAGTCAATGTGTTGTTATTTGGAAGTAGTGCGAGGCCTCGTTCGCACCTATATACACAGGGTTTGAATTTATGTAAAAATTCAACTTTAAACAAGATATGGCAGTGATGTTTTATAAAAGAGGTTTTTCAAACCCTGATGCTCAATAGTAATTGAGACCTTTTACACTCCCATTTTATTAAGTATTCGGCTTGATTGATTTTTATTTTACTAATGCGAGGCATCCGTATGAAAATAATATACAAAAGTAATGCCGACTTCCTCGTGGGTATTGAAACCATCCGAGGAAATTCAGACCATAATGAGAATAATTTACAAGTCTTACATAATTTGAAAATGTCCATCACGGTGAATCGAATCTAGATCCATAATAGGTGAATCTGTGATCACATGATTCCTAAAGCGCACAAGAATCTTGCAATTTGTATGAAATCGATGGCGGTATATATATAAAAGTCAGAATATATATATATATATATATATATATATATATATATATATATCTGCACATGATCACCAACTACTGAAGCACCTCCATGGGGATCGAAAAAGTAAATAAAGTTTGTAAAAGCTATCAATCATCACGGAGGAAACTCCAAAGTGCGGAATGAAAACGTAAATGAAGTCAGAATACGATTCAATCGCCACGAAGGAAACTCCTGGTGGGATGAAATGTAAATAAAAGTCAAAGCGATCAAGCGCCACGAAGGAAACTCAGTAGGGATTATATATATATATATATATATATATATATATATATATATATATAAGCAATAAACGCATCGGATGTAAAATCCGGGCTCATCGAGCGAGTTCAACAGCAGTTCATATATATATATATATATATATAAAAGCGAGTAAACGCACCGGATGTAAAATCTGGGCTCATCGAATGAGTCAGACCACGGTTTCATATATATATATATATATATATATATATATATATATATATATATATATATATATATATATATATATATATATACAAAAGCGAGTAAACACACCGGATGTAAAATTCAGGGCTCATCAAAACAAAGTCAGACCACGGTTATATATATATATATATATATATATATATATATATATATATAAAAGTGAGTAAAGTCTAGGCTCATCGAACAAAGTTTGACACACAGGCTCATCGATATATAAATGTACATATATATATATATATATATATATATATATATATATATATATATTAAAGCGAAAACGCCTCGCATCAAGTTCAGGCTCATCGAACAAAGTTCGACACACGATTAATGTATATAAATGTATATATATATATTAAAGCGAACGCGCTCGAGACTAAAGTCTAGGCTCATCGAACAAAGTTCGACATTACGATTCATATATATATATATATATATATATAAAGCAAATAAACGCTCCAGACCGAAGTCTAGGCATAATATATATATATATATATATATATATATACAAGCTAAAATGAAACCACAGACCGAAGTTCGGGCAAAAGCAAGCAACACGACTCTCAACGTGAAGAAGGGTATGTGCAGAGATGAAGAGAAAGACTCTAAAGTGTGTGAGAAGGCTTACAGTTGACTGCCAAAGAAGACTTCTATATCTTTAGAGTGGGTAAACATTGGCTTTTGTAGGTACAAAAGAGGCTATATATGAGCTCACAGGGGTTTATAATGAGAAAGTACACTGCATGGGGTGAGTGCAGAGCAAATTGGGCAGGGCTTCCTCACTGTTTTCTCTTGCAAAATGGGCTACCCAAACCCTCTATTTATAGGCAATTTAGCCGCAGGTGTACCAGAGGCAACCCGGGTGGGCCCAGGTTTTTCGGGTCGGGTCGTCTCGAAGTATGTGCACTTGGGCACTGTAATGTCCACTCGAACATTCAGAAGTGTAATCCGGGCATCCGTTTGAGGTATACAGGACCTATTGCGGATCGCCATTGTTGAGAGTTGTACGATGGCATGGGATCAGAGTTTGTACGAAGTCATTGAAGATGGGACGGTGCCCTCCGGTCTTCAAGCTTCAACTTTCATCTGTTACCCCGCACAATAGTCACTTGGGATTGGTTAGTCTTATGGGACATCATTGCGTAGAGATGTTGAGACGATGTGGCATGGCATTGCGTTGGATAGATGACGATGTTGCCCCTCACCGGTGTTATTGTCGGATTAAGGATAAATGAGACGTTGCTCGAGCTTCATTTGAGAGATGGATCTTTGCAATTGTTGAAGGTCCTCATTGTCATCTTTGAGGTGTGCCTGTCTTCCCGATGTTATCGCCGGGTTGGTTTAGTGTATCTCGTTGTGAGCGCTGAGATTTAAACTGGTCGCATTTGAAACAAGCATTTCTGGGGTTATCGCCAAAACTGCATTCCTTGGGGTTATCACCAAGGTTGGTGGCTATTCCCATGGTTGGGACTGAGACTGGATACCTCGGGGTTATCTCCGAGATTAATCGGTCTTCTCTGGTGTTGGATCTGCATGCCTCGGGGTTACATCTGAGGTTGGAATTGTTACTCCCAGAGTGGGCTCCGGGGTTGATGCTGAGCTTCCGGTAGTATCTGGTATGGATTGTCTTTCAGGGTTCCCTCTTAAAAGATGAATCTGTCCTCCTGCAATGTTAGTGACAGTAGTACAGAAAATTTCAAGTGTCTACACATGGTATAAGGTGTAAGATAAATTCCGGGGACGAAATTTTTAGAAGAAGGAGTGAATGTGACAACCCGAGAATTTGGATATTTATAAAATCTTAAAATATTGAATTAAGGTTAAATAATAAACCTGATAGAAAATAAGTGAATGGATTTTAGATTTTCGAGAAGTAATTTTGTGAATTTAAAATTTTTATGGTGAATTATTCAGGATTAAGGGTATAAGTATATATGTCACTACAAAAAAACATGTCATAGGCGACGGGAAAATTGGCGACGACACATGCGCCGTCGAGAATGACCTTAATGCCGACGGGCATACCGTCGCTAATGGGTGCCGTCGCTAATAACTCTTTCCCAGGGAAAAATAGGTGCAAAAATTTGGCGGTGGAGGGAAAACTTATTGGTGACGGTTATAGATGTCAATAGCGACGGCCTTGCCATCGAGAATGACTCAATGGCGACGGTACTCGAACGACGGGACATGCCGTCGAGAATGAGGTCTTATTTTTAATTCAAGATTTAATTTTTTTTGCTCTGCATTTTCTTTCCCTCTCGTTTCTGTTCGTTCCCTATGTTTCTCTCACCATCACGCCGTCAATTCTCATCGTCGTTCATCGCCGTTGTTAGTCGCCGTCGGTCCTCCACCGTCTGGCCTCCCCCTTTCTCCTCCCATTTCTTTGGCTTGATACACTGTTACAATCTCCCCCAAATTTTCGTTCCCTCTCAGCTCTGGTTCTACATTTCTTATTGTTGGCTTCCATTAGTAAGTTGCACTTTTCTTATTTTTAAGGTTTCATTTGTATATAAGTTCCAATTTAGTTATGTTAGGGTTTAATTTGGGTTTTTTTTCCTAATACCTGTATGTCTTATTTTGGGCAGTAAGCAATGGGCATTGACATTCTCTGCATCTCTCTATTTTGTGTAAGTTTTTCTTTTATCTCGTCTCTTTTTTTTGGAGTAGTATGTATGTTAGTTCATGTATATATGTTTATTTGAAATATTTTCATGTAATATGTTTGTCAATTCATATTACACTTAACTATAGCAAACTAGATGCTATTAAATAAATCAAAGATTTAAAAGGTGGAAAAATAATATCAGTAAAGTGATTCTACCTTGCATCATACATGGACTAGCACCTATTGATAGATTTACTTTGCAGTAACATATATGACCTTACACTTACTATTTGATGGATACCTTCATTAGTTCATTATATGCTCTAGTTGATAAAAAGCAATGTATGATTTGACATCCAATAGAAGCTAACGTATTCCTTTGTATTATCTAGCATTTTAAGGTCGCAGCCAGCATAAGTAAGCAGTTGGGTCATAAGTACAAGAAGTAATCATAACAAATGATGCTTACTCTTTAAACATCATTTTGCAAGAAACCTAAAATCCATAATGGACACTTCTAGTGATTAACCGAATATGTACCTCTTTTTTCCCATTATTTTAGGGAGTATGGGATTGATACGAGCCACCTTGTTTTTTTTTCTATTTATGTTGTGACCATCCTAATCAACATTCTGGGTGATAGAACTTAGAATTTAGCTTCAAATGATACTTAGAACACAAAACATCTACTCAATTTCCCATTCATCAAGCATATGCAGGACTGATGGATTAGTACATCATGTCTATAGTTAAGTGTAATATAGTTAAGTATTATTTTCATGTAATATGTATGTTAGGGAATTGCAAGGAAAATTAGAAGTTTATAGTGATAAGTGTAATATGTCTCGAGGTGAGGGGTGCATGGCGAAAGCAAGATTATGCAACAGCGCACCATCACGCCGAGCCGGATCTACTGGTAGCTCAGAGGTTGTCCACGGCTCTAGCGATCCTACAGCTGTCGTTGACGACCTCATGGGTGTAGTACGGGAGGAGGCCATCCGTGTATGTGCAGTTGTCTTGGCCAACATCTTCCCACCACATATTCGACAGGTAAAAACAATTAATTTATGTACTTCCTTATTTAATTTATGTAATTTGTAATTGTATTGCTTAGATAAACTTAAGATAAAACCATAAAACACGCATACATGCCACGTAAACACACACATAGTATCGCATAGGTAATAGACACGCGTTAGAACTTACGGGACTCGATTCTGACCTACGGAGACTGAGTTATCGCCAGTTTGCAAAACTCGCCAACACTTGGGCAAAAAGCTGAAAAAGAGGTCAAAACCCGCATCAACCGTCCGAATGACACGCAAACACACACATAGTAACGCATAGGTAATAGACACGCATTAGAACTTACAGGACTCAATTCCAACATACGGAGACCGAGTTAACGCCCAGTTTGTAAAACTCGCTAATACTTGGGCAAAAAGCCGAAAAAGAGGTCAAAACCCGCCTCGGTCGTCCGAACACCACACAAACACATACATAGTACCGCGTAGGTATTAAACACGTGTTAGAACTTATGGGACTCGGTTCTGACACACGGAGACTGAGTTATCACCCAGTTTGTAAAATTCGCCAACACTTAGGAAAAAAGTCAAAAAAGAGGTCAAAATCCGCCTCGGTCGTCTAAAAGCAACACAAACACACACATAGCACCGCGTAGGTATTATACACGCGTTAGAACTTACGGGACTAGATTCCAACATACGGAGACCGAGTTATCGCCCAGTTTGTAAAACTCGCTAACACTTATGCAAAAAGCCAAAAAAGAGGTCAAAACCCACCTTGGCCGTCCGAATGCCACACAAACACACACAACACCACATAGGTATTAGACATGCATTACAATTTATGGGACTCGATTCTGACATACGGAGACCGAGTTATCACCAAGTTTGTAAAATTCGTCAACAATTAGGTAAAAAGCCGAAAAGAGGTCAAAATCCGCCTCGGTCGTCCAAACGCCACGCAAACACACACATAGCTTTGCATAGGTATTAGACACGCGTTAGAACTTACGGGACTCGATTCTGACATACGAAGACCGAGTTATCGCCCAGTTTGCAAAACTCGCCAACACTTAGGCAAAAAGCTGAAAAGAGGTTAAAACCCGCCTCGGCCATCCGAACGCCATACAAACACACATAGCACCGCGTAGGTATTAGACACGCGTTAGAACTTACGGGACTCGATTCTGACATACGGAGATCGAGTTATCGCCCTGTTTGTAAAACTCGCCAACACTTAGGTAAAAAGCCAAAAAAGAGGTCAAAATCCGCATCGGCCGTCCGAACGCCACACAAACACACACATAGCACCGCATAGGTATTAGACATGCGTTAGAACTTATGGGACTTGATTCCAATATACAGAGACTGAGTTATCGCCCAGTTTGCAAAACTCGCCAACACTTAGGCAAAAAGCCGAAAAAGAGGTAAAAAAAAAACTAATTTAAATATGCTCTATTTTTGAATTCGTTATTAATATTCTAATTTTGTAGGGTCTTGTTGACGAGACTTCGGCGGGTGGAGGCTGCGGCATAGGCGATGCCCGTGGTGGAGATGGTGATAACCGTCGGGCTGATGCTGATGAGACTATTAAGGGTGGGACGGGCAGTCAGACCGGAGGTGGGATCGACGGTGGGACCGACGGCGATGATGATACCGACATTCCTGATCTTGGGTTGTAGTGCACATTATGTTTATATTTTGACTTTCATGTATGTATATTTATACAATTTTTGAGTTGTACAGACTAGAGTTTAGTATCTAGTTAGGACCTTGATGGTATATGTATCTAACTATATTGATTGTTTATGATTACATTTTGTATTTACATCGTACGACTTTTATCTATAAGTCATTACATTGTTTACATATTTGATGGTTGATTCTTTATTTTTCTTTAGTTTATTACAGGTATAATTTTGTATATGTAAATGAACAAGGGTATTTTGTAATTTAAAAAAAAATATTTTTCCCCGTAAAAATCACATTGGCGACGGGGAGTGGAGGGTCATTGGCGACGGCTATGATGTCGGCAATGACTTTTTTTTTATTTTTTGAAATAACCATTACAGACGGCCTATTCGTCGCCAATGTCGTCGCCAATAAATACTAGTCGACAGCTGGCCATCGCTAATTGTGACACCCCCAAAATAGGTATACATCACCTATTCTGGGTTGTCAATACATGGTACAGAAACAACTACAACTTTATTATTACAACAGTAAAACTGTGAGTTTAAATACAAATATTATCTTCTAGACAATATCTAAACTCAAATAAATCCTCATCACATTTATTGATACATTATTTTACAAAATGGTGAGGACTACTAAACAATTCTTTCTAAAACCTTCATTCCATACCCCAGGCTCGTACTACATTTTATATTCTCGCCTCACGAGAAGAAAAATGGAACAAAATGGAAAAGGGTGAGCTCAACTAGCTCATAAAGAATATTATGACTAAGATAATATACAACAAATTATCGTTAGTCTTCAACAGGAAAAATCTAATAAAATACAATAGACAACAAATTTTAAATCAATATTCGCAATGAAATAATAATTCATTAGAAGAGTTAAGTAGAGAATGCAAACTACTATCTTCTATGTATGAATTTAAAAGTTCATCGCTCTATCTTTTATCCCCGTAACATCAATCAATATACATCTGGAATCAAATATTCATCTTTGCACTCACAGCCAAAGATATTCATCATTGGTCATGTTCATTTAAACACTGTTGCTCATCTTTGCACTCTGTGCCAAAAAGATATTAATCGGTCGGTATGTATTCATCTCAACACTGCTCATCTTTGCACTTGTGCCAAAGAAGATATTCTTTGAAATCATTCATCTTTGCACTACAAAGCCAAAAATATTCAATAATATCATCATTTAAGACCGAGGATGATGAAAATATTTTTAAAGAAAGCGAATCCAAAGTGAAACAAAATGACAAGGATTAAGGATTAAGGATTCGTACTTTGTTTTATCCATGTTCAAAAATACCTCAAAATAATCATAGTGGTGTAAAATTCAAGAATGATCAAAACATGGATACAATCAAAGTAGTATCCGAATAGATATTTTGGATTAAAAGAAGAAATTTTATTTTTCGGTGAATAGTCAGATATCGTGAATAGTCTTAGATATCGTGAATAGTAACTCCGACACCAAAAAATAGAAATTCCACAAAAAAATATCTTCACGCTTCATGAATAGTACTCGTGAATAGTAACTCGTGAATAGTAACTCATGAATAGTAACTCGTGAATAGTAACTCATGAATAGTAACCCCGACATGAAAAAAAGTTCCAAATTTGATAAAAAGTTCCAACCAATATTTCAGCATAATGATATTGAAGAAATAATATCATTTGAGAAGAAAATAACAT
The DNA here is from genome assembly GCA_020205615.1 of Panax quinquefolius. Classification (NCBI taxonomy): domain Eukaryota; kingdom Viridiplantae; phylum Streptophyta; class Magnoliopsida; order Apiales; family Araliaceae; genus Panax; species Panax quinquefolius. Next base: position 84,781,450 of record CM035166.1, read on the forward strand.
CCTTACCTCGAAAGATCAAGATTCTTAGTGAAACAACAGGATATAGTGTCAAGGAACTTGCACCGTCTAACAATACTCAAAGTATACTCAAAATACTCACAAGAATACGCCGATAATATAGAGAGAAAACTTGATTTCGGTGTGATTTTCAATTCTAACCTAAGCACCCTATTTATAGGAAATTGCTTAGAACACCAAAGCAGAAAATTTAATAAAATATATTATTATTAATAAATTTCCTACGCCTCTTTGGAAATCAGATCCCAACATTTCCCACATGCCAACCTTCTAGAAAGAAATGATAAAAAACGTTTTTCATAAAATAAATAATTAAAACTTACAAAAATCAATTATTTCGGAGCTTCAGAACTTCAATAATTCATAATAAATAGCCTTTTCATCATAAAATTTGAATCTCGCGAGTTTTTGTAGGAAATTCAATTCTCTACAACTTTGCAGAAGAAAGTTTTTCCAAATTCCAAATAGAAATTGACTGAAATCCACAAACGGTCGATTTTACAGGCTATAATCAAATTTTAGTCAATAAATGGGGTCCACCGACATGTTTAACATGTTTTAAACATTTATTGCAACAAAAATACTCTTCCTCCTTGTATACTCATATATCCCACATTCGTTGTAAAAATATCACCATTATTATATTATTAAAATATAATAATATATTTAAATGAATTATTTTATCAGAAAAAGATAAAATTTCAATTTTCAACAATTGTCACATTAAACTTTTTCTCCATCTATATCCACATAAAATCAATATTTTCCTCATCATATGAATCAATAATTAATTATTCATAAATAATATTACAGAATCATAATATTGACAACCAGGCAGTTCCCAGGAAAGAGGGGGCTTTCCAATAAGAATTTCTCCTTACTGGCGCGCAATTAGGTGACCAAACCTCTCCTTAGACAGAACTTTCTAGACATTGCCAATAATGTTATCTAATAATATTATTCAGATAATATGAATTATTGCTTCGATAATGAAAAATACTGTGTAATGACAATTATTCAAACAACAAAGAATATAAAATATCAACGCAACAATTATTAACTCAATAAAATAAAAATCGAATGAAGAATTATCGTAACCATTATTGAGTAGTGCCTTTAATAATTGGTGCAATACTGAAGTATGCTACATCGTGCAACAACGCCAGACATCGTGTTTTAACCACCGGGTATTCCAATAGTGTTAATCTGGTAACAACTACGCGCCGTTATTTTTAAACAACTTATATTTATCGTTTTCTTCATCCAATCGCTTTTTAGTTATGGGCCCACACATGGCTGCGCTGGCGATTGGACTAATATTCCCTAATCGCATTTAATATTCCACGACCAAACGAATATTCCCAAACAACAATGAATATTTTATAACCACTTGCTTATTTTGAAATATTTGCGTATTTAACCCTTAACTATCCACATTAATCAAATCAACCCTTACTATTTCAAAATAATAAATAAAGGAAATTCCTTTTATTTAAAAAATTTGGGGTCTTACAACCTCCCTCCTTATGAAATTTCGTCCCTCGAAATTGGACGACGACTGGTGTGTTTCAAAAGGTGAGGATACCTCGCTTTCATTTTCGTTTCAATTCCCGTGTCATTTCCTCTATAGCATGATTCCTCCACAAAACTTTAACTTGTGGTATGACCTTCATGTGTAGACATGCTCCTTCCTATCCAAAATCTTGACAGTACCTCCTCATACGTTAAGTCTTCTACTATCTCGTCCGGTTCTAACTCAATAACATGGTTTGGGTCTTTCACATATTTCTGAAATACTGATATGTGAAACACATTATGAACACGAGACATACTGAGGTAACGCAAGTCTATAGGCTACATTTCCTACTCGGTCAAGAATTTGAAATGGACCAATAAATCATGGATTGAGCTTTCCTCTCTTCCCAAATCTTGTAACTCCCTTCCATGGAGCAACTCGCAACAATACATGATCCCCTACACTAAATTCCACGTCCTTTCGATGAAGATCCGTGATAACTCTTTTTGTCGATCTTGTGCCGTTTTATATCGTTTGTCGAATCATTTGAATCTTTTTTAGGTCAGTCATATACTAACTTCGGGTCCCAACAATGTTGCTTCACCCACCTCATCCCAACATCTTTGGAGAACGACATTTTCGTCCATATAATGCTTGAATGGAGCCACACCTATACTTGCCTGATAACTGTTGTTGTAGGAGAATTCCACCAATGGTAAATACTTATCCCAACCGCCCTTGAAGTCTAGGACACGAGTCTTAATAGATCTTCAAGAGTTTGAATAGTCCCTCTCGATTGTCCGTCCGGTTTGGGGATGGTATGCCGAACTAAATCGCAAATCCGTGCCCATAGCTTTTTGCAAGCTAACCCAAAATCTTGAAGTGAATCTTGGGTCACGATCCGAAACTATGGATACTGGCATGTCATGCAACCTCACAATCTCATTCACGTACATACTAGCAAGACGTTCAAGGGAATAAGTCTCTCGTATCGGCAAGAAATGAGCAGACTTGGTTAATCTATCAACAATAACCCAAATAGCATTGATGCCTTGAGAAACCATAGGAAGACCCGTAACGAAATCCATGGTAATATGTTCCCACTTCCATTTCGGAATCTCAAGTGGTTGCAACGGACCCTTAGGTACTAGATGCTCCTCCTTTTCACGTTGACAAGTTAAACACATCGAGATAAACTTTGCAATCTCTCTCTTCATATTGTTCCACCAAAATGTATGTCGAAGATCACGATACATTTTAGTACTTCCAGGATGGATTGCAAATGGTGTATTGTGTGCCTCCATCATAATCTTGTACTTCAAATCAGAGTCGTTAGGGACACAAAGTCTAGAGTGGACTCGAAGTATTCCTTCTTCATCAATTCTCGCTTAGGAATAGCTCTTTCTTGTACTTTCTTCTTCATACGCATCGCCTCCGGATTGGGGGCTTGAGCAACCTTAACTTTTTCTATTAAAGTTGGCTCTGTCGCGTATACTTGACATCATCGCTTTTCGTTCTCGCAGATATGATCTTCTACTCAACGCGTCGGCTACCACGTTCGCCTTTCCGGGATGGTATTGAATAGTGTGGTCGTAGTCTTTCAATAGCTCGAGCCAACGTCACGCCGCATGTTGAGTTCTTTTGAGTGAAGAAATATTTAAGGCTTTTATGGTCCGAATATATCTCCACTTTCTCCCCATATAGATAGTGCCTCCATATCTTTAAGCGCTGAACGCGATGCCGCTAACTCTAGATCATGAGTAGGATAATTCCTCTCATACTCTTTAAGTTGTCGCGAGGCATAGGCTATGACTTTCCCACGTTGCATGAGAACACATCCTAACCCTTTGCCTGAAGCATCGTTGTAGATAACAAATCCATCCAAACCAGATGGTATTGTTAGAACAGGTGCCAAAATAAGTCTCCTCTTAAGCTCTTGAAACTTTTGTCGCATTCTTCGCTCCAAACAATTTCAGTATCCTTTCGAAAGTTAGGCGAGTTAATGGAGTAGCGATTCGAGAAAACCCTTCCACGAATCTCCAGATAATAACCAACTAAGCCCAAAAGCTACGCATTTTGGCCGCCGACTTCGGTTGCTCCCAACTTTGTATTGCTTCAATCTTATTTGGATCAACAGATACTCCATGTTTTCGACACCACGTGCCCAAGGAATGCTACTTCCTAAAGCCGAACTCGCATTTCTTCAATTTGGCATATAGTTGGTTTTCACGAAGCCTTTGGAGTACCCGACTTCAAATGGTGCTCATGATCTTCACGGCTTTTGGAATATATGAGGATGTCATCAATAAAGACAACAACGAATTGATCCAAATATTCCTTGAATACTCGATTCATCATATCCATGAAAGCAGCAGGAGCATTAGTCAATCCGAAAGACATGACTAAGAATTCATAATGCCCGTACCGAGTTCTAAAGGCAGTCTTTGGAATATCCTCAGTTCTAATCTTCAAATTGATGATATCCGAGCGAAGATCGATTTTAAAAGAATTGTGCCCCCTTACAATTGGTCAAACAAGTCATCAATACGAGGTAGAGGATACCTATTCTTGATGGTGACATGGTTCAATTCCCGATAGTCAATACAAAGTCGCATACTTCCGTCTTTCTTCTTTACGAATAAAATAGGAGCACCCCAAGGAGATGTACTAGGACGAATGAAACCGATGTCCAACAATTTCGTAGTTGGACCTTTAACTCTGAAGTTCAATAGGAGCCATTCGATATGGGGTTTTAGAAATGGGCTTTGTACGAGTTCAAGATCAATAAAGAATTCAACTTCACGTTACGGGGGTAGACCAGGGAAGTTCTTGAAATACATCAGAAAGTCAATAACAACAGAATATTATTCAAATTTGGACGTGTCTTTATTCAAATCCATAACATGGGCTAAGAAAGCTTGACATCCGCTTTTTTAATAAACGAATAGCTTTATGATTAGATATGACGTTGATTGATTTTAATGGTTTAGTTGCTTGAATTGCATAACACGGGTTGGTTAGGAATATGAAAACTAACAACCTTACGAAAACAATCAATTTTGGCATGATGAGTAGTTAACCAATCAATCCCTAAAATCACATCAAAAGCAAGTATCTTTAAAGAGATAAGGTCAATAGGTAAGGTGATGGTGCCAACTTGAATCAAATAAGATTTATAAACAGTGGATGTGATGAAAGTTTCTCCTAACGGAGTTTCCACAGATAGGTCAAAGTCTAATTTCTCCGAGTCAAGTTTAAGCGTTGAGCACATGCGGGAGAGATAAATGAATGGGTAGCACCCCATATCAAGTAAGGTATAAACTTCGCAAGAATTTATAAATAGCTTACCCGTGATCACATCGTTTGGGTTCTCGCATTATGACGATCACAACAAACGCTCTTCCGGAATCGTTGACTTTGACTTTTCGGGACGATCTTTTGTGTCACCGTCCTCATTGAACTAGGTTTCGCTATCAGACAATCTCGGCGATATGTCCTTCCTTTCCACAACTATAACATACCTTGAACTGTTGTGGGCGGTTTGACCGATATATCCCTCTTTTCGCATTTGTAGCATATGATGGGGTGGTCGTTCTCCTCCCTTAGAACCGAGCTTGTTAAAGCCAGACCGCTCGCGTCTTCATATATGGTCGTTGTTAAATCTCCTCTTTTAAAATCTCCTCGACTCGCTTCTTACATTTTCATGGCCATGATTACCACCGAGTGGTTACCATTTTGTCCGTCTGTTTTCTTTCTCCGCCGGTTATCATTATTCTCGTTGATCGCTATCTCTCGTACGATCCTGGTTGTGGTCCTCGGTTAGTAGTACTCGTTATCTCGCTCTAATAATTGAGCCTCATTTACAACATCTCGAATAGAGAGAAAGTTTATGAGAAATGAGATCTCGACGTATGCCGGGTTTCAAACCTCTAAGAAACATCCGCGTCATCGTTCCTTATTCTCCACCAAATGAGGTGCAAACACGGATAACTCGCAAACTTTGCCTCGTCATTGAGACACCGTCATGTTGTTCTGCTCGATCTAATAAACTCCACTTCCTTCATATGACGAACACTTTCAGAAAGTATTTGTCATTAAATAGCTTCTAAAACGCGTTTCCCAAGACATGCTTTGAAAAGCAATTTGGATGGGTACGCTTCTGAGACTCCCACCAATACCGCCTACCGCCACGGAACATAAAGGTGGCGAATGGAACCTTCGTTTCTCCGTGCATCCCAAGACATCGAATATCTTGGTAATTTGCTTGACCCATGTTTCCGCCATGATCGGATCTCGCTTTCCCTTAAATTCGTGGTCCCAACTCTTTGAAGCCGCTTTGGTTGTGACAACCCGTGAATTGCTATCATTTTCCTCTGTATTTTGAACACGAGTCTCCTCGCCCGATTTTGCATGAGCGCAAAAAACTTCTAAACATTCCCTCGTTCATCATCGCTTTCAATGGTGTTGTTCACATGAGGAACATTGCCACTGTGCATGCGTTCTCCTCGTTGGTGAGTACAGCGTCTCCACTGGTCTCATTTCCATTGTTAATATTCTCGGTCGACATTCTCAAATCATCGCGTATAAAACAAGGGTTAATTAAGGAAATCAATATATCACATAATATCCCTATATATCTTGACCAACTAACAAATAAGCTTAGGTAGGACACACTAGCGAAGGATTTACTCGTCTCTCCCTCCTAGTTCTATTCCGATCTCGCCAGAGATCATATCCCTAAGCTCGATACCAATCGTGACACCCCCAAAATAGGTATACATCACCTATTCGAGTTGTCAATACATGGTACGTAAAACAACTACAACTTTATTATTACAACAAAGAAACTCGTGAGTTTAAATACAAATATTATCTTCTAGACAATATCTAAACTCAAATAAATCCTCATCACATTTATTGATACATTATTTTACAAAAATGGTGAGGACTACTAAACAATTCTTTCTAAAACCTTCATTCCATACCCCGACTCAGTACTCGCTATATTCTGCTTTCTTTGAGAAGAAAATGGAACAAAATGGAAAAGGGTGAGCTCAACTAGCTCAAGAAAAGAATATTATGACTAAGATAATATACAACAAATTATCGTTAGTCTTCAACAGGAAAAATCTAATAGAATACAATAGACAACAAATTTTAAATCAATATTCGCAGTGAAATAATAATTCATTAGAAGAGTTAAGTAGAGAATGCAAACTACTATCTTCTATGTATGAATTTAAAAGTTCATCGTCTATCTTTTATCCTTGTAACATCAATCAATATACATCCGAATCAAATATTCATCTTTGCACTACTGTGCCAAAGATATTCATCGATTGGTCATGTTCATTTAAACACTGTTCATCTTTGCACTACTGAGCCAAAGATATTAATCGATCGGTCATGTATTCATCTCAACACTGCTCATCTTTGCACTACAAAGCCAAAGATATTCTTGAAATCATTCATCTTCTGCACTACGGTGCCAAAGATATTCAATAATATCATCATTTAAGATCGAGGATGATGAAAAATATTTTTAAAGAAACGAATCCGGTGAAACAAAATGACAAGGATTAAGGATTAAGGATTCAGTACTTTTTGTTTTATCCATGTTCAAAAATACCTCAAAATAATCATAGTGGTGTAAAATTCAAGAATGATCAAAACATGGATACAATCAAAGCTAGTATCCGAATAGATATTTTGGACGAAAAGAAGAAATTTTATTTTTCTATTGAATAGTCCCATTATACGTGAATAGTCTTCAGATCACGTGAATAGTAACTCAGACACCAAAAGATAGAAATTACTAAAAAAAACATCTTCACGCTTCATGAATAGTACTCGTGAATAGTAACTCATGAATAGTAACTCATGAATAGTAACTTCGTGAATAGTAACTCATGAATAGTAACCCGACATGAAAAAAAAGTTCCAAATTTGATAAAAAGTTCCAACCAATATTTCAAAGATAATGATATTGAAGAAATAATATTATTTGAGAAGAAAATAACATCCTTACCTCGAAAGATCAAGACTCTTAAATAAACACAGGATATAGTCAAGGAACTTGCACGTCTAACAATACTCAAAGTATACTCAAAATACTCACAAGAATACGCTCGATAATATAGAGAGAGAAAACTTCAGTTTCTGGTGTGATTTTCAATTCTAACCTAAGCACCCTATTTATAGGAAATTGCTTAGAACACAAAAGCAGAAAATTTAATAAAATATATTATTATTAATAAATTTCACGCCTCTTTGGAAATCAGATCCCAACATTTCCCACATGCCAACCTTCTAGAATGAAATGATAAAAACGTTTTTCATAAAATAAATAATTAAAACTTACAAAATCAATTATTTTGAACTTGAACTTCAATAATTCATAATAAATAGCCTTTTCATCATAAAATTTGAATCTCACTTAAGTTTTTGTAGGAAATTCAATTCTCTACAACTTTGCGTAAGAAAGTTTTTCCAAATTCCAAATAGAAATTCAAAGAAATCCACAAACTAGTCGATTTTTACTGTTATAATCAAATTTTAGTCAATAAATGGGGTCCACCGACATGTTTAACATGTTTTAAACATTTATTGCAACAAAAATACTCTTCCTCCTTGTATACTCATATATCCCACATTTCGTTGTAAAAATATCACCATTATTATATTATTAAAATATAATAATATATTTAAATGAATTATTTTATCGAGAAAAAGATAAAATTTCAATTTTCAACAATTGTCACATTAAACTTTTTCTCCATCTATATCCACATAAAATCAATATTTTCCTCATCATATGAATCAATAATTAATTATTCATAAATAATATTACTGTAATCATAATATTGACAACGAGTGCGGTTCAGGAAAGAGGGGGCTTTCAATAAGAATTTCTCCTTCTTGGTAGCGCAATTAGGTGACCAAACCTCTCCTTAGGCAGAACTTTCTAGACATTGCCAATAATGTTATCTAATAATATTATTAGAGATAATATGAATTATTAGCTTCGATAATGAAAATCTTGTGTAATGACAATTATTGAAACAACAAAGAATATAAAATATCAACGCAACAATTATTCACTCAATAAAATAAAATACTGAACAGTAATTACTGTAACCATTATTGAGTAGTGCCTTTAATAATTGGTGCAATACCGTGTGCAACAACGCGTATTACTGTGTTTTAACCACCGGGTATTCCAATAGTGTTAACGGTAACAACTACGCCGTTATTTTTAAACAACTTATAATTGTCGTTTTCTTCATCCAATCGCTTTCCGTTATGGGGCCCACACATGGTCTGCATTGTGCGTCGTGCATACGAATATTCCCAGAACCGCATTTAATATTCCACGACCAAACGAATATTCCCAAACAACAATGAATATTTTATAACCACTTGCTTATTTTGAAATATTTGTGTATTTAACCCTTAACTATCCACATTAATCAAATCAACCCTTACTATTTCAAAATAATAAATAAAGGAAATTCCTTTTTATTTAAAAAATTCTGGGTCTTACACTAATGACCCCGTAAAAGAATGACTCTCTTCTTTATCGATTGACAATGACATTGGAGCAGTAGCGATGACCCATCTGGCGATGGGAAGGCGACGGACAATGTAAATGCTTGATGACCTCATTCTTGACGCAGTAATAGGGTCATTAAGCGATGACATAAACAAATCGATAATGACCTATTTCTTTGTAGTGTGTTATGTGTATATGGTTGTATATGTGTACAGTATGTGGTTAAGGGTCAAGGGTTGACCAGATAACCTATATATGTGGCAAAACCTAATATTATATTAAGAACGTCAACGTTCAGTTAAAAAATTCTTACGATTTATAAGAAACCCTAAACCTAGTTCTGAAAACCCTAATTTCAGTTACAAGAATACGAAACCCTAATTCGGTATTTGAAAACCCTAAACTGGGAATTTAAGGGTACGTATTTGTGATTATAGACTTAATTAGGAAAAATCTAATAATTAATTAGAAAACCCTAATTTTAAAGTTTGAAACCCTAATTGTGCAGCTGGAAACCCTAATGCACGATTATGAAACTTAATTGCTATTTTAGCAATTTTAATTAGGAAATATTAATCTTAAGCAGCAAGCTTGAATTATGATTAGGAAATTTTAATATAATTATCGAATCCTAATTATAATTTAGAAATATTAATTTTCTATTTTGAAAACCGAAATTTGGAAATCTTAGAAATTAAATTACAAAAAGCTATGGGTTAAACCTAAACCCTAAGAGTTAAACCCTAAACCCTAAGGGTTAGGGCAAATGACAAGTATGACTTTAAAATTAAATGCAAAATGACTAAAATACCCTTAATTTTCTTAAAATTTAAGCAAAAGATATGGCAAATCTTGTGAGTCATCAAGCCTAAGGTTTATCCCATGTGCCTTAAATCTTTCCAAGATCAGATGGTTGCCACCTTGCACATTTGGATAAATTGAACCAAAGAAATCACAAGATTAAAAAAATAAGAAAAGTTACTTTCCTTAGCATTCTATCCAACCCTTTCTCTCTCTACAAAATTTGAAATCTAGAGTGAAAGAGAGTGAGGAACAAAACCATTATCTGTGACGCCCCCAAAATAGGTATACACAACACCCATTCTGAGTCGCCAAATACATGGTACAAAAAGCAAACTACAACTTCAATAATACAAATGTCGTGTGAAATACGACAATATATCTTAATGAGTTTAAATATAATATTGTCTTCTAGACAATATCCACATGAAAATAAATCCCCATCATAATTATTGATTCATTATTTTACAAAATGGTGAGGACTACTAAACAACTCTCTCTAGAACCTTCATTCCATACCCGACTAGTACTCGCTACATTCTCGCCTCCCGAGAAGAAAAATGGAACAACAAGGAAAAGGGTGAGCTCAACTAGCCCGAGTAAAGAATATTATGACTAAGATAATATACAACAAATTATCGTTAGTCTTCAACAGGAAAAATCGATAGAATACAATAGACAACAAGTTTTCAGATCAATATTCGCAATGAAATAATAATTCATAGAAGAGTTACGTAGAGAATGAAATCTACTATAATCTATGAATTTAATGTATCCATCATCAATATTTTATCCTCGTAACATCAATCAATATGCATCCGAATCAAATATTCATCTTTGCACTGAAGCCAAAGATATTCATCGATTGGTCATGTTCATTTAAACACTGTTCATCTTTGCACTACGTGCCAAAGATATTCTTCAGAAATCATTCATCTTTGCACTCTGTGCCAAAGATATTCAATAATATCATCATTTAAGACCGAGGATGATGAAAATATTTTTAAGAAGCGAATCCGATTGAAACAAAATGACAAGGATTAAGGATTAAGGATTCGTACTTGGTTTTATCCACGCCCAAAAATACCTCAAAAATAATCATAGTGGTGTAAAATTCAAGAATGATCAAAACATGGATACAATCGAGCTAGTATCCGGAATAGATGTTTGGACTTAAAAGAAGAAATTTTATTTTTCGGTGAATAGTACCGTATACGTGAATAGTGTCATATACGTGAATAGTGCCGTATACGTGAATAGTAACTCCGACACCAAAAGATAGAAATTCCACAAAAACATCTTCACGCTTCATGAATAGTACTCGTGAATAGTAACTCGTGAATAGTAACTCATGAATAGTAACTCGTGAATAGTAACTCATGAATAGTAACCCATGAATAGTAACCCCGACATGAAAAAGTTCCAAATTTGATAAAAACTTCAGATCAACATTTCAGCATAATGATATTGAAGAAATAATATCATTTGAGAAGAAAATAACATCCCTTACCTCGAAAGATCAAGACTTCATTTCAAAACACAGGATATAGGCTATGACTTGGACTTGCACAAGTATAGCAATACTCAAAGTATACTCAAAATACTCACAAGAATATGCTCGATAATATAGAGAGAGAAAACTTCAGTTTCTGGTGTGATTTTCAATTCTAACCTAAGCACCCTATTTATAGGAAATTGCTTAGAACACCAAAGCAGAAAATTTAATATAATATTAATATATTTAATAAATTCTCTACGCCCATCTAGACAATCTGATCTCAGCCATCAAGCACATGTTAAAGATAGCCAACAACATTTGAAAAACGTTTTTCTTAAAAAACATAATTAAAACTTCCAAAAATTAATTATTTTGAACTTGAACTTCAATAATTCATAATAAATAGCCCTTTCATCAGAAAATTCAAATCTCATGAGTTTTTATAGGAAATTCAATTCTCTACAACTTTGCAGAAGAAAGTTTTTCCAAATTCCAATCAGAAATTGACCGAAATCCACAAGCGGGCAATTTTACGTGCTATAATCAAATTTCGGTCAATAAATGGGGTCCACCGACATGTTTAACATGTTTTAAACATTTATTGCAACAAAATACTCTTCCTCCTCGTATACTCATATATCCCACATTCGTTGTAAAAATATCATCAATTAATATATTATTAAAATAATATATTTAAATGAATTATTTTATCGAAAAAGATAAAATATTAATTTTCAACAATTGTCATTTTAAAATTTTCTCCATCTATATCCACATAAAATCAATATTTTCCTCATCATATAAATCAATAATTAATTATTCACAAATAATATTCTGAGAATCACAATATTGACAACCGTGCGGTTCAGAAAGAGGGGCTTTCCAATAAGAATTTCTTCTTCTTTGGTAGCGCAATTAGGTGACCAAACCTCTCCTTAGATGTAACTTTCTAGACATTGCCAATAATGTTATCTAATAATATTATTAAGATAATATGAATTATTGCTTCGATAATGAAAGATCCGTGTAATGACAATTATTGAAACAACAATGAATATAAAATATCAACGCAGCAATTATTAACTCAATAAAATATCGAGCGAAGTAATTATCGTAACCATTATTGAGTAGTGCCTTCTACGTAAGAATCAATAATTGGTGCAATACCAAGTGCTACTCGTTCAACAACGTATTGTATTAGTGTGTTTTAACCACCGGGTATTCCAACAAGATAATCTGTGAATAACTACGCTGTTATTTAAAACAACTTATATTTGTCGTTTTCTTCATCCAATCACTTTCCAGTTATGGGGCCCACACATGGTTATTTGTGGTTAATACGAATATTTCGACAAAGCATCACGAATATTCCACGACAAAACGAATATTCCCGACGATAATGAATATTTTATAACCACTTGCTTAATTTGAAATATTTGCATATTTAACCCTTAACTATCCACATTAATCAAATCAACCCTTACTATTTCAAAATAATAAATAAAGGAAATTCCTTTTATTTAAAAATTTGAGGGTCTTACAACCTCCCTCCTTATGAAATTTCGTCCTCGAAATTGACGTGACGATACTGGTGTTTTGAAAAGGTGAGGATACCTCGCTTTCATTTCCGTTTCCAACTCCCGTGTCATTTCCTCTATAGCATGATTCCTCCACAAAACTTTAACTTGTGGTATAACCTTTTCTTAGCGTAGGACATGCTCCTTCCTATCCAAAATCTTTGGTACCTCCTCCTCATACGTTAAGTCTTGGCTATCTCGTTCGGTTCTAACTCTATAACGTGGTTGGTCTTTCACATATTTTTTAAGTATGAGATATGAAACACATTATGAACACGAGACATACTCGGAGGTAACGCAAGTCTATAGGCTACATTTCCTACTCGGTCAAGAATTTGAAATGGACCGATAAATCGTGGATTGAGCTTTCTCTCTCTTCCCAAATCTTGTAACTCCCTTCCATGGAGAAACTCGCAACAATACATGATCCCCTACATTAAATTCCACGTCCTTTCGATGAAGATCCGCATAACTCTTTTTGTCGATCTTGTGCCGGTTTGTATATCGTTGTCGAATCATTTGGATCTTTTCGGTAGTCATACGCATTAACTCGGGTCCCAACAATGTTGCTTCACCCACCTCATCCCAACATATTGGAGAAACGACATTTTTCGTCCATATAATGCTTGAATGGAACCATGCCTATATTTGTTTAATAACTATTGTTATATGAAAATTCCACCAATGGCAAGTACTTATCCCAACTTCCTTTGAAATCTAGGACACGAGTTTTAATATATCTTCAAGAGTTTGAGTAGTCCTTTCGATTGCCCATCCGTTTGAGGATGGTATGCCAGCCAGAATCGTAAATTCGTGCCCATAGCTTTCTAACCCAAAATCATGAAGTGAATCTTGGGTCACGATCTAAAACTATGGATCTTGGCATGCCATGCAATCTCACAATCTCATTTACGCACATACGAAAGGCGTTCAAGGAATAAGTCTCTCGTATCGGTAAGAAATGAAAGCGGACTTGGTTAATCTATCAACAATAACCCAAATAACATTGATGTCTTGAGAAACCGCAGGAAGACCCGTAACGAAATCCATAGTAATGTGTTCCCACTTCCATTCCGGAATCTCAAGTGGTTGCAACGGACCCTTAGGTACAAGATGCTCCGCCTTTACACGTTGGCAAGTTAAACACATCGAGATAAACTTTGCAATCTCTCTCTTCATATTGTTCCACCAAAATGTATGTTGAAGATCATAATACATTTTGGTACTCCCAGGATGGATTGCAAATGGCGTATTGTGTGCCTCCATCATAATCTTGTACTTCAAATCAGAGTCGTTAGGAACACAAAGTCTAGAGTGGACTCGAAGTATTCCTTCTTCATCAATTCTCGCTTCCGGAATAGCTCCTTCTTGTACTTTCTTCTTCATACGCATCAGCTCCGAGTCGGTGGCTCGAGCAATCTTAACTTTTTCTATTAAAGTTGGCTCTATGCGTATACTTGACATCATCCTTTTCGTTCCTCAAGATATGATCTTCTACTCAACGCGTAGCGCTACCACGTTCGCTTTTCCAAGATGGTATGGTTAGAATATGTGTCGAAATGAGTAGCCTCTTGAGCTCTTGGAAAATCTTCTCGCATTCCTCGCTCCATACAATTTTGTATCTTTTCGAGTCACTAAGTTAGCGGAATAGCGATTCGAGAATATCCTTCAACGAATCTCCGATAATAACCAACTAAGCCTGAAAGCTACGTATTTCGATTCATCGACTTAGGTTGCTCTCAACTGTGACTCATATCCCAATCTTGGATAGACGTCACAATGACACCTATCGATTTACTATCGCATCGAATATGGCGTCCCCTACAGAGAGTCGGCAGGTGAATTCCACAAAGGAAGTCACAAGATAAAGGCTCAAGTACCAAATTTATAGTTGAATTTTTAACTCTCAAGTTCAATAGAGCCATTCGATATGAGATTTTAGAAATGAGTTTTGTCTGGGTTCAAAGTCGATACAAAATTTAATATCGAGCTTTGGGAGTAAGTTAAGAAATTCTTCAGAAATACGTCGGGAAAAATCAATAACAACAGGAATATTATTCAAATCTGACGTGTCTTTATTCAAATCCATAACATGGACTAAGAAAACTTGACATCCGTAATAAACGAATGACTTCATGGCTTGATATGAAAATGTTTGACTACAATGGTTTGATTGCTTGAATTCGAATAACAGGTTGCTTAGGAATATGAAAACTAACAACCTTACAAAAAGCAATCAATTTGGCATGATGAGTAGTTAACCTTAAAATCACATCAAAAGCAAATATCTCTATAGAAATAAGGTTAACAGGTAATGTGATAGTGCCAACTTGAATCAAGCAAGATTTTTAAACAACGGATGTAATGAAAGTTTCTCCTAATGGAGTCTCCACAGATAGGTCAAAGTTTAATTTCTCCGTAGTCAAGTTCAAACGTTGAGCGCAAGTAAGAGAGATAAAAGAATGGGTAGAACCAATATCTAGTAAGGTATATACTTCGTAAGAATTTATAATTAACTAACCCGTTCTAACTTCGTTCGGGTTCCTCACATTTTGACCGAAGTCACGACAAACGCTCTTCCAAGAACCGTTGACTTTGACTTTTCGGGGACGATCTTTTGAGTCACCGTCCTCATTGAACTAGGTTTCGCCATCGCATAATCTCGAGCGATATGTCCTTCCTTTCCACAATTATAGCATACCTTGAACTGTTGTGGGCGGTTTGGACCGATATGTCCCTCTTTTCCGCATTTGTAGCATATATTGGGGTGGTCGTTCTCTCCCTTAAAACTAGTTGCTATCTTGGCCGACGTCTTCACATGGTCGTTGTTGAATCTCCTCTTTTAAAATCTCCTCCCGACTCGCTTCTTCTATTTTCATGGCCACGACGATTACCACAGAGTGGTTACCGCCTTTGTCCGTATTCTTCTTTCTCCGTTGGTTATCGTTATTACGATGATCGCTATCTTGGTATGATCCTCGGTTATGGTCCCTCGGTTGAACGTACTCGTTATCTCGCTCTAACAACCGAGCCTCGCTGACAACATCCGAATAGAGAGAAATTTTGAGAAATGAGATATCGACGTATGTCGGGTTTCAAACCTCTCGAAACATCCGGCGCCATACGTTCCTCATTCTCCACCAAATGAGGTGCAAACCTGGATAACTCCGCGAACTTCGCCTCGTAATTGGGACACCGTCATGTTATTCGCTCTAGTCTAATAAACTCCACTTCCTTCATATGACGAATACTTTTGGGAAGTACTTGTCATTGAACTGCTTCAAATGTCTCTCACATGACATGTCGAAATTTGGATGGGTACGCTTCATGATTCCCACCGAAGAATATGCCTCGCCACGGAACATAAAAGTAGCGAATGGAACTTTCTGTTCCTCCGTGCATCCCAAGACATCGAATATCTTGGTAATTTGTTTGACCCACATCTCCGCTTTTAATCGGATCCGGCTTTCCCAATAACGGTGGTCCCAACTCTTTGAACTGCCATTTGTGACCACCCGTGAATTGCTATCATTTCTCCTCTGTATTTTGAACACGAGTCTCCTCAATCGATTTTGCATGAACTACAAAAAGCTTCTAAACATCCCTCGTTCATCATCGCTTTCGGTGGTGTTGTTTCACGGGAGGAACATTGCCACCGACTGTTACGTTCTCCTTGTTGGTAAGTACAGGCATCTCTACGGTCTCATTTACTCCTTTGTTAATATTCTCAATTCGACATTCTCAAAATCATCATAAAACAAGGGTTAATTAAGGAAATCAATATATCACATAATATCCCTATATCTTGACCAACAAACAAATAAGCTTAGGTAGGACACACTAGCGAAGGATTTACTCGTCTCTCCCTCCTAGTTCTATTCCCCGATCTCCGCCAGAGATCATATCCTAAGCTCGATACTAACTATGACACTGACACCAACTTGTGTCAAGAACTCACATTGATACCTATCGGTTTACACCGCATGAGCAAGGCCCCTATGGAGGGTCGGCCGGTGCATCCCCATCAACAGAAGTCACCGTGAGAGGCTCGGGGCTCTTTACTTATAGCTACGATACCAACCGTGACGCCCCAAAATAGGTATACACAACACCCATTACGAGTCGCCAAATACATGGTACAAAAAGCAAACTACAACTTCAATAATACAAATGTCGTGTGAAATACGACAATATATCTTAATGAGTTTAAATATAATATTGTCTTCTAGACAATATCCACATGAAAATAAATCCCCATCATAATTATTGATTCATTATTTTACAAAAATGGTGAGGACTACTAAACAACTCTCTCTAGAACCTTCATTCCATACCCCGAGACTAGTACTCGCTTACATTCTCGCCTCCGAGAAGAAAAATGGAACAACAAGGAAAAGGGTGAGCTCAACTAGCCCAGTAAAGAATATTATGACTAAGATAATATACAACAAATTATCGTTAGTCTTCAACAGGGAAAAATCTGATAGAATACAATAGACAACAAGTTTCAGATCAATATTCGCAATGAAATAATAATTCATAGAAGAGTTACGTAGAGAATGAAATCTACTATAATCTATGAATTTAACGATCCATCATCAATATTTTATCCTCGTAACATCAATCAATATGCATCCGAATCAAATATTCATCTTTGCACTATGTGCCAAAGATATTCATCGATTGGTCATGTTCATTTAAACACATTCATCTTTGCACTCAAAGATATTAGCCAAAGATATTCTTTGAAATCATTCATCTTTGAACCACAGGCCAAAGATATTCAATAATATCATCATTTAAGACCGAGGATGATGAAAATATTTTTAAGAAACGAATCCAAAGTGAAAAACAAAATGACAAGGATTAAGGATTAAGGATTCGTACTTGGTTTTATCCACGCCCAAAAATACCTCAAAAATAATCATAGTGGTGTAAAATTCAAGAATGATCAAAACATGGATACAATCGAGTTAGTATCCGAATAGATGTTTTGGACGAAAAGAAGAAATTTTATTTTCTATTGAATAGTGCAGTATCGTGAATAGTGTCAGATATCGTGAAATAGATATCGTGAATAGTAACTCCGACACCAAAAGATAGAAATTCCACAAAAACATCTTCACGCTTCATGAATAGTACTACTCGTGAATAGTAACTCGTGAATAGTAACTCATGAATAGTAACTCGTGAATAGTAACTCATGAATAGTAACCCATGAATAGTAACCCAGACATGAAAAAGTTCCAAATTTGATAAAAACTTGGATCAACATTTCAAAGATAATGATATTGAAGAAATAATATCATTTGAGAAGAAAATAACATCCCTTACCTCGAAAAGATCAAGATTTAAATTTAAACACCAGGATATAGGCTATGACTTGGACTTGCACCATATAGCAATACTCAAAGTATACTCAAAATACTCACAAGAATACGTTCGATAATATAGAGAGAGAAAACTTCAGTTTCTGGTGTGATTTTCAACTCTAACCTAAGCACCTATTTATAGAAATTGCTTAGAACACCAAAGCGTAAAATTTAATATAATATTAATATATTTAATAAATTCTCTACGCCCATCTAGACAATCTGATCTCAGCCATCAAGCACATGTTAAAGATGGCCAACAACATTTGAAAAACGTTTTTCTTAAAAAACATAATTAAAACTTCCAAAAATTAATTATTTCGTAGCTTCAGAACTTCAATAATTCATAATAAATAGCCCTTTCATCAGAAAATTCAAATCTCGCGAGTTTTTATAGGAAATTCAATTCTCTACAACTTTACAGAAGAAAGTTTTTCCAAATTCCAATCAAAAATTGACCGAAATCCACAAACGGGCAATTTTACAGGCTATAATCAAATTTCAGTCAATAAATGGGGTCCACCGACATGTTTAACATGTTTTAAACATTTATTGCAACAAAAATACTCTTCCTCCTCGTATACTCATATATCCCACATTCGTTGTAAAAATATCACCGTTAATATATTATTAAAATAATATATTTAAATGAATTATTTTATCGAAAAAGATAAAATATTAATTTTCAACAATTGTCATTTTAAAATTTTCTCCATCTATATCCACATAAAATTAATATTTTCCTCATCATATAAATCAATAATTAATTATTCACAAATAATATTATGAGAATCACAATATTGACAACCAGGCAGTTCCTCAGAAAGAGGGGCTTTCAATAAGAATTTCTTCATCATGCGCGATTAGGTGACCAAACCTCTCCTTAGATGTAACTTTCTAGACATTGCCAATAATGTTATCTAATAATATTATTAAGATAATATGAATTATTGCCGATAATGAAAGAGATTGTGTAATGACAATTATTGAAACAACAAAGAATATAAAATATCAACGCAAAGAATTATTAACTCAATAAAATATCGAATAAGAAGAATTAATTCGTAACCATTATTGAGTAGTGCCTTCACGTAAGAATCAATAATTGGTGCAATACCAAGTGCTACTTGTTCAACAACGCGTATTAGTGTGTTTTAACCACCGGGTATTCCAACAAGATAATTCAGAATAACTACGCCAAGTTATTTAAAAACAACTTATATTTGTCGTTTTCTTCATCCAATCACTTTCCAGTTATGGGCCCACACATGGTCGCTACTTGTTGACGAATATTCCGACAAAGATCTGAATATTCCACGACCAAACGAATATTCTCTAACGATAATGAATATTTTATAACCACTTGCGTAATTTGAAATATTTGCATATTTAACCCTTAACTATCCACATTAATCAAATCAACCCTTACTATTTCAAAATAATAAATAAAGGAAATTCATTTTTATTTAAAAATTTCGGGGTCTTACAACCTCCCCTCCTTATGAAATTTCGTCCTCGAAATTGACGTACGTAACTGGTGTTTTGAAAAGGTGAGGATACCTCGCTTTCATTTCCGTTTCCAACTCCCAGGTCATTTCCTCTATAGCATGATTCCTCCACAAAACTTTAACTTGTGGTATAACCTTTTGCGCGTAGGACATGCTCCTTCCTATCCAAAATCTTGACAGGTACCTCCTCATACGTTAAGTCTTCGGCTATCTCGTTCGGTTCTAACTCTATAACGTGGTTCGGGTCTTTCACATATTTACGAAGTACAGATATGTGAAACACATTATGAACACGAGACATACTCGAGGAGGTAACGCAAGTCTA
Organism: Panax quinquefolius; assembly: GCA_020205615.1. NCBI lineage: Eukaryota > Viridiplantae > Streptophyta > Magnoliopsida > Apiales > Araliaceae > Panax > Panax quinquefolius. The sequence goes on from CM035166.1 coordinate 84,801,617, forward strand.
TAGGCTACATTTCCTACTCGGTCAAGAATTTGAAATGGGCCCGATAAATCGTGGATTGAGCTTTCCTCTCTTCCCAAATCTTGTAACTCCCTTCCATGGAGAAACTCGCAACAATACATGATCCCCTACATTAAATTCCACGTCCTTTCGATGAAGATCCGCGATAACTCTTTTGTCGATCTTGTGCCGCTTTGTATCGTTGTCGAATCATTTGGATCTTTTCGAGAGTCATACGTATTAACTCGGGTCCCAACAATGTTGCTTCACCCACCTCATCCCAACATATTGGAGAACGACATTTTCGTCCATATAATGCTTCGAATGGAACCATGCCTATATTTGTTTAATAACTATTGTTATATGAAAATTCCACCAATGGCAAGTACTTATCCCAACTTCCTTTGAAATCTAGGACACAGAGTTTTAATATATCTTCAAGAGTTTGAGTAGTCCTTTCTGATTGCCCATCCGTTTGAGGATGGTATGCCAAACTGAATCGTAAATTCGTGCCCATAGCTTTCTAACCCAAAATCATGAAGTGAATCTTGGGTCACGATCTAAAACTATGGATCTTGGCATGCCATGCAATCTCACAATCTCATTTACGATATACGAGAAAGACGTTCAAGGAATAAGTCTCTCGTATCGGAAGAAATGAGCGAGACTTGGTTAATCTATCAACAATAACCCAAATAACATTGATGTCTTGAGAAACCGCAGGAAGACCCAGAACTGAAATCCATAGTAATGTGTTCCCACTTCCATTCCGAATCTCAAGTGGTTGCAACGGACCCTTAGGTACAAGATGCCCGCCTTTACACGTTAGCAAGTTAAACACATCGAGATAAACTTTGCAATCTCTCTCTTCATATTGTTCCACCAAAATGTATGTTGAAGATCATAATACATTTTGGTACTCCCGAGATGGATTGCAAATGGCGATTGTGTGCCTCCATCATAATCTTGTACTTCAAATCGAGTCGTTAGGAACACAAAGTCTAGAGTGGACTCGAAGTATTCCTTCTTCATCAATTCTCGCTTCCGGAATAGCTCCTTCTTGTACTTTCTTCTTCATACGCATCAGCTCCGAGTCGGTGGCTTGAGCAATCTTAACTTTTTCTATTAAAGTTGGCTCTATGCGTATACTTGACATCATCGCACTCGTTCCCGCATATGATCTTCTACTCAACGCGTCAGCTACCACGTTCGCTTTTCCAAGATGGTATGGTTAGAATATGTGCCGAAATGAGTCGCCTCTTGAGCTCTTGGAAAATCTTCTCGCATTCCTCGCTCCATACGAATTTTGTATCTTTTCGAGTCAGCTAAGTTAACGGAATAGCGATTCGAGAATATCCTTCAACGAATCTCCGATAATAACCAACTAAGCCTAGAAAGCTACGTATTTCGATTACTGACTTAGGTTGCTCTCAACTGTGACTCATATCCCAATCTTGGATAGACGTCACAATGACACCTATCGATTTCTTATCGCATCGAATATGACGCCCCCTACGAGAGAGTCTCGCTTAGGTGAATTCCACAAAGGAAGTCACAAGATAAAGGCTCGGTACCAAATTCTATAGTTGAATTTTTAACTCCGAAGTTCAATTGGAGCCATTCGATATGAGATTTTAGAAATGAGTTTTGTCTTAGGGTTCAAAGTCGATACAAAATTTAATATCGAGCTTTGGGAGTAAGCCAAGAAATTCTTCAGAAATACGTCGGAAAAATCAATAACAACAGGAATATTATTCAAATCTGACGTGTCTTTATTCAAATCCATAACATGGACTAAGAAAACTTGACATCCGTAATAAACGAATGACTTCATGGCTTGATATGAAAATGTTTGACTACAATGGTTTGATTGCTTGAATTCGAATAATAGGTTGCTTAGGAATATGAAAACTAACAACCTTACAAAAGCAATCAATTTGGCATGATGAGTAGTTAACCTTAAAATCACATCAAAAGCAAATATCTCTATAGAAATAAGGTTAACAGGTAATGTGATAGTGCCAACTTGAATCAAGCAAGATTTTTAAACAACGGATGTAATGAAAGTTTCTCCTAATGGAGTCTCCACAGATAGGTCAAAGTTTAATTTCTCCGTAGTCAAGTTCAAACGTTGAGCGCAAGTAAGAGAGATAAAAGAATGGGTAGAACCAATATCTAGTAAGGTATATACTTGCAAGAATTTATAATTAACTAACCTGTTCTAACTTCGTTCGGGTTCTCACATTTTGACCGGCCACGACAAACGCTCTTCCAAGAAGAACCGCTGACTTTGACTTTTTCGGGGGATGTCTTTTGAGTCACCGTCCTCATTGAACTAGGTTTCGCCATCTTGCATAATCTCGAGCGATATGTCCTTCCTTTCCACAATTATAGCATACCTTGAACTGTTGTGGGCAGTTTGGACTGATATGTCCCTCTTTTCCGCATTTGTAGCATATGACCGGTGGTCGTTCTCCTCCCTTAAAACTAGTTGCTACTGGCGCTGACGTCTTCACATGGTCGTTGTTGAATCTCCTCTTTTAAAATTTCCTCCCAGACTCGCTTCTTCTATTTTCATGGCCACGATTACCACCAGAGTGGTTACCGCCTTTGTCCGTATTCTTCTTTCTCCGTTGGTTATCGTTATTCTGATGACTGCTATCTTCGGTATGATCCTGGTTATGGTCCCTCGGTTGAACGTACTCGTTATCTCGCTCTAACAACTGAGCCCTGTTGACAACATCGAATAGAGAAAATTTATGAGAAATGAGATCTTGACGTATGTCGGGTTTCAAACCTCTCTTAGAAACATCCGCATCATACGTTCCTCATTCTCCACCAAATGAGGTGCAAACACGGATAACTCCGCGAACTTCGCTCGTCTTTGGGACACCGCCATGTTATTCGCTCTAGTCTAATAAACTCCACTTCCTTCATACGACGAATACTTTCGGAAGTACTTGTCATTGAACTGCATTTCTGAAATGTCTCTCATGACATATGCCTTTGAGTACCGGATGGGTACGCCTTCATGATTCCCACCGATGAATGCTTCGCCACGGAACATAAAAGTAGCGAATGGAACTTTTCGTTCTCCGTGCATCCCAAGACATCGAATATCTTGGTAATTTGTTTGACCCACGTCTCGCCTTTAATCGGATCCGGCTTTCCCTGCACTCGTGGTCCCAACTCTTTGAATCGCTGCATTTGTGACCACCCGTGAATTGCTATCATTTCCTCCTGTATTTTGAACACGAGTCTCCTCAAATGCGATTTTGCATGAGCTGCAAAAAGCTTCTAAACATCCCCTCGTTCATCATCGCTTTCGGTGGTGTTGTTCATGGGAGGAACATTGCCCGACTGTTTGACGTTCTCCTTGTTGGTAAATGACAGCATCTCTCTACGGCCTCATTTACTCCTTGTTAATATTCTCGATCGACATTCTCAAATCTTCGTCATAAAACAAGGGTAATTAAGGAAATCAATATATCACATAATATCCCTATATCTTGACCAACTAACAAATAAGCTTAGGTAGGACACACTAGCGCGAAGGATTTACGTCTCCCCTCCTAGTTCTATTCCCCGATCTCCGCCAGAGATCATATCCCTAAGCTCGATACCAATCTGTGACTCTGGACACCAACTTGTGGTCAAGAACTCACATTGATACCTATCGGTTTGCCACCGCAGAAGCAAGGCCCCTATGGAGGGTCCGGCGGCGGTGCATCCCCATCAACAGAAGTCACCGGTGAGAGGCTGGGGCTCTTTACTTATAGCTCGACGATATTAACTGTGATGCCCCCAAAATAGGTATACACAACACCCATTACGAGTCGCCAAATACATGGTACAAAAAGCAAACTACAACTTCAATAATACAAATGTCGTGTGAAATACGACAATATATCTAATGAGTTTAAATATAATATTGTCTTCAGACAATATCCACATGAAAATAAATCCCCATCATAATTATTGATTCATTATTTTACAAAAATGGTGAGGACTACTAAACAACTCTCTCTAGAACCTTCATTCCATACCCCGACTAGTACTCGCTACATTCTCGCCTCCTGAGAAGAAAAATGGAACAACAAGGAAAAGGGTGAGCTCAACTAGCCCAGTAAAGAATATTATGACTAAGATAATATACAACAAATTATCGTTAGTCTTCAACAAGGAAAAATCGATGAATAATGATAACAACAAGTTTCGGATCAATATTCGCAATGAAATAATAATTCATAGAAGAGTTACGTAGAGAATGAAATCTACTATAATCTATGAATTTAACAGTCCATCATCAATATTTTATCCCTGTAACATCAATCAATATGCATCTGGAATCAAATATTCATCTTTGCACTACAGGCCAAAGATATTCATCAGTTGGTCATGTTCATTTAAACACCTGTTCATCTTTGCACTACAGGCCAAAGATATTCTTCAGAAATCATTCATCTTTGCACTACAGGCCAAAGATATTCAATAATATCATCATTTAAGACTGAGGATGATGAAAAATATTTTTAAGAAACGAATCCAGTGAAACAAAATGACAAGGATTAAGGATTAAGGATTCGTACTTGGTTTTATCCACGCCCAAAAATACCTCAAAAATAATCATAGTGGTGTAAAATTCAAGAATGATCAAAACATGGATACAATCGAGCTAGTATCCGAATAGATGTTTTAGACGAAAAGAAGAAATTTTATTTTTTCGGTGAATAAGATCAGATATCGTGAATAAGGCCGTATACGTGAATAGTAACTCAAACACCAAAAGATAGAAATTCCACAAAAACATCTTCACGCTTCATGAATAGTACTCGTGAATAGTAACTCGTGAATAAGAACTCATGAATAGTAACTTCGTGAATAGTAACTCATGAATAGTAACCCATGAATAGTAACCCAGACATGAAAAAGTTCCAAATTTGATAAAAACTTCAGATCAACATTTCAAAGATAATGATATTGAAGAAATAATATCATTTGAGAAGAAAATAACATCCCTTACCTCGAAAGATCAAGATACTTCTAATTTAAACACTGGGATAAAGGCTATGACTTGGACTTTGCAGTATAGCAATACTCAAAGTATACTCAAAATACTCACAAGAATAAACTCGATATATATAGAGAGAAAACTTGAGTTTACGGTGTGATTTTCAATTCTAACCTAAGCACCTATTTATAGGAAATTGCTTAGAACACCAAAGCGAAAATTTAATATAATATTAATATATTTAATAAATTCTCTACGCCATCTAGACAATCTGATCTCAGCCATCAAGCACATGTTAAAGATGGCCAACAACATTTGAAAAACGTTTTTCTTAAAAACATAATTAAAACTTCCAAAATTAATTATTTTGAGCTTGAACTTCAATAATTCATAATAAATAGCCCTTTCATCAGAAAATTCAAATCTCGCGAGTTTTATAGGAAATTCAATTCTCTACAACTTTGCAGAAGAAAGTTTTTCCAAATTCCAATCAGAAATTGACCGAAATCCACAAACGGGCAATTTTACAGTTATAATCAAATTTCATCAATAAATGGGGTCCAGAGCATGTTTAACATGTTTTAAACATTTATTGCAACAAAAATACTCTTCCTCCTCGTATACTCATATATCCCACATTCGTTGTAAAAATATCACCGTTAATATATTATTAAAATAATATATTTAAATGAATTATTTTATCGTAAAAAGATAAAATATTAATTTTCAACAATTGTCATTTTAAAAATTTTCTCCATCTATATCCACATAAAATCAATATTTTCCTCATCATATAAATCAATAATTAATTATTCACAAATAATATTACAGAATCACAATATTGACAACTGAGGCGGTTCAGGAAAGAGGGGCTTTCAATAAAATTTCTTCTTCATCTTTGGCGCAATTAATTAGGTGACCAAACCTCTCCTTAGACGAACTTTCTAGACATTGCCAATAATGTTATCTAATAATATTATTAAGATAATATGAATTATTGCTTCGATAATGAAAGATTGTGTAATGACAATTATTGAAACAACAAAGAATATAAAATATCAACGCATGACAATTATTAACTCAATAAAATCTTTGAATAATAATTATCAACCATTATTGAGTAGTGCCTTCTTCACGTAAGAATCAATAATTGGTGCAATACCAAGTGCTCTTGTTCAACAACGCGTATTAGTGTGTTTTTAACCCACGGGTATTCCAACAAGATAAATCAGTAATAACTCTGCCAGTTATTTAAAACAACTTATATTTGTCGTTTTCTTCATCCAATCACTTTCCGTTATGGGGCCCACACATGGTCGCTTGTTGTTATACGAATATTCCTGACAAAGATTGAATATTCCACGACCAAACGAATATTCCCCGACGATAATGAATATTTTATAACCACTTGCTTAATTTGAAATATTTGCATATTTAACCCTTAACTATCCACATTAATCAAATCAACCCTTACTATTTTAAAATAATAAATAAAGGAAATTCCTTTTTATTTAAAAATTTCGGGGTCTTACATTATCAGCTCTTAGCTTTCCAAGAACAACAACAAGGATCAGATTTAAGGAATCTAAGCCTAGAAGGTATAAACCCTAAAAATTTCAAAATCATGTGATCTTATGTTATATGTTGTAAGTTGTTGGTTAAAGTTGTGTATTAGGGTGTCTTTGAGTGATCTGGGTATATAGATCATAGATCTATAACACTTAGATGCGCAATTTTGAAGTTTTAAGAAATTTGGAAAAAATTGGAGAAGTGGCTTGACAGTCATATGTCAGAGCCTCTAGATCTTTCTGTGTTAGGTTTTAGTTGTGTTAGGTGTTATAGATTTGTTCTTTGCTATGAGGAGAGTAGACTGGAAGTGGAATCACCTCCATAACAAGTCTAGATCTCCAGATATAAGCGGTCAAAACACGTTGACCAAGCACGAAAATGCTTTATGGGCAGCCCAGAAATTCCCAGGTAACTCTGACAAGAAATTTACGGCCTTTGGTCAAACAAGTGTTGACTGTCTGTTTTTATCAAAATTTTGGAAAACCCAGAACTTCATATGCGATTTTTCTAACATGGTTTGACCGTCCTTGTTCTGTCATATGTGATGTTGTTGTTTGGATCTGATGTTATGTAGTTGTACCCTGACATGTGTTCTACAAGATTGAACCACTAGATTACATGAACAAACAAGACCTAGACTGCAAGCTATAAGGATCTAAAGTAGCACATTCGAACTGTTCTTCATTTCTGGAAAACCCAGAAATGAAGAACATCTTTTGACAAGGATTTGTGAGGATTACATCTCACTGATCTGATGTAGAATGGCCATGAAATTGGTTTAGGGTTGTAGTACTACAACATTAAAAACATAAGCTACCCAGAAACATGAAGATCAAGAAGCTATGCACGGTCAAAGTAGGCATCCGGATAGCAGTGTATGAGCGCTCAAAACATTTCAAGAACACCGATAGCGAGCGTTTTTGTCGCTATATAGAATACTAGCGACAATTAATTTTGAAAATTAATTATTTTAATAAATAAATTGAAATAAATAGTTTTAATTATTAAAATTACATAATAAATTTCTACAAATTATTTTAAAGCACGAAAATTGGTTTTAATTATTACGAATATATTTCATAAATAGTTAATATTTTTGGAATAATAATGGTATTTAATTTATTTAATTATAATATTAAATAAATTATTTAAAAATAATTTTAATACATGAAAATCATGAAAAATTATATTATGGTATACGAAAATATTTGAAATTATTTTAATGACTTTTAATATTTTGTGATGAATTTCATTAATTAATTAATATTAATGGTAATTTATTTATTTAATAAATATATTAAATACATTATGGAAAAATAGAATTAATGATTTAAAAATTATATAAAAATGATTTAAGTGTTATAAAAATATTTTAAGTTATAAATGTGACAACCCCAAAATAGGTCCATACCATCCAACCTATTCTGAGTCGCCAAATACATGGTACAAAAAACAAATACAGCTTTATTACAATAATTGTCGTACAAAATACAACACATATGCTGTGAGTTTGGATGCAAATATATACCAAATGTGACACATGTCCCAACCGTGGACAGCACCTCACAGTGACACCTTACATAAATGTGTAGTCAAAAACTGTTTAGAAATTAAAATCTTTGGGAAATGCTCAAGGAAACCTTCGTACATGGGAGACCATACGTCTAGGTTATGATAGATATCATATGGCCACAGAATTATCCTTGGTTGACCCAATAGACCCCAAAGAAAAACAAGAAGATTACTATCATATTCTTCCCAATGGTAAGTCTTCTCTTGACATATCATTATCTCCATTGTCTCTAATTGAGAATTATACTTCAAAAAAACACCAAGATTATATAGGTAGTGCTCGTATATATACTCAGCAAGTGGATGAGCACATCCCTGTCTTATGATGATACGAGGTTGTATGTCATTAGACATCTTGTATGATAATGACAAAACACCCTTCCAACGTTGGGTTCGCCTCACCCTCAACAACTATAGACCACCGTTCTATTCCCCTGTTATCCCCCACTTGACCCAGCTACACTTTTATTACCTGAAAGAAATTATGAAGCAAAAGGGTGAGTACAACTAGCTCAGTAAAGAATATCATGACTAAAGATAATTAAATTATCAATAGCCTTCATCAGTAATAAATCAGAGATTTAGAACATATGGTAGATGATAAAAATTTTCAACCATTGTTGCAGCGGAACGAGCAATCCATTAGAAGAGTCAAATAGACCATAAAGTCTATTATCTTCTCCATGTTAAAAATCCACCAACAATGTTTTATCCCTGTAACATCACTCAATAGTTCTTTTCCACAATCATATGAATAACTCATAATCATAATTGTGGTTCTAAATTCCTTTTCTCATCCAGGACAAAGATAATTTTTATAACCTATCTTCACCTGAAACATCAAAGATCATGGTTATACCAAATCACATTTCCTGTTCATAATCATACTGATAAATTCATCTTTGCACTACGAGCCAAAGATATTCGTCAACAGACCATCTTTGTACTACGACCAAAGATATTCAACAATATATCATCTTTGCACTACGGGCCAAAGATATTCATCAACAAACCATCTTTGCACTACAGGCCAAAGATATTCCTCAATAGTTCATATTTGCACTACAGGCCAAATATATTCATCAACAGTTCATATTTGCACTACAGGCCAAATATATTCATCAACAGATTCATATTTGCACACAAAAGCCAAATATATTAATATCTCAAAGAAATATATAATCATTTTAATTTATATAAACAATCATTATAAGCATGTTGATTATTTCACCTTTGCACTTAAGCTAAAGATATTCAATTATAAATTGATAATGGTCAGCGATCATACCGATCACAATTTAACTTTTCACTACTGGCCAAAGAGAACCCTAGTCATGATCATACCAATAATCTACCCATCTTTATACTCAAGTGAAAGAGAATTTCAACATCAAGATTATAAAAATTTTATATATGATAATAAAAATAATATGATCAACAACTGCACTTAATCTCAAGAGCAATATTCATAAATCAACGATAATTTGGTCAGAAAAAGAAACCAACTTTGTCGTGAATAATAACTCGTGAATAGTAACCCATGAATAGTAACTTTGTGAATAGTAACTCGTGAATAGTAACTCATGAATAGTAAATCCGACACAAAAAGGTAAAAATTCCACAATAAAATCCATACCAATATTTCGGTATAATGATATTGAAATAACATTTCTTAAACTTATAAACAATTTATTTTAATTGTTTACACTTTACTAAATAATGCATTTAATCATTCTAAAATGCCAAACTCATAAGATTTCATCACCAATAACCAAAACCCTCATAAAAAATCTTCATATAACTCATGTATGATTCTCAAGCCATAAAATCATATTTTTCAATTTTCTTACTTCACATAACATATTTAATTCTTTTACTCAGTAACTAGACTATTTTTATGAAAAATACCAAATCGGTTCAAAAATATTTCTTTTCCGGGATTTAGCGAATATAGTCCCATATTGAACATATATTTTTTCGTAATTTTTAAAATTCATGTACTTATTTTTCATATGGCCAAAACATAGAATATTTAGACATTTATCATAAATTGTACTTTTATCCAAAAATTCCGAAATTCACAGAGTACACTGATATTATATAGATGTACTCTCAATAAAAATTTCATCAATTTTAGAGTTAACCACAACGAATTATAAGCGGTTACTTTTAAAATAGTCTTTTCCCGTAAAATTCATAACTCTTAATCTATACATCCAAAAATCACCATTTTTGAACACAATCAATAAAACTCATCAAAATATCATTTTAAATTATTCCAGAATTTTTGAAGATTAGAAAAATTACGAAACTGAAAAACATAACAACTCTTAAAATCCCTTACTATCCCTTACCTCAAAAGAGCAGCACTTCTGACTGGATATCGGATATAACGCTGAAGGAAACTTGCACTGATGAATATCAACTCACCAAGTATCTAAATACTTATAAAATACACTCAATAATCTAGAGAGAAAAAGAGAGAAAACTTATGAATTCTGGTGTGATTTTCAATTCTAACTTAGCCCTTTATTTATAGGAAAATGTTGTTAGCGAAGGCAAGAGACTTGACCTGCTACTGATGGCTTTACTCGCTACTATTCCACCCACCAAAATCAGCCATCTTCCCCAACAACCAACAGTGGGGCCCACTCAATTCTAGAATTTTCTACCAAAACCTAATTTCCGAATCGGTTACCTCTTAAAATTCATAACAAATTATACGCTCATTTTTAACGGTTCAAAATTTATGGATATATACTCAACTTATATATGCATAACATATCCAAAAATCCCAATGATCCAACGGTCAGATTAAATATTATAACTCACACAATAAAGCTGTAAGAACACCGATTTGATCTTTTAATACCTCCAATCCGACAAAATACTGATAAAATACCTCAGCATTAATTCCTTCATTTTTATCCACATAAAAATAAATATATCCATCATTTATATCCACATAAAATAAATATTTCCTTATCATATAAATCAATAATTAATTATTCACAAATAATATTACAGAATCACAATAATGACAACCAGGCAGTTCTCAGGAAAGATGGGGCTTTTTGATAAGGATTTCTCCTTACTGGCGCGCAATTAGGTGACCAAACCTCTCATTGACAGAACTTTCTAGACATTGCCAATAATGCTATCTAATAATATTATTCCAAATAATATGAATTATTGATCTGATAATGGAGATGATGTGTAGTGACAATTATTGAGCAACAATAATATAAAATATCAACGCATCAATTATTGAATCAATAAAATAAAATATTGAACAATAATTACTGTAACAATTTATTGAGTAGTGCCTTCTTACGTAATGATCAATAATTCAAAAATCTTTGTCTAAAACCAGGTGTGCTCTTTGTGCAAACACGCGTACATCGTATTTTAACCATAGGGTATTCCAACGATTGTTAATCTGTAATAACTTCTGCTATTATTTATAAAAACTCAAATTTTGCCTTTTTCTTCATCCGACAGTTATTCGTTATGGGGCCCACAAAAGGCTGCGCCGTCGTACGAATATTCCATGACAAAAAGAATATTCCACGACCAAACGAATATTCCCCGACAATTGAATATTTTATAGCCACTTGCATATTTTGAAAAATTCATATCTCACCCTTAACTTTAAACTTTTATCAATTTAACCATTTACTGAATAGTTATTATAAGAAAAATTGAATACTTTTATTTCATAAAATTCGGGGTCTTACAATAAAATATAACTTTTGATATTTTGTCATGAAAATATTAATATTTTAATATTAATAGCAATTACCGGATAATAAATTTAACTCTTTAAAATCATATAAATATGATTTTAAGGTATTAAAATATTTTGATATATTATAAATAAATTATAATATTATGACATGTATTTCATTAATATTTCATATTAAATAAATATTAATGATAAAGGAATTATGTGGTTTTAATTTATATAAATACGATTTTAATGATTGAAAATTCATGATAAATGATAATAATTATCTGAAAATTATTACGAGCTTATGAAAATTATTTTGATTGATAATAATTGTTAAGTGTTTAGACATAGTTTAATTGAACTTAAACTCGATATTTATCCGACTAAGCCATAGGGATGTCAGAATTGTACTGAACTCGACTCAGACTGTAAAAGTTGACTTGAGGTTAGGTTTTATGTGCTGTATAGACTGATATGATTATGTGATAATGTGTTTAGGTTATTTTAAATATTGTGATGATATTATTCTAACTTAGAAATAAATATTATTAATATTAGGTCTTCAGACAAAGCTTATTAAATTGCATAGTGGTAATCAACGGTTTAGGCAAGTTTTTCTTAACTCGACCTCGAGTTGTATTATTCAATTATACTTGTGGTTATTAATCATTTCTGATTGCCATATCTAAGAATTATTAAATCGCACTCTGTGCATACTGCATGTATTCATCAGGTATGAAAGGCTAATCACATTCATTACCATTCGGTCCACACACACATATATATATATATATATATATATATATATATATATGTTCATGTTCAATGTTCGTTCAACTATGTAAAATTTGTTCATGCTAGTTCATAATTAAATTGTAGAACTTTAGCCAGCTTATTGTTCAATTCTTTCTATCATGATATATCTTTGATTTATTAAACTTAAACTTGCTGGGCAAACCTATTGCACACCCTTGCTATATCATGATTTAACATTGCAGATTAAGACGAATACGTCGAATATATGAAAGGACAAGACCAAGTCCAACTTTGGATAATACGTGCAGCTAAAAATGTAATAATATTGTATGATAATAACATTGTATGTCAGACAGGATAATGAATTGTGTATATGCGAAGGTTACAATTTTTATTTTTGTTGCATATTTTATACAACTTTTTGCAACGGCTATTAACATGTTGCCTTAAATTAAGATAACAATAAAAGTAATAATAATAGTACTAATAATAATAATAATAATAACAATAAAATTAATAATAATAGTACTAATAATAATAATAATAATAACAATAAAAGTAATAATAATAATAATAATAATAATAATAATAATAATAATAATAATAATAATAATAATAATAATAATAATAATAATAATAATAATAATAATAAAAGTAATAATAACAATAATAATAATAATAATAATAATAATAATAATAATAATAATAATAACAATAATAATAATAATAATAATAATAATAATAATAATAATAATAATAATAATAATAATAATAATAATAATAATAATAATAATAATAATAATAATAATAATAATAATAATAATAATAATAATAATAATAATCTGGCATGATCTTATAAATCTTGCATGATCCAAGTTGGCACTATCACATTACCTGTTGATCTTATCTCTTTAAAGATACTTGCTTTTGATGTGATTTTAGAAATTGATTGGTTAACCACTCATCATGCCAAAATTGATTGTTTTCGTAAGGTTGTTAGTTTTCATATTCCTAACCAACCTGTCATACGAATTCAAATAACTAAACTACTAAAAACAGTCACTATCATATCAAGCCATAAAGCTATTCGTTTATTGAAAAACGGAAGTCAAGCTTTCTTAGCCCATGTTATGGATTTGAACAAAGACAAGTCAGATTTGAATAATATCTCTGTTGTTAGAGAATTTCCTGAAGAACTTCCCGGTCTACCCCCAGAACGTGATGTTGAATTCTTTATTAACCTTGAGCCGGGTACAAAACCCATTTCTAAAACCCCATATCGAATGGCTCCTATTGAACTTCAGGAGTTAAAAGTCCAACTACAGGAATTGTTAGACATAGGTTTCATTCATCCTAGTACATCTCCTTGGGGTGCTCCTGTTTTATTCGTAAAGAAGAAAAAGGCGGGAGTATGCGACTTTGTATTGACTACCGAGAATTAAACCATGTCACCATCAAGAATAGGTATCCGCTACCTCGCATTGATGACATGTTCGACCAGTTGCAAGGAGCACAATTCTTTTCAAAGATCGATCTTCGTTATGGATATCATCAGCTGAAGATTAAAACTGAGGATACTCCAAAGACTGCCTTAAGAACTCGGTACGGGCATTATGAATTCTTAGTCATGTCTTTTGGATTGACTAATGCTCCTGCTGCTTTCATGGATATGATGAACAGTGTATTCAAGGAATATTTGGATCAGTTTGTTGTTGTCTTTATTGATGACATCCTCATCTATTCCAAAAGTCGTGAAGATCATGAGCACCATTTGAAGTTGATACTTGAAAGGCTTCGTGAAAACAAGCTTTATGCCAAGCTGAAGAAATGTGAGTTCTGGCTTGAGGAAGTAACATTCCTTGGGCACGTGGTGTCAAAGCATGGAGTATTTGTTGACCCGACAAAGATTGAAGTAGTACAAGGTTGGGAGCAACCAAAGTCGGTGACCAAAGTGCGTAGCTTTCTGGGCTTAGCTGGTTATTATTGGAGATTCGTGGAAGGATACAAAATTCGTATGGAGTGAGAAATGCGAGAAGAGTTTCCAAGAGCTCAAGAGGAGACTCATTTCGGCACCTGTTCTGGCAATACCATCTGGTACGGATGGATTTGTTATATACAGCGATGCTTCAGGCAAAGGGTTAGGATGCATTTTCATGCAACATGGGAAAGTCATAGCCTATGCCTCAAGACAACTCAAAGAATATGAGAGGAATTATCCTACTCATGATCTAGAGTTAGCGCAAATGATTCAGCGTTGAAAATTTGGAGACACTACTTGTATGGGGAGAAAGTGGAGATTTATACGGACCATAAATGCCTCAAATATTCAAAAAGAACTCAACATGCAAAGAACGACGTTGGCTCGAAATACATTGAAAGATTACGATCATACCATTCAATACCATCCTCGGAAAATGAACGTAGTAGGTGACGCATTGAGTAGAAGATCATACGCGAGTACGAAAAGGCGATATTGTCAATGCAAAGGCCCATTCAGTATGACTTGCAAAGGATGGAGGTAGAATTAAAGACTCCAAGGACCCAAAAGATGATGGTGAATATACGAGTAGAACCGACTTTAATCGATAAAGTTAAAGCTGCTCAAGCTACGGACATGGAGCTGATGCGTATGAAGAAGAAAGTGCAAGAAGGTGCTATTCCAGAAGCAAGAATCGATGAAGAAGGAATACTTAGATTCAACTCCAGACTTTATGTTCCTAACAATTTTGACTTGAAGCATAGAATCGTGATGGAGGCACACAACACACCGTTTTCAATCCATCTTGGGAGTACCAAAATGTATCATGATATTTGACATACATTTTGGTGGAACAATATAAAGAGAGAGATCGTGGAGTTTATCTCGAGGTGTTTAACTTGTCAACGTGTAAAGGCGGTGCATCAAGTGCCAAAGGGTCCATTACAACCACTTGAGATTCCAAAATGGAAGTGGGAACACATTACTATAGATTTCGTTACGGGTCTTCCCAAGGTTTCTCAAGGCATAGATGCGATTTGGGTTATTGTTGATAGATTAACCAAGTCTGCCCATTTCTTACCGATACGTGAGACTTATTCCCTTAAACGTCTTGCTCGTATGTACGTGAATGAGATTGTACGATTGCATGGCATGCCAGTATCCATAGTTTCAGATCGTGACCCAAGATTCACTTCACGATTTTGGGTTAGCTTGCAGAAAGCTATGGGCACGAATTTACGATTCAGTTCGGCATACTATCCTCAAACGGACGGAAAATCAGAGAGGATTATTCAAATCCTTGAAGATCAATTAAGACTTTGTGTCCTAAATTTTAAAGGAAGTTGGGATAAGTACTTGTCACTGGTGGAATTCTCCTACAACAACAGTTATCAAGAAAGTATAGGCATGGCTCCATTTGAGGCGTTGTATGGACGAAAGTGTCGTTCTCCAGTATGCTGGGACGAGGTGGGAGAAGTAACGTTGTTGGGACCAGAATTAGTACGCATGACTACGAAAATATCCAAATGATTCGACAACGTATACCAAACGGCACAAGATCGACAAAAGAGTTATGCGGATCTTCATCGAAAAGACGTGGAATTTAATATTGGGGATCATGTATTGTTACGTGTTGCACCATGGAAGGGAGTTACAAGATTTGGGAAGAGAGGAAAGCTCAATCCACGATTTGTTGGTCCATTTGAGATTCTTGACCGAATAGAAAATGTGGCCTATAGACTCTCATTACCTCCAAGTATGTCTCGTGTTCATAATGTTTTTCACATATCCATGCT
The DNA here is from genome assembly GCA_020205615.1 of Panax quinquefolius. Lineage (NCBI taxonomy): Eukaryota > Viridiplantae > Streptophyta > Magnoliopsida > Apiales > Araliaceae > Panax > Panax quinquefolius. The sequence goes on from CM035166.1 coordinate 84,818,026, forward strand.
TCGTAAATATGTGAAAGACCCGAACCATATTATTGCGTTATAACCAGACGAGATAGCCGAAGATTTAACGTACGAAGAAGTACCTGTTAAGATCTTGGATAGGAAAGAGCATGTCCTACGCACCAAGGTTATACCACAAGTTAAGGTTTTGTGGAGAAACCATGCTATTGAAGAAATGACCTGGGAGTTGGAATCAGAAATGAAAGTGAGGTATCCTCACCTTTTCGAAACACCAGGTACGTATGTCAATTTCGAGGACGAAATTTCATAAGGAGGGGAGGTTGTAAGACCCCAACTTATTATAAATAAAATCGAATTTCCTCTAATTATTATTGTGAATAATAAGGTATTAATTTGATATAATTCTCACGGTTATGGGTGAAATGTGCAAATTTTGCAAAATATGCAAGTGGTTATAAAATAATCATTGTTGTTTGGGAATATTCATTTGGTCGTGGAATATTCTTGTTGTCGGGGAATATTAAGACGACATGTAGCGATCATTTGGGGCCCCATAATGTAATAATTGTCGGATGAAGAAAATGACAAGTTTGAGTTTTTATAAATAACGGCGTAGTTGTTACTGTTAACACTGTTGGAATACCCGGTGGTTAAAATACAGTAATACACGTGGATGCAAAGTATTGATGAATTATTGATCCTTACGTAAGAAGGCACTACTCAATAATTGTTATAGTAGTTACTTTTCAATATTTTATTTTATTGATTCAATAATTGCTGCGTTGATATTTTATATTATTGTTGTTTCAATAATTATCACTGCACAGTATTTCCCATTATCAGATCAATAATTCATATTATTTGAATAATATTATTAGATAGTATTATTGGTAATGTCTAGAAAGTTCTATCAAGGAGAGGTTTGGTCACCTAATTGTGCGCCAGTAAGGAGAAATTCTTATTGGAAAGCCCCCTCTTTCCTGGGAATGGCCTGGTTGTCATAAATGTGATTCTGTAATATTATTTGTGAATAATTAATTATTGATTCATATGATAAGGAAATATTTATTTTATGTGAATATAAATGTTGGATATATTTATTGTGGTTAAAATGGAGTTAATGTTGAGGTGTTTTATCAGTATTTTTGTCCGAATGGAGGTATTAAAAATTAAACCAGTGTTTTTGAGATATATTGCGTGAGTTATAATTTTTAATCCGACCATTGGATCGTTGTAATTTTTGGATATGTTATACAGATATAAGTTGAGTATATGTCCACAAATTTTAAACCGTTAAAAATGAACGTATGATTTGTTATGATGTTTAAGAGGTTACTGGTTCAGAAATTATTGAAGTATCCGAATTTAGCATTTTGGTGGAAAATTCTAGAATTGAGTGGGCCCCACTTGTGGTTGGTGAAGAAATGTGCTGAATTTTATTTCAAATGTGGTGGGTGGGAATAGTAGAGAGTAAAGCCATCAAAGTTGCAGTCAAGTCTCGCTAACATTTTCTATAAATAGAGGGCTAAGTTAGAATTGAAAATCAATGAAACATAAGCTTTTCTCTTTCTTTCTCTATATTATCGAGCGTATTTTGTGAGTATTTAGATACTTTGTGAGTTTCTATTTTTTAGTACAAGTTTCTGTCAGCACTATATCCGAAATTCAGTCAAAAATACGGTTATTTTGAGGTAAGGGATGTTATTTTCTTCATATATGATATTATTTCTTCAATATCATCATGCCGAAGTATTGATATGAATTTTTATCAAATTTGGAACTTTTTATGTTGGGGTTACTATTCACGTATACGACACTATTCACCGAAAAAATGAAATTTTCTTCTTTTTGTCCAAGATGTCTATTATGGTTACTATCTTTGATTTTATCCATGTTTTGATCTTTATTCTTGAATTTTGCTTCAAAATTGGTTATTATGGAGTATTATTGATCTTGGATAAACTGTTATACGAATCCCTACTATTTGTCCTTCTGTCTCACTGGATTCGTTTTCTTTAAAATATTTTTCATCATCCTCAGTCCTAAATGATGATATTACTAAATATCTTTGGCCTGTAGTGCAAAGATAAATGATTAACTGATGAATATCTTTGGCCCATAGTGCAAAGATGAACAGGTGTTGAAATGAACATGACCAACAGGTGATACAAATGAATAACTTTGGCCTGTAGTGCAAAGATGAATATTTGATTAAAGATGTATATTGATTGTTGTTACAGGGATAAAATATTGATGATGGACTTTTAAATCTTAGAAGATTGTAGAACTCATTATCTACTTGACTCTTCTAATGGATTGTTGTTTCCGCTGCAGTTGTTGATCTAAAACTTTTTGTCTATTATATTTTATCAGATTTTTTTCCCTGTTGAAGACTAACGATAAATTGTTGTATATTATCTTAGTCATAATATTCTTTACTGGGATAGTTGAGCTCACCATTTTCCTTTTTGTTCCATTTTTCTCAGGAGGTGAGAACATAGCAGGAACTAGTCGGGGTACGGAGTGATGGTTCTAGAAAGATGTTTAGCAGTCCTCACAATTTCTGTAAAATAGTGTTTGAATAATTGTAATGAGGACTTATTTGAGTGTGGATATTGTAAGACCCCAAATTATTAATAAATGAAATTTATTTTCCTCTATTTATTATTTTGAAATAGTAAGGGTTGATTTGATTAATGTGGATAGTTATGGGTAAAATACGCAAATATTTGAATAAGCAAGTGATTATAAAATATTCATTATTGTTTGGGAATATTCGTTTTGGTCGTGGAATATTAGATCTTTGTGGGAATATTCGATTCGAAGGCGCAATCTTTGTGGGCCCCATGTGAAAGCGATTGGATGAAGAAAACGACAAATATAAGTTGTTTATAAATAATTTGGTAGTTGTTATTCAAGTATTATCTTGTTGGAATACCGTTGGTTAAAACACACTAATACGGCGTTGTTGAACAAGAGTAGCTGCAGTATTGCACCAATTATTGATTCTTACGTAAGAAGGCACTACTCAATAATGGTTACATGAATTATCGCTCGATATTTTATTGATTTAATAATTCTTTGCGTTGATATTTTATATTGTTGTCGCTTCAATAATTGTCATTACACGGTATTTTTCATTATCGAAGCAATAATTCATATTATCCTGAATAATATTATTAGATAACATTATTGGCAATGTCTAGAAAGTTCTGCTCTAAGGAGAGGTTTGGTCACCTAATTGCGCGCGTTGAAGAAGAGAAATTCTTATCGAAAGCCCCCTCTTTCTGGGAACTACTTAGTTACCAAAGATCTTGTGATTCTATAATATTATTTGTGAATAATTAATTATTGATTTATATGATGAAGAAAATATTGATTTTATGTGGATATAGATGGAGAAAATTTTTAATGTGACAATTGTTGAAAATTAATATTTTATCTTTTTCTGATAAAATAATTCATTTAAATATATTATTTTAATAATATATTAACGGTGATATATTTTATAATGAATGTGGGATATATGAGTATATGAGGAGGAAGAGTATTTTTGTGGTAATAAATGTTTAACACATATTTTTGTGTGTTGGTGGACACAATTATTAATAGAAATTTGATTATAGCTTATAAAATCGCCTGTTTATGGATTTTGGTCAATTTTACATTTGGAATTTGGAAAAACATTCTTCCGCAAAGTTGTAGAGAATTGAATTTCCTATAAAAATTCATGAGATTGAATTTTCTAACAAAAGGGCTATTTATTATGAATTATTGAAGTTTTGAGTTCAAATAATTGATTTTGGGAGTTTTAATTAATTATTTTGAGAAAAACGTTTTGGTGAGTTTGTGAACCTCATTTAACATGTGCTATGGCTGAAATCAGATTTCAAAGGTGGGCTAAGGAATTTTGTTTATAAATAATATTATTATATTCAATTTTCTACTTTGTGTTCTAAGCAATTTCTATAAATAGGGTGCTTAGGTTAGAATTGAAAATCACAATTAAAATGAAGTTTTTCTCTCTATATTATCGGCGTATTCTTGTGAGTATTTTGAGTATACTTTGAGAATTGCTATACTATGGCAAGTTCAAGTCATAGCCTATATCCAAGTGTTTCAACTAGAAGTCTTGACTTTTCGAGGTAAGAGATGTTATTTTTTTTCTCAAATGATATTATTTCTTCAATATCATTATCTTTGAAATATTGGTTGGAACTTTTATCAAATTTGGAACTTTTTTTTCATGTATTGGGTTACTATTCATGAGTTCTTATTCACGAGTACTATTCACTTAAGCGTGATGATGTTTTTTTGTGAAATTTCTATCTTTTGGTGTCGGAGTTCTTTATTCACGATATCTTGACTATTCACGATACGGCACTATTCACGAATACGGCATGACTATTCAAGAAAAATGAAATTTCTTCTTTTTGTCCAAAATATCTATTATGGATACTAGCTTTGATTGTATCCATGTTTTGATCATTCTTGAATTTTACTCCACTTTGATTACTTATGAAGTATTTTTGAACTTGGATTGTTTAAAATACGAATCCTTAATATTTGTTCTTTTGTTTCACTGGATTCGTTTTCTTTGAAATATTTTTCATCATCCTCAGTCCTAAATGATGATATTACTGAATATCTTTGGCCTGTAGTGCAAAGATGAATGATTTCTTGATGAATATCTTTGCCCGTAGTGCAAAGATGAACAGGTGTTGAGATGAACATGACCTACTGATTAATATCTTTGGCCCGTAGTGCAAAGATGAGCAGTGTTTAGATGAACATGACTAATCGATGAATATCTTTGGCTCAGAAGTGCAAAGATGAATATTTGATTCGAGATATATATTGATTGATGTTACTGAGGATAAAATATCGACGATGAACTTTTAAATTCATATATAGAAGATAGTAGTTTGCATTCTCTACTTAACTCTTCTAATGAATTATTATTTCATTCATAAGATTGATTTAAAATTGGTTATCTATTGTATTCTATTAGATTTTTCCTGTTGGAGACTAACGATAATTTGTTGTATATTATCTTAGTCATAATATTCTTCTTGGGCTAGTTGAGCTCACCCTTTTCCTTTTTGTTCCATTTTTCTTCTCGGGAGGCGAGAATGTAGCGAAAGTACTAGTGGGGTATGGAATGAAGGTTCTAGAGAGAGTTGTTTAGTAGTCCTCACCATTTTTGTAAAATAATGTATCAATAATTATGATGGGGATTTATTTGCGTGTAGATATTGTCTAGATGGCAATATCTGTATTTAAACTCACAGTTTATATGTTGTAATAATAAAGTTGTAGTTATTTCTGTACCATGTATTTGGCGACTCAGAATGTGTTGGATGGAATGGACCTATTTTGGGGGCGTCACAGTTGGTATCAGAGCTTAGGGATATGATCTCTGGCGGAGATCGGGGAATAGAACTAGGAGGGGAGAGACGAGTAAATCCTTCGCTAGTGTGTCCTACCTAAGCTTATTTATTAGTAGGTCAGTATATATGGATATTATGTGATATATTGATTTTCTTAATTAACCCTTGTTTTATGACAGTATTTGAGAATGTCGACTGAGAATATTAACAGTGGAGTAAATGAGACCGTGGAGATGCCTGTACTTACCAACGAGGAGAACATGCAATAGGCTGACAATGTACCTCCGGTGAACAACACCACTGAGCAGATGATGAACGAGGGGATGTTTAGAAGCTTTTTGCAGTTCATGCAAAATCAGACGAAGGAGACTCGTGTTAAAAATACAGGAGGAAATGATAGCAATTCACGGGTTGTCACAGCCAAACAGTTCAAAGAGTTGGGACCACCAGAATTTAAGGGAAAGCCAGATCCGATCATGGCGGAAACATGGGTGAAGCAAATTATCAAGATATTCGATGTCTTGGGATGCACGGAGGAACAGAAGGTTCCATTCGCCACCTTTATGTTCCGTGGCGAGGCGGAGACATCGGTGGGAATCGTGAAGCGTACTCCATCCGGTACTTTTCAAAGATGTCATGGGAGACATTTCAGAAGCAGTTCAATGACAAGTACTTTCACGAAAGTATTCGCTATATGAAGGAAGTGGAGTTTATTAGATCGAGCAGAATAACATGACGGTGTCCCAAAGACGAGGCGAAGTTCATGAGTTATCCAGATTTGCACCTCATTTGGTGGAGAATGAGGAACATATGACACGGATGTTTTCGAGAGGTTTGAAACCCGACATACGCCCAAAGATCTCATTTTTCATAAATTTTCTCTATTCAGATGTTGTCAGCAGGCTCAATTGTTAGAGCGAGATAACAAAATACGCTCAACCGAGGGACCATAACCGTGGATTATACAGAAGATAGCAAATCATCGAATAACGATAACCAACGGAGAAAGAAGAATACGGACAAAGGCGGTAACCACTCGGTGGTAATCGTGGCCATGAAAATAGAAGAAGCGAAGTCGGGAGGAGATTTTAAAAGAGGAGATTCAACAACGACCATGTGAAGAGCGACAGCAGTGAGCAACCGGTTCCAAGGAGGAGAAAGACCACCGGTCAGAGTATGTTACAAAATGCGGAAAGAGGGACATATCACCCAAAGCGCCCACAACAGTTTAAGGTATGCTATAATTGTGGAAAAGAAGGACATATCTCTCGAGATTAGACGATATCGAAACCCGATCCAGTGGAATGGTGACTCAAAAGGATGTCCCGAGAAAAGTCAAAGTCAACGGTTCTCGGAAGAGCGTTTGTCGTGGACGGTCAAAAATGCGAGGAACCCGAACGGTTAGCACGGGTTAGTTAATTATAAATTCTTGCGAAGTTTATACCTTACTGAGATATCTGGGTTCTACCCATTTTTATCTCTTTGCTTGCGCTCAACGTTTGAACTTGACTACGGAGAAATTAGACTTTGACCTATTTATGGAGACTCTGTTAGGAGAAACTTTCATTACATCCGTTGTTTAGAAATCTTGCTTGATTCAAGTTGGCACTATCACATTACCTGTTAACCATATTTCTATAGAGATATTTTCTTTTGATGTGATTTTAAGGTTAACTACTCATCATACCGAAATTGATTACTTTCGTAAGGTTGTTAGTTTTCATATTCCTAAGCAACCTGTTATTCGAATTCAAGCAATCAAACCATTGTAGTCAAACATTTTCATATCAAGCCATGAAGTCATTCGTTTATTATTACGGATGTCAAGTTTTCTTAGTCCATGTTATGGATTTGAATAAAGACACGTCGATTTGAATAATATTCTGTTGTTATTGATTTTTCCGGACGTATTTCTGAAGAATTTCTTGGCTTACTCCCCAAAGCCCGATATTAAACTTTGTATCGACTTTGAACCCAGACAAAAACTCATTTCTAAAATCTCATATCGAATGGCTCCTATTGAACTTCAGGAGTTAAAAATTCAACTATAGAATTTGGTACCTGAGCCTTTATCTGGTGACTTCATTTGTGGAATGCATCGAAGCTAGACTCTCCATAGGGGACACCATATTCGTATGCGATAGTAAACCGATAGGTGTCATTGTAATGTGCTATCCAAGGTTGGGATATGAGTCACGATTGAGAACAACCTAAGTCCAGTAATCTAAATACGTAGCTTTCAGGCTTAGTTGGTTATTATCGGAGATTCGTTGAAGGATATTCTCGAATCGCTATTCCATTAACGCAGCTGACTCGTAGAGATATAAAATTAGAATAGAGAAAGGAATGTGGGAAGAGCTTCGAAGAACTCAAGAGGAGACTTATTTCAGCACATGTTCTGACCATGCCATCCTGGAAAAGTTTAACGTGGTAGCCGGACGTGTTGAGTAGAAGATCGATACAAGCACGAAAGTACGATATTGTCAAAGACTCATTTCGTATAATTTACAAATAATAGAGATAGAGATGAAAACTCTAGGTACCCACGTGATGATATACGAGTATAATCGACTTTAATCGATAAAGTTAAAGCTGTTCAAGCTACACACCGGAGCTGATGAATTTGAAGAAGGAGGTGCAAGAAGTTGTTATTTCAAAAGCAAGAATCGGAGGAAAGCTCAAACCTTCGATTTATTAATCCATTTGAAATTCTCGATCGAATAGGAACTGTGGCCTATAGACTCGTTTTATCGCCAAGTATGACGCGTGTTCATAACGTTTTTCACGTATCGATGTTACGTAAATATGTGGACAACCCGAACCACGTCATTGAGTTAGAACCAGACGAGATAGCCGAAGACTTAACGTACGAGGAGGTACCTGTCAAGATCTTGGATAGGAAAGAACATGTCCTATGTACCGAGGTTATACCACAAGTTAAGGTTTTGTGGAGAAACCATGCTATTGAGGAAATGACCTGGGAGTTGGAAACGAAATGAAAGCGAGGTATTCTCATCTTTTCGAAACACCAGGTACGTACGTCAATTTCGAGGACGAAATTTCATAAGGAGGGGAGGTTGTAAGACCCCAAATTATTAATAAATGAAATTTATTTTCCTCTATTTATTATTTTGAAATAGTAAGGGTTGATTTGATTAATGTGGATAGTTATGGGTAAAATACGCAAATATTTTGAATAAGCAAGTGGTTATAAAATATTCATTATTGTTGGGGAATATTCGTTTGGTCGTGGAATATTCAGATCGCTTCGGGGAATATTCGTATGATGGTAGTAGTCTTTTGTGGGCCCCATAACGGAAAAGCGATTGGATGAAGAAAACGACAAATATAAGTTGTTTATAAATAATGGCGTAGTTAAGTTGTTATTAATCTTATCATCGTTGGAATACCCGGTGGTTAAAACACACTAATACGCATTGTTGAACAAAGAGATACGATATTGCACCAATTATTGATTCTTACGTAAGAAGGCACTACTCAATAATGGTTACAATGAATTATCGCTCAAATTATTTTATTGATTTAATAATTCTTCGTGTTGATATTTTATATTGTTGTCATTTCAATAATTATCATTACAAGTATTTTTCATTATCGAAGCAATAATTCATATTATCTGAATAATATTATTAGATAACATTATTGGCAATGTCTAGAAAGTTACGTCTAAGGAGAGGTTTGGTCACCTAATTGCGCGCCAAGAAGAGAAATTCTTATTGAAAGCCCCTCTTTCAGGAACGGCACAGTTGCAAGATCGTGATTCTGTAATATTATTTATGAATAATTAATTATTGATTTATATGATGAGGAAAATATTGATTTTATGTGGATATAGATGGAGAAAATTTTAATGTGACAATTGTTGAAAATTAATATTTTATCTTTTTTGATAAAATAATTCATTTAAATATAATATTTTAATAATATATTAACTAGTGATATTTTTATAATGAATGTGGGATATATGAGTATATGAGGAGGAAGAGTATTTTGTGGTAATAAATGTTTAACACATATTTTGTGTGTTGGTGGACACAATTATCGAATAGAAATTTGATTATAGCTTGTAAAATCGCCTGTTTGTGGATTTGGTCAATTTTCATTTGGAATTTGGAAAAACATTCTTCCGTAAAGTTGTAGAGAATTGAATTTCCTATAAAAATTCGCGAGATTGAATTTTCTAACAAAAGGGCTATTTATTATGAATTATTGAAGTTTTGAGTTCAAATAATTGATTTTGGGAGTTTTAATTAATTATTTTGAGAAAAATGTTTTTGGTGAGTTTGTGAACCTCATTTAACATGTGCTATGGCTGAAATCAGATTTCAAAGGTGGGCTAAGGAATTTTGTTTATAAATAATATTATTATATTCAATTTTCTACTTTGGTGTTCTAAGCAATTTCTATAAATAGGTGCTTAGGTTAGAATTGAAAATCACACCGTAACTCAAGTTTTCTCTCTATATTATCGGCGTATTCTTGTGAGTATTTTAAGTATACTTTGAGTATTGCTATACGGTGCAAGTTCAAGTCATGCTTATATCCTGTTTCAACTAGAAATCATTGCTCTTTCGAGGTAAGGGATGTTATTTTTTTTCTCAAATGATATTATTTCTTCAATATCATTATATCTTTGAAATATTGGTTGGAACTTTTTATCAAATTTGGAACTTTTCATGTCGGGGTTACTATATGAGTAGGGTTAGTTACTATTCACGAGTTACTATTCACGAGTTACTTATTCACGAGTACTATTCATTTAAGCGTGATGATGTTTTTTGTGAAATTTCTATCTTTTGGTGTTTGAGTTACTATTCACGATACTAAGACTATTCACGATATCTGGCACTATTCACGAATACGGCACTATTCACCGAAAAATGAAATTTCTTCTTTTTGTCCAAAATATCTATTATGGATACTAGCTTTGATTGTATCCATGTTTTAATCATTCTTGAATTTTACTCCACTCTGATTACTTATGAAGTAATTTTGAACTTGGATTGTTTAAAATACGAATCCTTAATATTTGTTCTTTTGTTTCACTGGATTCTTTTTCTTTGAAATATTTTTCATCATCCTCAGTCCTAAATGATGATATTACTGAATATCTTTGGCCTGTAGTGCAAAGATGAATGATTTCTTGATGAATATCTTTGGCCCATAGTAAAAAAGATGAGCAGTGTTGAGATGAACATGACTCTCGATTAATATCTTTAGTAGTAGTGCAAAGATGAGCAGTGTTTAGATGAACATGACCGGTGATGAATATCTTTGGCTTTGTAGTGCAAAGATGAATATTTGATTTCAGATATATATTGATTGATGTTACTGAGGATAAAATATCGACGATGAACTTTTAAATTCATATATATAAGATAGTAGTTTGCATTCTCTACTTAACTCTTCTAATGAATTATTATTTCATTGCTAAGATTGATTTAAAACCGGTTGTCTATTGTATTCTATTAGATTTTTCCTGTTGGAGACTAACGATAATTTGTTGTATATTATCTTAGTCATAATATTCTTTTCTTGGGCTAGTTGAGCTCACCCTTTTCCTTTTTGTTCCATTTTTCTTCTCGGGGAGGCGAGAATGTAGCGAGTACTAGTGGGGTATGGAATGAAGGTTCTAGAGAGAGTTGTTTAGTAGTCCTCACCATTTTGTAAAATAATGTATCAATAATTATGATGGGGATTTATTTGCGTGTGGATATTGTCTAGATGGCAATATCTGTATTTAAACTCACAGTTTATATGTTGTAATAATAAAGTTGTAGTTATTTCTGTACCATGTATTTGGCGACTCATAATGGGTTGGATGGAATGGACCTATTTTGGGGGCGTGACAGATATTATCTAGAAGATAATATTTGTATTTGAACTCACAGTATGTGTTGTCGTATTTTGCACGACAATTGTATTATTGAAGTTGTAGTTTGCTTTCTGTACCATGTATTTGGCGACTCAGAATGGGTGTTGTATACCTATTTTGGGGGCGTCACAATAATAATAATAATAATAATAATAATAATAATAATAATAATAATAATAATAATAATAATAATAATAATAGAAACATAATAATAATCTAAAATATTGGAAATATAAAAATAAATCATAATATAATAAAAAATCGTAAATATTAAGATTAATAAAATAAATTATTATAATCTTCCATCATTTAAATTTCACTCTTCCAATTAACTACAACTTTCATAAATAGATATGGCATTCATTTCCTATCATCAAAACAACAACAATATTAATAATATATAAAATAATAATAATAAGAATTGCTTAATAATAAAATTAATTATAATAATAATAATAATGCAAGATGTAATATAATGATCACTATATATTTTATTAAAGACCGATATTTATTTTTATATATAATAATAATATTTATTTTATATTAATAATATTATTATTGATATTATTACAAAATAAGAAAAATATTAAAGGGGATAATAATAAATATAAAATTAACTTATTTCTATTTTAACAAACCCAATTAATAATATAGATGGAAATATAAAAATAAATAGTAATATAATAATAATATATAGATTTTGGGGATGGTAAAGTTTTAATATAAAGATATATCCTTGCGAGAAATGAAGCAGATAGGCCCGTGGTGTGCTCGGGTGGTCATTATACGATTTGAGGGTTTGAGTTTGGAGGTTGTAAGTTCGAATCATTTAACAAATGAATAGTTGGATATTATTTTTAAATTTTTTATTGCCAACCGTGACATGTCAGACATCTTTAGTATTATTATTAATTTTTTTTTTTCCCAACCATAAATAACTATCTATAATTTGTTTTACTTTTATTTTATTTTTTTATTCTATTTAATGTGTTGAGTCATGACATATAATGAATAAATGCTTAAAAAAAGAGAGTAAGCCGGTACAAGCTGTATTGATTGGAATATTTTAATTTTAAATATTTGTTTTGTTTAACTATACTGACAATATGTTGATATGTGGGGCCCTCTTATTAAAATAGAAGCCGATACAAGTTTATATTTAGACAAAACAACCTGTGCCGGCTTGTCAAATATACAATCCAATCTCAGCCTTCAAATAACTTGATCAACGGTCCGAAAAGGGGTTGGTGCCACAGTGTCCATGACAACCGGTTGCCATGGATGGATTCCCTATATATATATATATATTGTTAGTTCCTAGTAGGCACAATATAGATCTAGAAGGGGGGGTTGAATAGATCCTTTTTCGTTTCAAATACTTTTCTGGTTTATTTTGTATAGCTCATGAATTAGCATATGACAAACATAAGAATCTTTTCAAGCACAGTGGAATGAATAAAAGATTCCCTTCATTGATATATTCATAATCAAACATACATTGTTCATGGAGTTAATTCAGTAGTAAGCAATTAAAACATACATAGCAGTTATAGCAGTTAATGTACATAATGTAAATGACATAAAGTAAAAGACACAAGGGATTTTAAGTGGTTCAAAGACTCAAGCTCCTAATCCACTCTTCTACTTTCAACTAGCAGGATTTCCACTAAGGATGGGCAACACCCTGAATCACTAAGATTCCTTCAAGGCCAGCAGCCTTGGGACTTCAGTTCACTAAGAACTCTTCAAGGCCAGCAACCTTGGTACTTCTCTAGTTCCCTAGGAACTCTTCAAGCCCAGCAGGCTTAGAACTTCATTTAGTTCCTCTAGACAAGGACCCCTCAAGCCCTGGCTTCTTGTTATTGTAGTTATTGTTGTTATTGGTGCTGAGCTGCTAAGATGTCTTGATCATTTTTTGTACTTAGCAGCTTGGTGTGGTCCTCTTTGTATTCTGCTTCGAGACTGGACCACATCATCTTTGGTACAACTGATCTTCTTCTGTTCTGCTCATTTTCATGTAGTATCAGTTGTGCACCATCACCATTTCCTGAACCCCTCTTAACATGTTGGCAGACATGGTTCTGCACTTACTTTGTTTCAGCTTTGGGTTCATGGTGAGTCGTAGAGTGGCTCTTAGGATCTGCCTTGTGCTTTGCCACTCTTCTGAATGCTATCTTCTTGTCCTTCTCGGCTCTTAGCTTGGATGCCACAGTGTCTATGACAACCAGTTGCCATGGATGGATTCCTATATATATATATATATATATATATTGTTAGTTCCTAGTAGGCACAATATAGATCTAGAAGGGGGGGTTGAATAGATCCTTTTTCGTTTCAAATACTTTTCTGGTTTATTTTGTATAGCTCATGAATTAGCATATGACAAACATAAGAATCTATTCAAGCACAACGGAATGAGTAAAAGATCCCCTTCATTGATATATTCATAATCAGACATACATTGTTCGTAGAATTAATTCAGTAGTAAGTAGTTAAAACATACATAGCAGTTATAGTAGTTAATGTACATAATGTAAATGACATAGAGTAAAAGACACAAGGGGTTTTAAGTGGTTCAGAGACTCAAGCTCCTAATCCACTCTTCTGCTTTCCACTATCAGGATTTCTACTAAGGAAGGGCAAAGACCACGAATCACTAAGATTCCTTCAAGGCCAAAGCTGACCTTGGGACTTGATTCACTAAGAACTCTTCAAGGCCAGCAGCCTTGGTACTTCTCTAGTTCCCTAGGAACTCTTCAAGCCATTTAGTCCCTCCGGACAAGGACCCCTCAGGCCCTGGCTTCTTGTTATTATAGTTGTTGTTGTTGTTGGTGCTGAACTGCTAAGATGTCTTGATCATCTTTTGTACTTAGCAGCTTGGTGTGGTCCTCTTTGCATTCTCCATCGAGACTAGACCATATCACCTTTGGTGCAGTTGATCTTCTTTTGTTTTGTTCATCTTCATGTAGTATCAGATGTGCGCCATCACCATTTCCTAAACCCCTCTTAACATGTTGGCAGACATGGTTTTGCACTTGCTCTGTTTCAGCTTTGGGTTCATGGTGAGTCGTAGAGTGGCTCTTAGGATCTGCCTTGTGCTTTGCCACTCTTCTGAATGCTATCTTCTTGTCCTTCTCGGCTCTTAGCTTAGATGCCAATTCAAGTGGCATTCCCATCTCTGTTGAATGAAGCTTTGATCTGTTCAAGTCCTTCTTCAAATTTGCTTCACTTCTACCTTCGTGGTCTCACTGTCACTGAGACTCGTTATATTTAAGCTCAGGTGGAACTCGTAGAGTCAACGTTAGCATTCTACCGACTTAACGATTCTGCAACATGACAATCATCAACAACTCTTGATCTTTGAAGCTCTGTTGATTTATACTTCTTCCCAATCTTCCCGTTGGAAAGAAGTCGTTGAAAGCTTTTAGATTTCCTTCGCAGATCTTGAGTTATTTGGTGCACAGTGCAGATGTGACATGTCATGACTTTCTAACACTGCAGTCTATTGTTTCACCTACCCTATCAGAGATGTCACTTTTATGCCTCGGGCAGGTCAAAGACTTTATTTCACCCTCCTGATTTCTTGATCAGAAGTTGTCCTTTTGCATCGATGCTATCAATAAGCTCTTGTCCAAATATCAGTCTTCAAATTGAACCGTTGCCAATGCTTCAATCTTCAGCTGTTCAAACTCTACGATTCTGATGCATGTCTTCTTGGACCTGATCGTAGTGTCTTATCGACTGGTAGAGTCAACACTACGATCTTGAAGAGTATTGATTGGATCTTCAATGTAGAACATCTCTTCCTTCTCTTGTGCAGTGCTTCAACACTTCTGTTTGCCTCAATAGCTCTCAGATACTGATGGCTTGACTTCTCTATTCTGGTCCCTTCTGAATATCAAGACACTTCAGATTTGTGGCGTGTCCAGCTCGCTTTCTCCTTGTGATCTCCCGTTCACTTATCATCAATGGACTGACCCAATGCTTAATCACTTTAGCCTTGTTCTTCAAAAAGCTGACCAGTATCTCTGTGTGCACTCCATCAATTCTTTCTTTGCTTTGCAACACTACGATCCTGGTTACTTCCAAGATCGTTGTCATCTTATCACTTGACAGCTACTGCACTTGCTGACTTTCCTTAGTCAATTACTGAAGTCTTCTTCTGATCAATTTGTGGAAGACTTCATCTCGAATGGCTTCACGACTCAATCTGGATGCTGATTGGTTTGGTGTTTAAATCTTCTGTTAGCTTACATGCCATTCTTTGAGTGCTATCTAGATTCCTTTAGGTGGGATATATCTTTGCAGTGCCAACTAGAGGCTACATTCCTTTGGATATTCTGGGAGTGCTTATTCGTTAAGAATCATATTTGCTCTACGATTATGTCTTGAAATTGTAAGCACATTTGTTGAAGTCTTAGTTCTGCACTCTACAATTCAGCTTCGGCTGTGCAGACACTACTACTCCGAGATCAGATCTTGACACTACGATTTCTGTTGTTGTGCTTGTTTTCATCTGATCTTGCTCGACTACGATCTATGCCTCTGATACGATCAGTAGACTCTACGACTCTGAATGTAGTCTACGATTCTTGACTTGGCTTCGACAGATGCTCGGTCGGCTCGTAGGCAGGCTGTCTCTACAATTCTGAACTTGACTTCCTCAGCAGACTATGGCCCTGAGGAAGTTCTTCTCGACACACTACGATCCTTCCTCGTCTCTCCTGGCAGTCTATGAACTCTGAGATCTACTATCTTGCAGACTACGATTCTGCCTCAATAGTTCTCGAGTTTTCTTTTACTCTCCTGGCAGACTACGATTTCTGGTGCAGTGTTCGACGATCAGACAAGCCTATCTATTACATCATTAGATCAACCTAACATGCTTGATCTTTCTATATTTATAGTATTTGTACATCATTTCTTTTTAAGGACTTTACAAAGCTATTTTGCTTATGTAAGATCAACCTAACACATTTGATCAATTCATTCTAAGTCCTTGTACATATGTTTCTATTATCTATAAAAGGACTTTACAGCTTTTCTTAATACAAGCATACTTGCATATTCATTCATATGTATATCATAATCAAATCATATGTAAATAGGAATATCATTCACATGCTTATTCTTGACAATCTCCCCCTATTTGATTATGACAAAAACAATAAGTGCATATGCATGTTATAAATGAATCTTATATACAGTGAGCAACTGTATTTCTAAAGCAGATAATCATGAATGTCATTTATAAGAATATGGAATTTAATACACTATGACATTTTACATCCTGGATCCAGAACATACCTAACTAGCTAGAGATGTACCTATTTGGTTTCATGTATGCTTCCAGGATGTCTGTTGATCAGTTATTCATCTGTTTGATTCCTTTGCTCCTGCTCCCCCTAGGATGTGGACTTTACTTCTTCTTCTTCTTGCTCCCCCTCAGCCTTTGCAAATACATGTTCATCATCCTTTGGCTCCCCCTTAGATGATGACCTAGCTTCTTCTTCTTCTATCTTTTTCTTTGTCTTCTTCTCTTGTTTCCTTTTTCTTTCCTTGCCCTTTCTTGAGTGCCTTTTACTCTGCCTCTTTCTATACCTCTTTTTCTCCCCCTTTTTGTCATTAATCATTTGGGAGAGCTGCTCCATGTTGGACATAAGCTACTCCACTAGGTAGGAGGAGTTAGCAACTTCAAACTTGAGTTCATGTTGGCCTATCTCAAGTTGCACTAAGAAAGACTAATTCATGTTGTCAATCTTGTCAGAGAGGACTTGGAGTTGTTCTTCATTTGCCTTCTTCACTCATAGTGCATCTGCGTTATGATCATTCATGGCCTTTAGATAGATGTGATCTCTTTCTTTAATTTTGAGAGATACATCAGCCATCGTTGCTTGGAGTCTCTCTTGAACTGAGTTATCTTCTGTTGTTGTCAGCTTCTTTGACTCTTCAGTGAATAGCGATATCTTTTCAATCAGTTCATCAAAAATTTTCATTATCTCCTTCTCCATAGGTATTTGATCATCTGGTTGGGTAGGCTCTTGTTGAACACCAGATTGGACTCTACGATTTTCATTCTTGGACAGATTTTCAAAAGTAGTAAGAATCTAAAAAATTGTTGAGTACCAATCGCTATTTGAGGATGAAGGAAGGTTAGATAGCTGAGCTTGGCCAGATTGAGGCTTCTCAATTTGGATTTGAACATCATCAGTGGTAGAGTGAGCAGACTCTACGATTATCCCCTTGGCCATTATCCTTCTGCCTTCAATGTCCACTCTGCGATCAAAGGGAATATAGTGGTTGTCAGCATGTCTATATATTCTAGAATGGGGCTTGTCTTTGATCATCATTGTTGTATAATTCTTCATCCTTGTAAAGTTTTGAGGCACTAGTTCTAGGCTTGGAGTTTTTGGAAGTACTTCTTGTGGTTCATCCGAGACTTCCTCTGCTATGTTTCTTTTAGTCCTCGCTGGAGAATTGACAAGATGGTCTTCTGATTCCACTTATTCCTGATGTGTAGAACCAGTATCTTTCTTCATTTCTTCTTTTTCAGAGCTTGAACCATTCTGATCATTTCCATAAATGAATCCTTCTTGCTTCATTTCATTTTTAGAACCTTCTTCAACAAGATCTTCCTCTGATTCATCTTCTTCATCACTGGTTCCATCTTCAGCACTTACTTCTTGTGATACAGACTCATCATCACTTAATTCAATGACATCATTGGAGTGATCATTTTTCCTTTTGGAAGCAAATTGAGCAAGTAATCTGTAGCTCTTTCTTCTTGTTGGAAGTTCAGCTATAGGAGTTTCAGACTCCTCTTCTTCGTCAGACTCTGAAGGTTATGTATCATTAGACAGACTTCCTTGACGTTCAGCAACAGTGGGGGAATTTCCTTCTTCTTCGGACTCAACGTCCTTTGAACCATCATGTGAACTTTTTGGAGCTTTATCAGTAGGGGATGTAGATGTGTTGACTTGTAACCTTTCTTTATCATCAGAGTGGATGCTCTAAGAGTTAGCCGTGGGGATTGAGCATGCTTCTTCATTTTCAGACTTAGTTCCTTCTTTTATAGAACCAACTTCTTCTTCCTCATTGCTGGATTTGCTTCTTGAGGGCTCAATCTTGAAACTTTCAGTTCCCTTCTCATTTTCTGATTCCACGATCTCATCCTTGGAAGATAGGCTTTCTTGGGGTACTGGGGATGGCTTATTTATCACTTTTTCTTTCTTTCTAGGTGGCCCTTGAAGTAATCTGTTACTTCTCCTCTTTGTGATTTCTGCAGTTGAGACCTTTTCATCTCCTGCTTCCAGATTGTCAGTTGAGCGACTTCTAGGTGGAGCCTCAGTTTTCCTCTCACCTTTAGATTTCTTTCTGGCTGGTGTGGTTGCTGCTGGTGCAGAGTCATCAGACTTAGAGCTTTCTACCTCTTTTGCCTTCCTCTTCTTTGAAGTGGCCTTTCAGCTACTCCCAGTTTTCAGCCTCCTGTTTTCCTTTGGGTTCTTCTTCTAGTTCACAAACAATTGTGGAGACATTACTTTGTGAACATTTAAAGGCTCACCTTCATCATTCTTGATTTTTCTTCCCAGTTTCTTCTTTAGCACTATACTCAATAGTCTTCCATGAAACACCTTTATTAGGGTTTTTTTAGACTTCTTCAACTCCGCTTTTTCTACCCATTTGGAGATCTGATCAAATAGGATAACTCCAAAGTTGATTCTTTTCTTCAGAACTATGGAAGACATGATTTTCAACTGTTGATCAAGCACTGTGTCGTGTGTAGTGTCCTTGCATAGTATACATTTGCATACTATCTCAGCATTAAACTCAAATTCCTCAAGAAACTCCTTTTTCTTTATATCCTTTAGACTGGGGTTTCTTTGGTACCCCATAATCTCCTTTGCTTGCTCAGTGTTGATCTCATCAAGGTTTCTTAGTCCTAGGTCAGGGAAACCTAAGCATTGATTGATATCGGATGATTTCAGCTTAAGAGATTGACCTTTAACCTAGGTTGAAAGGGTTCTGGCATTTATGGATTCATTTGAGTAGAATTCCTTGATTAGTTCAATATATACTCGAGTGCTAGCCTCAAGACATTCTGAGAATCCAACTTTCTTTACAAGTTCGAGAATGTCTCTGAACTTCTTTTCATATTTTTCAAACGACTTGGTTCCGAGCTGAATGCCAGTGATTACTCGCCAATCTTCCATTTGAATAGTTCGAGGAATATGGGTATTTGATTCAGAGGAGTTTATGAGAGATGGCTGATTGTGATTTGGGCAAGGCTCTGGAGGGTTAATTAATTTTGGCTTTTGAGAGGATTCTAGGGTTTAAAAATTAGAGGGAGAGAGGTTCGATAGCTTCTGATAACTGTTTGCTAATTTGAATTTTCCTTTATGGTAGTTCCTTCTAACTCTGCATAAACAGTGATGTGTCAGCCAACCATTGGTTGCACGATATCCAGTAATGAGCTGTAACTCCCCCATTAACTCTTCAGTTTAATGTCCCTTTTTAAAACGAATAGGCGTCAATGACGTGGATTGACCGTTGACCATTTTGGTTCGTAGAGTAGCATGATAAGGCAGGTATGAACTCTACGTTTTCCTTTGTTGACTCAATGATCATCTTTTGAGAGACGCTGCAGTGGGTGGTTTTGACATTAATCATCATCTTGATTCTGCATAGCTTGATCACTGATGTACTCCGAGCCAGTTTGGGTACTTGAGTTTTGAGATACATTTGTATAATATCTTTCCAAATTGTATTCGAACTTATCTCCTCTTAATCTAAATGGTTGGGCAATTTTCCAGTTCTTCCGAGCTTCTCATGAGCTAGAGTATCCTTTAATAGGACTGCGATCGTCGAGTCTGCTTCTACGATCGCAGAGGTTGCACTACGATCGTGGAGTTCTCTTCAACCTCGACTCTACGATCATTGACTGACTTGGTTCTTGAGATGAACTTTACTTAGCATTCCTTCTGGGTCAAGGTAGCTCAGGAAGGGCCAACCTCTTAGACTGAACTAAGGGTCAGGTTTGTCCCAGAGGTGCTTTACAGATGAAATACTTTAGAAGTGATTTGTACTGATATCTCATTTGACCTTTTTCTGCTGGGGAGGATCTCTACCAATTTCAAGCAATTGCATTTGCTGTGATCGTGGCGTCCTCCTGTTCTTACACTACGATCAGATGTTTGATCGTGGGCACTCCATGATTTTGGGTTAGGTGGCAGAAAGGTTATCAGTAGTACATTTTGAGACGTTCCTACTGACTATGGATCTTCATTTGGTTCATCAACCACAAAGTTTTGGGACTCTGTAGTTGGTATACTGCTTCATAGTATAGCTCAGTGCTGTTGTTTCTTAATAGATCACTGCTTCCCCATGTTCATACTATCTTCACAGTGAGGGGTGACTTCCTTTTCATCATGTGCATTAGGAGACATCCTTGCATGCTTCTTTCTGACTGAAAACACCACTGACTGTCAATTCGGTTTTCATCGTGGACATGGCTTTCTCCAGGACTGATCATTCTACGATCATTTGTCAGCACTACGAATATAGTCTTCTTTGTCAGCATGTACTCGTTGAGTTCTGCTCCCGTAATGAGTTCCTCATGTTTGATGCTCGATTATCCTCTGTCGTGAACTTTCTTGAGGAATCTCTTCATATGACATGCTTTGCATGATTGAGTATATAAGACCCTTTCCATCTTTGGTTGATTGGCCCGCTTCCATATAAGTGTCAGCAGCCAAGTGAGCATCTCATTTGGATTAGCTCAGCAGGTCTTCAAAGACAGGCTTTAACATTTAGGAATTTTATCAGAATCATTTCTGAACAGTCTTAAGCCTTCTGCTGGTTGAATCTTTCTTTGACTGAAGTCTCTTGCTTCATCATTCCTTAGTGTGGTCAGATAGACCAAGTACCTGTAGGTCAGATACATTCCTATTTTTGGTACCCGCAATTAAATGGGTCCTGCAAGGTTAGTTTTCTAAGCCCATGTTCCTTATATATTTGGATAATCATCACATTTATCACCAACAGTCATATTCATGCATGCAACTGGTTTAGATAATACATTTTGAGATGTATGATGGTGAGTATGTGTAGGATTTGTCATTTTAATAACACACTCTTTTTCTTTGATGGTTTCATCATTTGTTGAGTTATGTTTACAATGTTTTAGTGTTCACAGAGTGAGAATCAACTCTGCGATTTATGTGTATCTAGTTGATTTATGGAGGTGATCAGTTTCTACAAATCATCAAGATACTCTTGTAGAACTGATCATACTCTGTGTGTTATCAAACACTTAGAACATAGGTTTGTACATACATACTAACCCATCAGCAAGGATTACTCCATATAAAATTGATTTAACCTGTTATGTTCTTATGACCTATTTCAGATATCTTTCAAGATGTCATCTTCATCCTAAAATTTGGATGGA
This sequence comes from Panax quinquefolius, assembly GCA_020205615.1. NCBI lineage: Eukaryota > Viridiplantae > Streptophyta > Magnoliopsida > Apiales > Araliaceae > Panax > Panax quinquefolius. The sequence goes on from CM035166.1 coordinate 84,839,720, forward strand.
GAAAAAGTTTGTAAGCATTCGAGTATCCACCCTCAGTGTACTTTTTCTCTTCACCTTTTTGGGTAGATTATGATTTCTTGAAAGAGTATTGTTATAGTTCATACGGAGGTGCAACATGATGTACACAATTATCTTAGTGAGGAATCGTACCTTTCTGGTGTCAGTTTCTTAACAGTCATTAATCTTAGACATATTGAGGTTAGGCATTGATGTGCATAGTTTTTTTTGCTCCTGACAGCTTGTTGCTCCTCTTTACCTTCAATCAATCAACCGTAGTCTTGAGGATGCATGCTAGGAAGATCTCAGTATCTTTAGTTCTTTGACATCCTTGAGTTCACAGGGTTTACATCCAGCTACTGGTTGGTCAGATACATGTTTGAGAAGTTCTTCTCTGAATAATCATTTCTTAGCATGTATGGCCTTTTCATCTTTTCAGGCTGGTGGATGTTTGACTCTTTTCTGTTGATGTCTCTTGAGCTTTCTAGCATATTCTTCAGACTACAAGATTGACCGTGAGCAAGGATTGGTCTTGTTGATATGGTAATCAAGAACATGGACCAATCTGAGCAGCTTCAGGTGTATATACACATTTGCCTATTCACAATATTTCCAACGTGTGAGCTCATCTGCGTATAACAAGTGACTTACTACTAAACTGAGTTTAGAACAATGTTTGTGCCTAGGATCAGACTTAAAGTGATTATCTTTTGAATATAGCATGAGAACCTGCTTTGATACCAATTGTTAGTTCCCAGTAGGCACAATATAAATCTAGAAAGGGGGGGTTGAATAGATCCTTTTTCGTTTCAAATACTTTTTTGGTTTATTTTGTATAGCTCATGAATTAGCATATGACAAACATAAGAATCTTTTCAAGCACAACGGAATGAGTAAAAGATCCCCTACATTGATATATTCATAATCAGACATACATTGTTCGTAGAATTAATTCAGTAGTAAGCAGTTAAAACATACATAGCAGTTATAGTAGTTAATGTACATAATGTAAATGACATAAAGTAAAAAAGACACAAGGGTTTTAAGTGGTTGGAGACTCAAGCTCCTAATCCACTCTTACGCTTTTCCACTATCAGATTTCCACTAAGGAAGGGCAAGACACGAATCACTAAGATTCCTTTGAGGCCCGTGACCTTGGGACTTGATTCACTAAGAACTCTTCAAGGCCAGCAGCCTTGGTACTTCTCTAGTTCCCTAGGAACTCTTTAAGCCATTTAGTCCCTCCGAACAAGGACCCCTCAGGCCCGGTGCTGAGCTGCTAAGATGTCTTGATCATCTTTTGTACTTAGCAGCTTGGTGTGGTCCTCTTTGCATTCTCCATCGAGACTGGACCATATCATCTTTGGTGCAGTTGATCTTCTTCAGTTCTGTTCATCTTCATGTAGTATCAGATGTGCGCCATCACCATTTCCTAAACCCCTCTTAACATGTTGGCGGCATATGGTTACGCACTTGCTTCGTTTTCACTTTGGGTTCATGGTGAGTCGTAGAGTGGCTCTTAGGATCTGCCTTGTGCTTTGCCACTCTTCTGAATGCTATCTTCTTGTCCTTCTCGGCTCTTAGCTTAGATGCCAATTCAAGTGGCATTCCCATCTTTGTTGAATGAAGCTTTGATCTGTTCAAGTCCTTCTTCAAATTTGCATCACTTCTACCTTCGTGGTCTCACTGTCACTGAGACTCGTTCTATTTAAGCTCAGGTGGAACTCGTAGAATCAAACGTTAGCATTCTACCGACTTAACGATTCTGTAACATGACAATCATCAACAACTCTTGATCTTTGAAGCTCTGTTGATTTATACTTCTTCCCAATCTTCCCGTTGGAAAGAAGTCGTTGAAAGCTTTTAGATTTCCTTCGCAGATCTTGAGTTATTTGATGCACACTGCAGATGTGACATGTCATGACTTTCTGATACTGTAGTCTATTGTTTCACCTACCCTATCAGAGATGTCACTTTTATGCCTCGGGCAGGTCGAAGACTTTATTTCACCCTTCTGATTTCTTTATCAGAGGTTGTCCTTTTGCATCGATGCTCTCAATAAGCTCTTTTCTGAATATCAGTCTTAAGATTGAACCGTTGCCAATGCTTCAATCTTCAGCTTTTCAAAATCTACGATTCTGATGCATGTCTTCTTGGACCTGATCGTAGTGTCTTGTCGACTGGTAGAGACAACACTACGATCTTGAAGAGTGTTGATTGGATCTTCAATGTAGAACATCTCTTCCTTCTCTTGTGCAGTGCTTCAACACTTCTGTTTGCCTCAACAGCTCTCAGATACTGATGGCTTGACTTCTCTGTTCTGGTCCCTTCTGAATAGCAAAACACTTTTGATTTGTGGCGTGTCCATCTTGCTTTCTCCTTGTGATCTCCCGTTCACTTATCACCAATGGACTGACCCAATGCTTAATCACTTTAGCCTTGTTCTTCAGAAAGCTGACCAGTATCTCTGTGTGCACTCCATCAGTTCTTTCTTTGTTTGGCAAACACTACGATCCTGGTTACTTCCAAGATCGTTGTCATCTTACCACTTGACAGCTACTGCACTTGCTGACTTTCCTTAGTCAATTACTGAAGTCTTCTTTTGATCAATTTGTGGAAGACTTCATCTCGAATGGCTTCACAACTCAATCTGGATGTTGATTGGGTTGGTGCTTAGATCTTCTGTTAGCTTGCATGCCATTCTTTAAGTGCTCTCTGGTTTCCTTTAGGTGGGATATATCTTTGCAGTGTCAACCAGAGGCTACATTCCTTTGGATAATCTGGGAGTGCTTATTCGTTAAGAATCGTATTTGCTCTACGATTCTGTCTTGTCATTATGAGCACATCTATTGAGGTCATAGTTCTACACTCTACGATTCAGCTTCGGCTGTGCAGACACTACTGCTCCGAGATCAGATCTTGACACTATGATTTCTGTCGTTGTGCTTGTCTTCATTTGATCTTGCTCGACTACGATCTCTGCCTCTGATACGATCAGTAAACTCTACGACTCTGAGTGTAGTCTACGATTCTTGACTTGGCATTGGCAAATGCTCGGTCGGCTCGTAGGTAGGCTATCTTTACAATTCTGAACATGACTTCCTCAGCAGACTACGACCTTAAGGAAGTTCTTCTTGACACACTACGATCCTTCATCGTCTCTCCTAACAGTCTACGAACTCCGAGATCTACTATCTTGCAAACTACGATTCTGCCTCGATAGCTCTCGAGTTTTCCTTGACTCTCCTGGCAGACTACGATTTCTGGTACAGTGATCGACGATCAAACAAGCCTATCTATTACATCATTAGATCAACCTAACATGTTTGATCTTTCTATATTTATAGTCCTTGTACATCATTTCTTTTTAAGGACTTTACAAAGTTGTTTTGCTTATGTAGGATCAACCTAACACATTTGATCAATTCATTCTAAGTCCTTGTACATATGTTTTTATTATCTATAAAATGACTTTACAGCTTTTCTTAATACAAGCATACTTGCATATTCATTCATATGTATATCATAATCAAATCATATGTAAATAGGAATATCATTCACATGCTTATTCCGACATATATATATATATATATATATATATAAAGTTCCACAAAAGTAGTCTCAGTATTCAAATGGGTTAATTGCATATTATATCTCAAATTATACACCTTTTTACCATTCGTACTATTATTATTATTATTATTATTATTATTATTATTATTATTACGATTATTATTATTATTATTATTATTATTATTATTATTATTATTATTATTATTATTATTATTATTATTATTATTATTATTATTTATTATTATTATTATTATTATTATTATTATTATTATTATTGAACTACGTAATTAAAAATATTAATTTTATTATAGTATGTATACTTAATATCTCTAGTCTTTTTCTTGTGTATGCATTTTGCCCCTAGCCCCATGCCCCTTCTATTTCAGGATTCCTCACCTCTTCTTGCCTCCCGACTCTCCTACTTCTTCTCGTCTCAATCTCCAAACCTCCATCGATCTCGTCTCTCCTCATTGTTCAGTAGCTCGCCTCTCCCCGCTTCTACCGTCTTAATTTTCGATTCTCTTACTTAATTGTCTATCTAAATTGGTAATTTGTTCGATAATCATATTGGTGTATTTGTCCATTTTTTTAGTTTGAATCTATTATCTTTGGTATGATTTCGTAATTTTTATGTTAAAGTTTCCATCTTTGAGGATAAACCGGGAACAGATCGATTGACTTCGAATGACTATTTTAGACTTTTAGGGATTCCATCTGTTTTTCTTTATAATCTACTAAAAAGGAAGTGCCTTTTTGCAGATCGTTAATCGCCTCGGTCATAAACCGAAGACCACGTACCATTACTTCACCGAACTGATTTTAAAATCATGTCTTTTACCAAAAGCTAGCAGCTTTTTCTTGTATAAGATTATTGAATCAAACTGAGTAGTAGGGGCTTAGCTCTCAATTCTCATCTAAATTTGTAGAAGTTAGTGGTAGTTTATGCCTCTATGGTGTGACATCATTCTAAATTCTAAGACTTCTTAGAACTGATATTGAATATAATATTGTTGTAACAATCTTTTTCTAATTTTAATCACTGAAATTTATTATTAAGGAAAAAAATTATGTCATGTGTATATACTTTTAATTATATGTACAAATCTTCAACACAAAGTAGTACACCTTTTTTAGGACCAAGGGAGTAGGTATAAAAAGTCCAGGCTAGGGGAAAATGGATCAAATATTAAAAAGATTATGGCAATTAACTACATGAAAAAACCTGTCACATTTAACAATAAGCAACTGAAAAGTATGCTAAAATTTATTTATCTTGATTAATTCACATGAATCTGTTTTTAAGAGCTAGGAGTAGCCACTACTATTTCTATACATTTATAAGATCCTCTTAGTTTCGAAGACTGGAATTTATTTAGAACTTGTCTATGCCTATAAAGTTATCCCCAAAAGAAGTATAAATGTACTAAAATATTTGCAAGGTAAAATTTATATGAGGACCCTGTCCTTCATGATACGTAATACCAAAGTTTAATTTTTTGCGACTAGTTAGACATATTTAATAATTGCCACTGAAATTGCAATTACTTGTATATTATCCTTTGTCAAAATATATGCAACACTCTTTATGCAAATATGATCATTATGTAGCTAGGTATATACATGAGCAATGCAATATACGAAACTAGAGTTGAGGAAAGAGGAAAAAACCAATTACTAGTTTAAATCAACATCTAAATCAACATTGGTGTTAAAAAAATTATATAGTATAGATAAGAAACTGTTTTCAAAAACTGAACTGCAAGCAGCGTTAAGCAAATATACTGAGTACTACAATAGTATATTTTTGCATTTAATGCCCCATCCAAACACCGTATGTGGACTACCGTGTCATTTAGTACAACACTGAAAATGGTGGCACATTATATTGTAGTACTACCTCCGTTTTGTAATAATATATATAGTCGTTTTAGCTTTATACACATAAATTAAGAAAATTATTTAATAATTAAAATTTGTATGAAATTTCATCGCTATCTTTTTATGGGAAGTTGAAAACTTAACATATTGGCTATCATGACTCTCCTCTCACCTTCTATGTTTGTTGTTGTGCACATAAAAGTTTACTCCCTCATTTTCAGGTGGAAAGGTGTCAGCCACTGGTTCAAACCATTGGTTTGGGTTCAAATTGAGAGGAAACAGTATAACAAGGTATAATTCTGTTGCATATTAATTTTCTGGTAGACTCTTGTATCGATGCTTATGTAACAAATTTGAAAAGAAGGAAGTAATGTGACTTTTCAGTAAACTTAGATATCTGGTGGTTAATTTAACATAATTATGCAACCAAATGGTGATGATTATTTAGGAAAGAACATTTGAAGAGCACAAGAAGTTGGTAGAAGGAATCATGAAAAGGGATCAGAAAAGGCGAAAGAGGATTGAGGATGTTGGTATTGATTATGAATGTCCTGAAGTTGTAAGAATCTATGCCCTCCTTTTTTGTATTTGTTTTTTTTTTCTCTCCTTTCGGGTATTTACTCTTTGTGATATATGCAAAGGGTAATTATTATACACTTTCTGACAAGAAAAGGTTAATGAGTATGTTAAAATGGGGAAAAAGCACTATTCTGATGCCATTGATTACTACACCAGGGCAATTACTTAGAAGGCTTTAAGTGACTCAGGGAACTCCGTTATATTTGCAAACAGATCCCATGTGAATCTACAACTGGGTAACTATAGACTTGCTCTCTTGAATACCGAAGAGGCAATAAAGCTTTCTCCTTCCTATGCTAAGGTTGATACTTTATGTTTTATGTTCATACTGAGCAATCTCTCCTTTAAATTTGAAGGATATCTAATTTATCCTGCAGCTGGTCAGAGAAGTTCTGATATGATTATGTTTGTTATCTTTTTGGCTTACTATAGAAGTTGTTAAAGCTTCATTAAGTCTCAAACTGTTGGTGGAAGCGTAATCATATTGTCAAAAAAGGATCGGAGCAGGTTTTAGGATAATGAAGAATTAAATAAGCTAGCTAGCAAGCAAATTTATTTGCAGAAGTTTAATATGAGCTCCGTGAAGCTCAAATTTCAAAGAGTTGTGGTAGCGACTAAGGTATAATTAATAAGACTAATATGCACACTATAATGAAAAAAGAAAATAACATTATGCTCTTAGATATCTTGAACCGTTTCATGTTTCCATTTATATTATGCGATCTTTTTTTCCGCTTATTGATGATAGAGGAATAAAGTTTGGGAAGGCCATGTTCCACGATCTCACGGGAGTAAAAAAGCCGGTGGTAGATAAAGATAATATTCTTCTTTGGCCCGTTCTTCTTCTATACGCTGAGAGGTTATTTCAATGATTTTATTGAGAACTTCTGTGAGACTAACATGTTTTCAGCTCCTCTTTACATGACATCCTTTTCTTTCAAAGTTGAGGTTTTTTAGATCCATATATAGTTATGTGCTTGTAGAATTAAAAAATTGCTATAATTTTACTTATTACTGATAAAACTTGTCTGCTATCCTTAGCCTCAAAACATGTTTTCTCAATGTAGTCCTCCACTGCCATGGGACAAAATAAATGCTTACACCCATGAAGCTGTTGAGCTGTACTATGAGGTGTGCACTTATATGTTTCGTGTTTCTACTTTAATTTTCATGAGCTGGTGTTGATTAGTTATTTTCGCAAAAAGGAGATACAGTTATAGTTCCTGATAATATGCTTCAAAAGCAAAAAACAACTTGCCCTTACCACTTAAAAATTCCCAAGTTATCAATAAATATGTCTTTCCAATGTCTGCCGCAACATGTTGAATTCTTGGTAAATAAATCTATGATGTCTGTGATTACAGCTATCATCTTTGGGGCATATACTGTATGGAAATTTGTCGTCTCAAGAAAAGTTTTCCCACATTGATTAATAGCCTCAACTTTTCCATAACTGTTGTCCTTTCTATATAGAAATCTAAACATTGTTATTTAAGATTGTGTGATGATATTTAAGATTGTGTGATGCTTGTGGTTGTTGAATGTGACTGAATTCTGACATGAGGTCAACATATAATAATAATCTACAAGTCTTGTAACAGAAAATATATTTACCACTATACTTACTGAAATTAATTCATGAAATGGCCGATTAAGATTCCATTTTTTTCTTGTAACAGAGCAATCATATTGTCGCACTGAAGGTTCTTTTTCTATTTGGATTTGTAGCAAATGATATTGTGATTGCCTATTTGTCTTTTTCTGCTTATGAGCAATACAGTGTACATTAGTACCACGTAGCATCTCTATTGTCTTTGTGTATTGATTTTGGCACTAAGTGCCTCTGGTGACCTATTTGTTTCATTTTCCTGACTTGTTATTATTTTTAATATGTGCAGGAAGACTGCTTCTACGACCCGCCTTATAATATTCGGTATCAAATTTCCGTGCTACGTTTACGGAAGACAAGGGACGAAATTATGAAGTGTACTCTCTCTATATATGTAGATATATACTTTGATTGAAGAATTGTGGTATCTTTAGATGGTTAATTGTAAAGATAATGAATGATTATGTAGTGGATGATTTTATTAAGTTAATAATATTTTAGTTTTTTGTATTTTGCCATTATTTGCTATGGGGACATTGAGCGGTCAGTATTATTAAAAAGAATGTCAAATTTTGATTTGACAACAATATAATTCGTTATTAAAGCATTGAACAAGTTTTAATATATAACAACAATTTTTTATACATTTAGCATTAAAAATATAATATTTGGCAACGAAAAATTAACCTAATAACAACGGAGAGGATATTGTTGTTAATACTAAAATAAAAGGCAACATTTTTATATCGCAGTAAATTATATCAACTTTCGTTGCATATATAAAGAAATCAGAATATATAATGTAGATTTGCTAATCGACGACTTTAGTTGATATAGAAAAATAACCAGCAACAAACATTTTCGTTGTTGATTCAGCATAATGTCGTTGCTAAATAATATAATCAGCAACGAAAATCGTTGCTAAAAAGTTTATATTTCACAACGAAAGAAATCTTAGGCAAAAAGTTTCATAATTTACTACAACGAAAAATGTCGTTGCAAAATGGTGTCAATTGCAACGAAAATGCATAGTCGTTGCAAAAAAAAAAGAGTTCATTTCATTGCCAATTAGCAGGCTTTCACAACGAAATGAGTTTTTAGCAACGAAATTTTAATTATTCTGCAACAATACATTTTGTTGCTAAAGGATCGATGTCTCTGTACAAAAGCCAAATTTCGTTGCAAAAAGTATTGCTTTTGGCAACAAAAAAAATACGTTCGTTGCGGAACAATATTTTTTTGCCAATGACAGTAAAGTCGTTGCCAAACCCTTTTGCAACAAAATTTGGCACCTTTAGCAATGAAAATCGGTTGTTGCTGAAGCCCCATTTTTTTGTAGTGTTTAATGCCCAATTTTTGCTTAGTCAAATGACCTAAAAGTCCCTGCACTAATTTGGCCAATTAGTTAGCTACCATCAAGGGCAAAGTTGTCATTTTGCCATCACTAGAAAAGGGCAAAATGGTCATTCCACCATCTCTAGAAAATTTCCTAGAAATTTCGTTCTAGGACATATTCGTCATTAGTAATTTTTATCAAAGGTATAATGGTTATTTGGTCATTTGCTAGGAAACTTCCTAGAAATTTCCCTCTAGGATACAAGGGTCATTAGTGAGATTCTTCAATGGCAATTTGGTCATTTAATCATTCAATAGGAAATTTCTTAGAAATTTCCTACAAGGACACTATAGTTATTAATAATTTTCTCTTGGGGTAAAATAGTCATTTCCCCACTTCTAACCATCATCACCAATTATCACACCCCTAATAGCGCCCCACCATCCTTAACTTCTCCCAATTCAATATTTTTGGGTTCTATTAAATTACCATTTAAGGCATAATTTTTAACAAGCTTTTATAATTAAGATTTTCATTCATACTTGTATGATTAATTTTAATTAATCATTCCTCTTATTTGTCTAAAATATAATTAGCTCATTCTTAAGAATATATGTATCTATACATATACACGTTCTCTTTAATCTTATAGCATCACTTCATTTGAAATTTATTTCCTTAATAAAATTTTCCACATGTATCATTATTAAATTTCTTACACCATTTAGTTCACATCAAAGGTATCATAGTACCTTATCCTTAATATTCATTCAAGTACATATAAGTTCATTTCTAGGGTTTTGGAATTTTGTAACCCATATTTTCTCTATTCTCTTTCAAATAATAAACCATATAGGTTCTTTCAAAAAATTTAATTAATCCTCAAATTTCCATCTAGGTTTTATTCTTTAACCTTTATTTAAATCACTCAAAATCTTATAAATTTTTGGGTTGTCACAATGATCACAACCCGAGAAATCGGATGACCTTATTATAGGTTTTTAAGATGAATATCTAATAAAAATAACTTTTATTAATAGTGTCATGTGTTATGTGATTTAGGTCGATTAATGACCTAGTTTATGTGTTACGTGATTATGTACGAGTGTTTGGAGTTTTTGGGTGAAAATAATTTTTTCCGAGAAAAATTTTAAAACACTATTCATAAAATGCAGAATACGCTAATAAAACGTTTTATTTTTTGAAAATTTGAATTACGTCATAGCCTTTATTTGAGAAGAAGAGATGAAATCTCTAATAAAAGTTATTTCTGAAAGAAAAAAAGCCGTAAAAACAATATTCACGCAAAAAAATGTTTTTTGTATTTTCTACTTTTGAATTACGATATAACGTTTGTTCGGGAAATGGGAACGTAACGGATTGTGAAATTTAAATTATGATACGCGAAAGTCGATTTTACAACTAACCGAAAAAGTTAGAAAATCTAACTAGAAAATAAAATAACTAATTAAATTTAGGTTAATTAACTAAGCCAAGGATTTTAAAGGCTTAGTTAGGATTTGTAGGATTTGGCTAGGTTTGAGCTAAGGGTTGAGCCAAGGTTAAGGCTCAAGGTTAAGGTTACAACCTAATACCGAAGGCAAAGACTTAGAAGGCCATGTGTCACTCGTTAGCAATTTGAGCAAGTGTGGGGAACAAGTAATGAGTCATCTAGCATGACTCACCTTATTTAGACAAAGCATTAAGTGCTTGTCTCCCTATTCAGAGGTCTTAGCCAATAAGAGCTTGAAAGCTATCATCTTGCATACCTATGGTTAGTTTATTCGAGGTATGATTAAGTTAACTAGGGGAGGGTTATTATGAGTTTAGAAGTTGGTGAGATTTAACTAAAGTATGATTAAGTCTCTTAGTTAAACCAATGCAAGTATACTTGCATTTTCTACTTTATTCATTTCATTAAGTAATTTGGAGAGAAAAAAAAGCAAGAGAGAAAGAAAGAGAGAGTCCACGAATTGGGAAGGAAGAAGGAGCTAGCAAGCTTCACTCTTTATTCATCAAGTGAGCAAGGAACAAGAAGAAGAACAATAACAAAAGGTAAATCTAAAACCATAACATCTTCATCTCTTTTATTTTGAAGCTTTGATTGGTGATTGGTTGTTGTTGTGATGGAAGATCATGAAGGATCTTAAAATTATAAGGAGGTTATGATGATGATAGTATGATTAAACCATGTAATAATGCAAGAAAATAATGAAAGTACAAACCTATGGGTAAAGGATGAACTATGGACAAGTAGTAAACTGTTAATGGGCTGTTTTGGGACCATTTTGCTATGATGTCCCAAATATAAAAATTAATTTATGTGGTGTTATGTTATGCTCTTATGAGTTATGAACATCACCCAATTGGAATGAAGGTAAAAAGTTTTTGTAACGAAGTTATGACGGATTTTTTTGTAAAACTAGTAAAAAACTGTAAAACTAGTGTTTGCACTGACTTTTGAGTCAGTTTTTGGGGTAGTTAAAGCTTCTATAAAAATTTTATTTTCTAGGGATTTTTTAGTTCGTAGAACAAGGAATCCGTAGGCTTAATAACGACCTCATTCCGAATTCAGATGATCAAGTTATGAAGTTTTGAAGTAAGGTCGTTCAAATAGACAAAATATGAAATTTTCAAAAAAATTAGTTTGCTACCCCCATTTTTGTAAAAGCAATAACGTTTAAGTATATAGAAGATAAGACTTATATCAAAAGAAAGCTCTGAAAGTCAGCTAAACACAAAATTAAGAATCACCCAAAAAATCCTTATGGTTTGTTCCTAGTGAACGTTTGAATCATACTAGTCGGGTGAAAAACTGCGCTGCCAGAATCTGGAAAATCAAATTCTAACTTGTTTTTTGTATGAATATTCTGGACTAATGTGTTTAGAATTTGAAAGTGGTAAAAATATGAAAGTTGTAGCCCTGGAAGTTAGCTACGCGTGGGCACAAGAATCACTCAAAACTATTTTGAAATTAATTAGCTATGATTTTTTTAGCGAGAGAGGGTAAAGCTAGCCAAAATTTTAACAATCTAACCTTGGTCGTAAAAACTGAAAATCTATTTTGATTGAAGAAGGGGCTGAAACCAGGGCCTAGATGAGATTAAAGTAGACTATATAATCTTTAATAGGAAGTAAGAATTAACAAAATTGGATCTCTAACGAATGAATTATGAATTTAAAAAAAATCTCAAAGGATGATTATGAGGGTCGTGACGTTCCCGAACGGCGCAACGCCAAGAGACATTTTTGAAAGGTTATTGCGCTACTTTATTTTTAAAACGCGAACAACATAACATGAGTAATAATGCAATGTAAACCAATATATGAAGTCGTAATGTGGCTAATTGGTATATTATTGTTAATTAAATTGTGTATGACAATTGATGGAAGATTTAGCGTATAAATTAAAGAACGCTTCAGGCAAGTTTCTGAACTCCCATTCAATTTATGTACTTAATGCATGTTCAAATTTATGCAATGCATACATGTTGTATCATAGTAGTGAAGTAGACATAGTAGATGGCAAATCTAAGAAAGAATAGAGAAGGAATGTTAAGGTCTTGAGGATTGGTCAATATGTCGTTTCAAAAATGTTATATGAAAGGAAATTATTTTTCCTATTTATTTGAAACTGCTTCACAATTATTGTTCAATTTGTTGAAGTTTTCAAAGAATATGTTGATATTCATTATGTTGTTGATTGTTTATTCAACTGTTATAATTTCTAAGCAATTAAATGTTCACCCTTGCTTAAAATAAAATGTTTTCAGCAAAGTTAGAACGAACAAAGGAATCCGATGAAGATTAACGAAAGGATCAAGTATTGATTTGAAGAATTGCTTGTTAAATTATATGTATCTGTTGTGGCGGAGAAAAGCCACAATTGTATGGTTGTAATAGATAAATGATGTAATATTCATTAGTCTTATGATTTGAAAATGTAAAGGTCTTAGAGCCTAGGATTAGAAGGTGACATATTGTAATATATTTAAATTACATTTATGTCTTACGATTATATGGGTGTATGTATTGAATGAGACGCACCGAACCCGGGTTTAAAGGTAGACCGGGGTTTGTGGGCGTTACACATATTCCGCCACATATCGCTTCATCCCATTTCACCAAAAATTCTTCTTCAAATCCCTCTACATTTTTGTAGAACCTAGATGGGTAGAAAATGGCGAACTATGAGCTTCAACCAACACAACATCCCCCTCCCCGAATGATTGGATCAACCGGTTACCCAACGAAATCACATCGTGATCATCAATATTAAAATCATTTTTTGGTAGACCTGATCTTAATATAATCAACTATCTATTAACATGTTTGGATCATTACTAACAAAATTATTAACATCAAATAATTAGTGTATTGAATGAAATTGGAAGAAATGTGTAATGGAGGATAGCCAAATCCGAAAGTAATGGAATCACAATAAACAAATTGGAACATTGCAAGAATAATTCTTGTTATTGCATGAGTTTACCAAATCTATCCATTACAACAAACCAATTACACGTAAACCAAAAATAATAGAAAGAAAAGAACTCTCTCCATTTCGACAAGGCCACTTTTTCTTCATTTTTTTCTGTCTCTTGTTTTCGAGAGTGGTTTTTAGTGCCTGTAGAGGGCAAAAAATGACATGAGGGAAGCCCCTACCAATCCGACAGCCGGCAAAGCAGTAGCGGCATCACTAGATGGTGCTGCCATGGGAGATTCAGTTGGTGCTTGAGCCAATACTGCGCTCATGGAGGCGGCGGCGACAAGGGCAGCAAAAGCGATCTTCTTCATTTCCATTATGAAAACTAAAGGCGTAATATCGGCAAAAACTCTCGAAAAAAATGAGAATATTTGCCGGATGGAAGCTTAATATGGCTTTTGCTGTTGAGGAAATGAGAGGGTCTTGGTGGAGGTATTTATAAGGTTGGTCATATATGTTAAATTCTTTTTTTGTGCTATATATACTTCTTCTTTTTTTGTGGTTATTTGGTTTTTGCATGTAAAAGAATGGTTGAGGTTTTGATATGTAAGAGAAGATTTTGAACATTGGAACGAGTCTTAAGGTAGGGTTGTTGGTATGTCTATATATATGTATACATTCTCCCTCCGTTTTAGCTTTCAAAATAAAAGTAAATTTTCTATTGTATTTTGAATACGTAGCATATTTTTATATTTTTAATAGAAGGTGAATATATTTTTCTTTTCAGAACACGAGTATATTTGTTTATATGTGTGCATGTATGGTTTTTAGATTTGAATTTCATGAAGTTGTCACTCTTGATCATTACGAATTTTAAAACTTTTTGCTGTATTTGTTATAACAAAGGTTGTATTTGAACTTTACCTTCCTGTTTGTACAGAGCCAATATAAATTAATGCAATATTTACTATAATTAATGCAGTAAAAAGTACAAAAATTGAGGTGATACATAAATATAAAACAAATCTTTCCACATATTTCAATGTATTTGAAATGTTACATACATATATATATATATATATATATATATATATATATATATATATTATCATCTATATTATCCAAAAATAAATACAGATAATTTGATTTCTCTTACTTTTTTTTTTGGTTCGACCTTTGATTTTTTCTATGTGAAATTAACTTTTATTACTTATCAATCGAAATCAGAAACTATTTGGTTCGTCCTCTCTTTTTTTGATTCGACCTTTGACTTTTTCAATGTGAAATCAACTTTTATTGTTTATCAATCTAAATTAAGAACTATATAAAATTAGTAATGTAGTTTTATAAGAAAACAAGAAGAATTAGTAGAAGTCAACTTTATTACTTATCAATTCAAATTGGAAACTCAAATTAGTAGTATAATTTCATCGAGTAATAATTAAAATAAGATTATGTTAACTAATATTAATTTGTTACTTTTATTCGAATATATATAAGTATAATTATAATTTCAAGTATAAGTAAGAATTAATTATTATTTAGATAATATAATTTTAGAAAATCACCTTACAAAATATTAAACTATATACTATTAATGTATATATACATATAGGTATAAATATAATACATTAACCAATAATATGATTCAATTATTAGATTAAAAATAAAAGAAGTATAATTTTATTCAGTATAATAAAAATTAATAAATTATAATGGTAAGAACCTGACTTTTAATTAGTAAAACTTACTTTTTCTTTATGTGTTTCTAAAATAGTAATGTGTTAAATTGATAAAAAAAAGTTAAAATTAAGAATAATATGTGCAAATTGATGTTTCACAGAGGCATAAAAGAGATCTAGAAGGGGGGGGATTTGAATAAATCTTTTAAAACTATTTTTTTTATATGTAAAGATCAATTAACAGATAATTAATAAGATCAATTAATTTAGCACAACAGAATATTAGTTTAAAATCCTCTTAAAGATTTAATGAAATCTCAGTTCTAAATTTAACACTTGTGATAATTAGTCACTATCAGATATAACAATTAATGATAGAATACAGAGTCGGGCTACGGATTAAGGGCCAACAGTAACAACCACCAGGCCCACAAATTGAGGGGGGGCCTAAAGTTTTTAATTAAAAAGATTATCAATATTATGCATTAACAATGGAGTCTTTTACACTAATATACAATAAAAGTAATTACAAGAATAGTGAATCATTCAAATAATTATAATAATAGTGCAATAATATATAATAATATCAATAATAGTGCAATACACGTCATATTACCGAATCCAACCGAAATAGAAAACCCTTAATTCAAGGAGAAAACTACTCCACTTTGTACGGCAGTTACCAACCAACCCAAACATTCAAAAATCACGTCAAAAAAATGAAAAATCCATAGAAGAACAAATAGAAAACTTCATAGATCAGTAAAATCTGTAATAAAGGAGTAATCGAGAAGAAGCATAATCATTAATACAAAAGAAGCCGAATTCGAAAGCACAAAAAAGCAAAAACAGAGCAGCCGAAAATCGACATGCACAAACCAATCAAAGGATTCCGAAACAGAATAAAAAAATTGAGTCTGAAACTACAAACTGAATCTGGAATGTGACTACAAAGGTACGAAGCAATTAATCTATATACTAAAATCTATTAATTTAACTTTGTATCCAACAAAGAGTGTAAGATTTGTTACGTATTTATTACAAATTCAAAGTTTGGGGACATTCATATAAAGGTTTGGTTACCTTGATTTAAGTGTAAATTATTAATCATTTTACCTTCACTACAACATAATTTGTGATTTGTTTATAAACAAAATGAAAACAGTATGTTGCAAAAGCATTGAGACTACTAAAAAAATGGTCATTTGTGATGGCCAAAATCCATCACAAAAAGTGGAAAAACCATCACGAAAAGTTTTCGTGATAGCTTTAAGCATCACAATGACCAGTCCTCATTAAATGCAGCCGACTAAGCCCTGTCCAATCCCCATTAAATGCAAGGTAGAGATGACAGTCAAAGTTCCATCTCATAATCATCACCAGTCAAAGCCCAAGTGGAACCATACTCACCAAATGGTTCGCCCAATGGTCTGCCCAATACTTTATAGGCCCCAAATAAAGATATAATCCACCCACTGGGTCGGCCCAATGAACCGGCCCACTACTTTCAAGACCTACCCAACATGTCTAAAGTATTATGGTCCAACATTAGTATTATGGCCCAACACCCACCTATAAGTATATTATAAGTAACCACTGATGGTTCAAACCCCCACACCTTCGTGTCCTCAACAACATCACCAGCCTTATGCAACTTTCCCACCTTACACAACCCATTAATTACTGTATTAAAATTAATCAAGCTCAATCCTCCTCCTAACCATCTATATGTACATAAATTCCACAATCCCAAATTCACTCTCTTTCAGCAAAGAATTTAACAATGGATTACAAGAATAAAAATATAGACAACTTAAACCCATAATCCCCATTTGCCAATAATATCTGTTAACGCCAAGATCTTTCTCCACGTCCCAATCACCAAGACGCGTCTGATATCCT
Organism: Panax quinquefolius; assembly: GCA_020205615.1. Lineage (NCBI taxonomy): Eukaryota > Viridiplantae > Streptophyta > Magnoliopsida > Apiales > Araliaceae > Panax > Panax quinquefolius. The sequence goes on from CM035166.1 coordinate 84,856,702, forward strand.
GCACAGTTCAACAAGTCAACACCAAAAGCTTGACAGCCTGACCGTCGAGGGATAGCTCCGGCGTGAGAGTTAGTATCGGCGATCACAAGGTCAACAATGGAGAGAAAATATTATCTAATGCATGAGATAGAATAATAATATTAATGTGTGTGTTACTTACCTTCTTATGTGATCTTAGCCCCATACATACTCCAGTCCCGGTTTACCATGCCACTCATCACTTCCTGACACCTTTTCCCCCACTTCCCATCATTTCAAATTAAAGTAAGCGCAAACTTACTTCCACACCGCGCTACCAATTGCTTGCCATCACGGCATTATCCGAGTCCCATCCTCATTAATGCCATGCAGAAGGTGGCGTATACGTGAGTCAACTATCATTTGGCATAATGATTACCGCCAAAGTTGGATTAAGTGACAATTTGTATAATGGGCTAATTCAATGACTAAGCCCAAATAATGGAAATGACCCAAATGACCGGATCCAACCGAAAGAACCCAATGAAATGATCAAGTAACTGGGCCCAAACTATTCGGACCAACCAAGACTTAGCATAACATGATCCAAGGGAGGAGCCCATTAAGTCTGGCCCAATAAGGAAAAGGATTATGGCCCAACATTACCCCCTAGTCTTATATTAAACAGGGTGTTTAATGAAAGACTATAAACAGTATAGGCCCAGGACATAACAAATTATGATAAGTCATAAGAGATCCAAAGTGAAACTCACCAAAGCCCATCAAAATCGGTCCAAATTGATATAAGGAATAGAAGTGGGAAGCCTAATAGACGCAAGCCCACTCAGGTGAAGATATTTAGACCCAAAAATGGACGAAACCTCTTCCCATTCATCATCATTGCAGTGAATTAAATGTGCCACCCTCGACATCGTGGTAATCACAAGATAAAAGGCAAACTTTACCAATTCGATAGCTTTTACTCGCTAATTTGAAATTTGAACCTTTGAGCTTTCTTTCTCTCTCGCAAACTTCTTTTCTCGCTTCACTTAAATCTTAACAATGGTGACCAGAACCTCTAGCCAAAACTCCCCTTCATGCGACTCTCATCAAGATCGCTTTCTCCCAACCCAACCCTAACCAAGAGTGTTCGAGTTCCAACCCCAATCAACAACCATGGGGGAAATCCTTCTCCGATCCCTCCGTCTCAAACCTCCGACTTCTTTAAGGATCGGGAGCAGTTCCCTCATGCCAACATCCCTTCTTCTATCACGGAATCTGAAATATGTATGCTCAGGACTCGTTATCAGATTCCTAACATGTACGCTATAAGGGCCCCGCTCTCAAGAGCGATGATCAAATGACCGGACGGTTGGGTCGCCATGCCAGTCACCTTCTTGGAAAAGGGGGTTCGCCTACCTCTCCATGTTTTTATCGTTACCCTCCTAGGGTTCATAGGAGTGGGCTTTGCTCAATTAGTGCCCAATTCCTACATTCACATCCTGGCATTCATTGTCTTCTATCATGAATTAGGGATTGCTCCCTCTGTTGACATCTTCTTCACCTTCTTCTCTGTCGGTAGGTCTCGAGAACGAGGCTTCAAAATGTTGAGCAAGCAGTCTCCCCGACCCAACACCAGATTCGAGAGGAGACCCCTGATGGATACCCCTTCCAGAACAAGGGTTGGCACGAGAAGTGGTTTTTCGTCACTGGACCCGAGATCTCTTCTCTTCCAGACTGGACTACCTCTGATCGGGTCTCTGCCGACTTTGGAGACATATCCGAAGGGCGTGTGAGGGAGATGGCAGACTTTTTGAAGAAGATTCCTCCAAAAGAATGGAGTTTCACACTTCTGACCAAACAAGCCTGGCTATATGACCACAAATGTAAGTTTCGAATAACTTTGTAACATAATTTCTGAGATATATAAATGATACTGTGTTCGATATATGGTTTTTGCGTTGTCTTCGATCAAACCAACTCCTCTCGAAGTGAGAGACTGGAAGATTTTTTTAGAGGAAGAATGCGATGCGAGTGAAGAGCATCCGTCAAGAATCTTCCTGGGTTGATCCTCTACCATCGATCCACCAACTACTTCCCTTCAAACCGATGAACCTCAAACCGATTTAACCCAACATACCCAAGAAACCTCCTCGACTCACCAAGAAAAAGATCCGCCAAACGATCCAAATCCACCCAACCGTAAACAAACCCCAAAGTGATCCTGAAACACTTCCCGAAGCAACCTCCCAAACAACCTTCTCAACCGACCCCAATCCTCCAACTTCTGAACCTACCCCGGTGAGGAGGAGCCTGCTTGATATTCCTTTGCACGATCGGGCTAAGGTCCTTCGTGTAAAGAAAATAAGAACTAAGATAACCCCCCTGACTGACGAAGAGCTCCGAGTTCCCACCTCTTCGGCTGTCATTCCTCCGACTACGTCCACAGAAATTCAGGTGCCTGACGATGAACCGACCGGGTCAGTCCCCACTCCACCCCAAAAAAGAAAACATCCATCAGACAGCCACCCCAGTTCATCTTCTGCACCTTCGCCAACCCATTTAACGCACTCGCTTTCATCCCCTCTCCGAAACCATATAGGTGGACTCCTCGCCAATTCGCAATGAACCCCCGCCTTCTCCTCCAAGACAACCAACTATCGAATTCCATTAGGACGCCATGGCCTCTCCAAAGATGTGGCCCCGATTCAATGCCCACTTTCCCTTTCAACTGTTCAATGCCTTTGTTCGTGAAACCGACGATCATCGGTTCGGGAACAGTTCGAATGGGGATTTACTCAGCGAAGGCATGAGCTACTTGGCGAAGGTAAACGATTCTCTTCTCTATTTTCAAATTTATCTTCATACTTATATATCTGAAAACTGATCAAATAATATTGGAAACACATAGGCCAATGTCAGTGTTCAAAGCGTCTTCGTCCGAGGTCCCTCGGTCGAATCGAGGAAGAGGCCCCGAGGAAGGAGAATGCCCTTCAAGTCTCGCCGCCAAGCTAAGGAGAAGACTCAACGTGAATGCATTCTTCATACAAATGAAGGGCTTCAAAAAGAGTTAGCTCAAGCCAAAGGAGATGTGAAGGCCTCCAATGAAGAGCTAAAGTCAATCAAAGTACAGCACGAGGAGATCGTCAAAATGAATGTTGACTTGGTTCAGAGGAGCGAGATAAGGATGGAGAAGATCGAGGAATTGAAGGCTGATGCTAAAATCCTGACCAAGACCATCCATAAACTGGAGGCGGCAGAGACTCGTCATATGAATAGGCGGCTCAAACTCGAAGAAGAAATCCGAGAACTCAAGGCTCTTCGGGACCTTGGGCCTCCTTTAACCGACGACCTTCGCAAACAAATATGTGAAGAGTACCGGAACTCGGACGAAATCAACGGGGAGATAATGAAGATATATTCTAAGAGTTACGAGCTCTGCCAAAGTCGTGGCAAGGAGAAGCTGTCTGCAGCCAACTTGGATCCATCCTTACTCGATTCTTTGGATGATTTAAGATGGCGCTCAAGTCGATGTTCTTGTTTTTGTTTTTTCTTTCTTTAATTTATAGGACTTGTAAAAATTATCTAATATTGTAATTAGATTAAATATCAATGAAAAACGGTTTCATTCTTTATGACTTTGGTGTATTTATTTTCTGCCAATACTCCAATATTAATTTAACTAGGAAGATGCACAAACTCCTTCATGGATCGAACCCGAATCATAAGTAACAACTAAAACATGTCATATAATGAGATAAGATGAAATTAAAGAAAGAGGCATTCGAACTCAACACTTAGAGAAAATTCAGCAATAAAGTAAAGGGATACTTATTAGTTACCAAAGTGTGAGAAAGGTCTCATGAATTTTTATTAGGAATTTGTTTTACAAAAGATGACAAAGGCCTAACAAAACTAAAAGATGACATTTGCCTACCACGTAAGGGCCCGATAAAGTCTAAAGATGACACTTGCTTTACCAAGGGCACTTCGATAAGGTCTAAAAGATGACACTCGCCTACCCCGAAGGGCCTGACAAGGTCTTAAGAACCACCGAAAAGGTCGCCATCGAATGGCCAAATGAGTCCACCCGAACCTCCTAACACCAACGACGTTTACCTACCACGAATGGCCACGTCCACCCAACCTCCTCAAACAAACTCATAAGGACCACTCGCCAAAAAGGTCGCCATCAAATGGCCAAACGAGTCCACCCAACCTCCTAACCTAACACCGCTGAATCGATCCAAGAACGAAGACAAGATTTGTTTGAGAAAAAAAAGGGAACTTTTATTGATGATGACATAAATATTTACAGACTTCCAGTGTACTGACACCATTTTTACTGAAAGTACTTCCTAAGCCTGCCAGCGTGCCAAGTATTCTTAATTGCCGACCCATCTAATGCCTTCAACCGATAAGTTCCCAGCTTCGGCACTTCAGTGATTTCATACGGTCCTTCCCACTTTGGCATCAGCTTTCCCAGATTCTGAGGTGTAGATGCTTCGGCTTCTCTGAGGACAAAATCTCCTACTTCGAACCATCGAAACTTCACCCCCTTGTTATAATGCTTGGCCACTCTTCGCTGATAGGCTGCCAATTTGATTAAGGCTGTTTCTCTTACTTCCTCAAGCAAATCAAGATTGGCCTTAAGCCCTTCCTCATTGTAGATCTCTCTGAATCGATCGACCCAAAGACTTGAGATCCAATTTCAACCGGGACTAAGGCATCGCATTATAGGCCGCCTAAAAGGAGAATCCCTCGTTGTAGTCCCTGAGTAGTTCGATAAGCCCATAAAACGCTAAGTAGCTCCTCCGCCATCCGCCTTAGCTTCGTCCAACTCAGGCTTGATCCCATTCAAGCAGCCGCTCATTGGTCACTTCAACTTGTCCATTCGATCGTGGATGAGCCATCAAGTCTTTTTTTCTGTCAATCCCAGCTTCTTTCAAAAATGCTTCAAATTTCGATCCCACAAACCGACGTCCATTGTCCGATATTACCACCTTAGGAATCCCAAACTAAATACTCATCGATTCTTTCAAAATTTCAAGCATTCTCTGTTTCGTTATTAACCTAAGTGGTTTTGCTTCTACCCACTTGGTCATATAGTCGATGGCAACTATAACAAAACCGACTTGACCTTTTGCCTTCGGTAAGAGTGGACCCAAAGATATCAACCCCCGCACAAATGAAGGGTATAGGAGATAAGATCGAGTATAGCTCTTCCGTGGTCGATGGGATCGGATCGTTGAGTTGACACTTCTCGCACTTTTCGACGTATTGATTCACCGCTTCTTTAAAGATGGTAGGCCAAGAGTACCCTTGTGTCAAGTACTTTATAAGCTAATGACTTAGCCGCTTATATGGTCGCCACAGATGCCTTCATGTACTTCCCAAGAGCATATTCACTTTCAGATGAGTCGGGCATTTCAAGAGTGGAGATGAGAAAGCCTTCTAATGCATCCCCATCAATCGTAACAAAATTAGTACTCTTATACTTGATTTTCTTGGTGAGCATCCGATCCAGAAGGTAAGATGCCATCTCGCCAGATACTCTATATATGGAGTCAACCAAATAGCTGTGGTTGGGTAATGCACATCACCGATTCATAATGGACACTAGGATGTTGCAAAATTTCTAAATAAACCGACCCATCAAAGACATTAACATCCGTAGTGGCTAATTTGGAGAGTGCATCAGCAATTGAATTGTTATTACGCTCGACCCCCTAAAACTCGTAGGATTGGAAATGTTGAAGTTGTTCCTTCAATTCTGCTAGATATTTGATCATTTTTGGGCCTCGAGCTTCATATTCCCCAGAAATTTGCTTAACGACTAACTGAGAATCACTGAAGATGATTATTCTTTGCACTTCAAGACTCTTTGCCAGTCCTAACCCTGCAAGTACCGCCTCGTACTCAGCTTCGTTGTTTGTCGCTTTGAACTAAAATCTGATGGCCTGCTGCACCTTGAATCCCTCCGGACTCGTCAGGATAATCCCTGCTCCACTGACGTTCATGGTAGAAGACCCATCTGCATACAACGCCCACTTAACTCGCTTCATTGAAGAATCGCTGAATCGCTTCCGTCCGATCCTTCACTTCTACCACAACTTCATCACCTTCGTAAAACGAGCATTCAACTACAAAATCAGCCAAGGCTTGCCCTTTGATGGCGGTTCGGGATGATATTCAATGAAAAATTGGGATAACTCCATCGTCCATGCAGGCTAATCTCCCCGATACCTCGTGTTTGCCCATAATCTTCTTCAAAGGTCGATTCAGATACACTATTACCAATCTACCTCGAAGTATTGCCTAAGCTTTCGACTAGCAGTTATTAAAGCAAAAGCAAACTTTTCAATGTTCGGGTACCTTGTTTCATCATCCCGAAGGACATGGCTTACGTATTAAACCGGGTGCTGCTTACCTCCAACTTCACGCACCAAAACTGCTCCTACTGCCAACGAACTAGCTGCTAAGTACAAATATAGGGGTTCAGCAAGAGCGGGTTTCACCAACAAAGGTGCCAAAGATAGGTAGGACTTGATGCTCGAAGGCGCCCTCACACTCAAGTCCATTCAAACGCCTTTACATTCTTCTACCCTTTCAATGTATCAAAGAACGGTAGACATCTTTTCGCCGACTTGGACATGAACCTCCTTAAAGTCGCAATCCTTCCAAATGACGTTGAACATCTTTAAATGACCGAGGAGTCTTCATGTTCGGGATCGCTTGAATCTTCTCTCGATTGGCTTTAATTCCTCTTCGACTAACAAGATAACCTGTAAATTTGCCAAATTTCTAGATCAAGGTGCACTTAGTGGGGTTCAATCTCAAATTGTGATGATTTAATTGTTCGAAAGCATTCTTCTAAATCATCCAGATGTTTATGCACCAACATGCTTTTGGCAATCATGACGTCTACGTACACCTCCACATTCCTGCCCAGCTGATATCTGAAGACATGGTTCATCATCCTCGGGTATGTGGCTCCGGCATTGATGAGGCCGAAAGTCATTTTCTTATAGGCATATACCAAACGATGCGTAATGAACGCCGTCTTCAGTATATCCTCCTTGCACATGGAAATTTGATGATATCCAGAGAATGCGTCCATGAAACTTAACAAAGCATACCCCGAAGTGGCATCGATGAGTTGGTCGATGTGGGGTAGAGGGTAGAAATCCTTCGGACAAGCCTTATTTAGGTCAGTGTAGTCGATGCAGACTCGCCATTTACCATTTTTCTTCTGTACCAGCACCACATTCGCCATCCATTGTGGGTAGTCAATCTCGAAGATGAAGTCACCGCCAACAGCTTTTGCAACCTCTTCATCAATTATTCACCGACGCTCAAAAAGTGCGAAAATCCTCCTCTTCTGCCGGACTGGCTTCTTTGACGAGTCTACCTCCAGTCGATGCTCAGCGATATCCCTGCTTACTCCTGGCATATCCTGAGGCTCCCATGCGAAAATATCAACATATTATTGCAGGAGTTCCGCAAGGTTCGTCCGGAGAGGTTCTGGCAGACCCGAACCTATTTGCACCGTCTTGTTCTCTTTGCCCGGGATGAGCTCTATCTCCTCCGCTTTTTCAAACCAAACATGACCAACGGTTCAGAACTACTCTCTCGTGAAGGGTTCGATCTCTATCGCCATGGTCCGCTTCGCTTCGATACTCCCACTCCTCAAGTGATCACAAAGCTGTTCTATAACACCTTCTAGCCAGATCCAAGTCCCTTTCACCTCCGACCCCTATGAGTCCGAGAGGAAATTTGATTTTGAAATGAGGAATAGAGGTCACACTTTGCAAAGCAATTAAAGTGTGCCTTCCCAAAATAGCATTATAAGCAGAATCTACATGCACAACATAAAATTTGCAAATAATTTCTACCTGTTGGGGGGCCGTTCAGAAGATGACTGGTAGTTCAATGGTTCCAGCCACCTTGACCGGGTCGTTATTAAAACCATATAAAGGAGCCTCTGTCCTATCTCCATCTTTCGCCCATCTAGGTGCATCCTCTGATAAGTGTGGGCATACAGAATATCTACAGAAGACCCATTATCTACCATCATCCACTTCATATCCACCGAACCCACTTGTGCGATCAAGACCAAGTGATCCTCGTAAGTGGTTCGATGACTTCCAAAGGGTAATCTTCATCAAGAAAAGAGATTACCAGTATTGAATAAGGTCTGCTGGGTCTTTGGGAGGGTACCGCCACATCGACGATCAATCCAAGTAACCTTGGCGCTTCTTTCCAACGAGTTTGCTGTAAGTACCCCTCAGTGATGACATCTACCACGTGTCTTCGCAGTCGCTCGAGCTAGCAACGCTTCTTTGAACCGGGTTGAGCTTTGGAACAGCCCTCTATCCTGCATTGTTGATTAGTTTCGCGAACCACATATCAATTAAAGCCCCGCTTGTACCTTTCTTTCAATAAAGTCCTTCAAACTAGCATAGTCGTTTCAGATCATGACCAAGCTTAATGGTAATCACAATACTTACGAGAATTACCTTTCCGGGCTTAATGTTATCTCGAGGTGGCTCAAGATAGGTTGATTCTTAATTTGATCCAAGATAATGTACTCGTCTCGTGTTGAAAGTGCTTGGTGTACGCTCGTTTCACTCTCGGGCCGGAGTGCATTTAACGCCCTCCACCCCATCTCCAATTGTTATACTTTTTCGACCCGCCTTCAGAAGCGGTCTTTATTCCCTTCATTCTTTTCTCGGTCTCTATTCGGTTCTATCCCGATCCGTCTCCTTCCTGTTTGGCCCCAAGGGGACGTTTGAGGTCGCCCATGGCTTCCTCCACCACGATATAACCTTCAGCTTTGTCGAAGGCTTCAGCGAGACTCTTCGGGTGATGAAACATTAACTTCTTCACCAACTTCTCCGATTTGACAAGATCTAACCCATTCTGAAACAGTCCAATGGCTTGTAGATCATTCAGGTCTGTCACTTGGCCGAGTGCTTCACGGAACCTCTTCACATATTGGCCCAAAGACTCATTCGAAAACTGTCGAACCTGAGCCAACGAACCAGTTGGTTTTCCCTTCTTTTGTTTGCTCCCAAGCGAGCATGAAATTTCATCGCATATGTCCGCCCAAGATGAAATCAACTGAGGGCAAAGTCCTCATCCACTACCGCATCCTTTCGAAAGTGTTGTGACAAAAGTATGACACTTAGCAAAGATCGTTAAAGTCATAATAATCCATCACCATCGAACGCTCGATCGTGGGTCATAAGGATCCCCGATCCATCATAACTCTCGATATGGGGCAACTTCTTGGTGGGGTCACTTTTTTCCTTAAGAATCTCCGCGGAAAAAGGGATGCCTTCTTTCCAAGTATCCTTCGTTTTTTGTACTTCTAGCAAGCTTTCAAGTTCTTTTAACTCTTTAACCAGAAACTCCACACCTTCTGGTTGAGATGATGCTTCTTTTTCCGGTGACTCCTTCCTCCTCTGAGTAGACCGGTTTCTTACAATAGAGCCTTCAACTCAAGAAGGGCTTCTACGATGACTAGTGTCCATAGGGTGGTGTACCCTCAGTAGACTCTCAGGAGTACGATCTCTAGATCGACCTCTTCGTTCTCTCCAACCCTGCTCCTTAGAATCGACAGGGTGATGCACCCTCTTCGATCTTTGAGGAGTAGGGCTTCGGATCTTCTTCTTTCTCGAAGTTCTACCCCGAGACTCTCGCCCCCGAATGAATGTGTTCTTTCCCACTTTGTCCTTGCTCTTTGGACCGATCATAACCGAGCTCTTCGTCTCTCAACTCGCCATCCCGCCATCTCGCTTCCGCCTATATCCTTTCGTTGCTTCACGAGTACTTCCATAGCTCTATCCGCCTTCATCCGCCATCTTAGCTACCGTCGTGAAGCTTTTTTTGTCCTGGTCCTCTCAGATCGAGTTCTCTAAGTGCCTTCTACTCATTTCCATCAGCGGTACAGACGCTTTATCCGTCGGAAGACTAGCCCACGCTTAGTTTTGCCCACCGCCTTCGAACCGGAAATCTTCAGTGATCATTTGACGCTGTGGTTAGCATGAACACTTATTATCACGGCCCCAGACGATCCTCGACAGACACTCGTGGTGTCGATTCACCGGCAAATTTCTACCGCTTCGCGGGTGTAGGCGTTCTACTCTTCACCATGAATATCGACGTAGAACAAACATGACCGTGATTGAAAATACTCAGACACTAGAACTCGGCCCTCCTTCTAGCGCCAATGTTAACGCCAAGATCTTTCTCCACGTCCCAATCACCAAGACGCGTCCGATATCCCCGCAGACAGCTCAACAAGTCAACACCAAAAGCTTCGATACCGACCGTCCGAGGGATAGCTCGGCGTGTGAGAGTTAGATCGGCGATCACAAGGTCAACAATGGATGTAAAATATTATCTAATGCATGAGATAGAAAAATAATATTAATGTGTGTTATTTACCTTCTTATGTGATCTTAGCCCCATACATACCCCGGTCCTTGGTTTACGTATGCCACTCGTCACTTCGACACCTTTTCCCCACTTCCCATTATTTCATGAAAGTAAGTAAATTTACTTCCACACTGCTACCACTGTTTCACACCACCATTATCCGAGTCCCATCCTCATTAATGCCATGCAGAAAGGTGGCGATACGATGAGTCAACTATCACTTGGCATAATGATTACTTGGGCCAAAGTTGGATTAAGTGACATTTGTATAATGGGCTAATTCAATGACTAAGTTCAAATAATGGAAATGACCCAAACGACCGGATCCAACCGAAAGAACCCAATGAAATGATCAAGAATCTACTATACTATACTATTGGACCAACCAGACTTAAAGATAACTTGTGATCCAAAGGAGGTTCTATTAAGCCCTAATCTAATAAAGAAAAGGATTATGGCCCAACAATATCAAAGGACTCATATTTGAACACGGCATTTCCACGGTCTTATTCCACTGCTCATAACTCATGCCAACAACCCCTGCATTAAGCAGCTCTATCACTTCAAATATATCATCAGCAAAGTAAAATAAAACCAATTTATTCGGAATACAAAACTGGATATCCGAGTAACTTTTCCCATTAACATAAATAGGGCAAATAACAGAACTTGGCAATACTAAAACCCATGGGATGGGATCGAGCTTTCTCCATGAATTGAAAGCATCAACCAGTCTGCACCTCCACTTTGTTCGAATTTCGATTATCACCATTATTTTTGGGAATTTTTTTTTAACAACTTTGTAATCATTACTTTTGCAATAAAATCCAAACCCAATTACACCGTGACCAAAAGGATTACATACCTGAGTTGGTGGACAAGTAGGAGAAAGGGAAACTCCTTGAAGCTGAATTCGCCATTCATAGATGGGTTCCAAATATAAACCCGAAATTTGCATATTGTTCGGAATCGGGGCAGACAATTGAGTTTACTATCGTAAGGAATTATGAAAGGAAATGTGGCTTAAGTTGGATAACTAGCTAGGTGGCAACTGATACACTTAACATGTCTAAAATAATGCAGCTGTCTACTGAAGTTGATGGCATGGATCAAACTACAACCCCTGGACAATGAAGCTGAAGAAATGACAGAAGACCATGACGTAATGGATGTTAACAAGGCTGATCATGAAGACAATATGATGATGCAAGACATGACTGACTATGAAAAACTGAAGGAAAAGGAAATTGCAGATCAGGTGGAGATGGAGGAGGCTGAATTAGAGGACTTACTCACATTAAACAAGCTCAGGGGGTCAAGGAGGGAAATCAGAGAACCCACTTGGATGAAAGGATACGTGAAGTTAGTAGGATATCTTGTAGGAGTGACAGCTAGGCTATCCATGTGCTAATAAAGTACCAATCAAAATGAGGAGTTTGTTATTTAGATTTCTGTACCAATGATTGTACTAAACACTCATTTGTAATCGGAAATAGGGCATTGAATGAAATAGAAACCTTCCTTTCTTATATGTTTTCTCTATTTTCTTAGTCTAGAAGTATACTGTAAACTACATCAACAACAACTCCACTCAACCTTTAATAGCCAGGTGTCTTATAATTCATAATATATTAACACCTCATGATTTTTTAAATGATTTAGCACACATGTATTATATACGATTTATATACTATATATATATATTATATATATATATATATATATATATATATATATATATATATATTACATTTTTACATGTAATTCCAGTAAATCATTATTTGATCATTTGTACATTTACAATTATGTATAAAAATCATCCCACTAATTATGGAATTAATCCATAATTAATTTAACACTTTTTGTTCAATGAACCAATTAATTAGAATAATTAATATTTAATTTATAATTATTTTAATTCACTAATTTAATTTATACAACTAATTGTATAAAATTAAATTTAATTATATCCTTCCTTCCATAAATTGTTTATAAATTGTTTCAAAACAATTTATTTAACCTATACATTTTGTCTCAAATTAAATATTAATTTACTAATTTGACACCAATATTTATATATTGGTTCGTCAAACGTATTCAATTATACTTACTTCGCGTAATATCGAATATTAAGTCATTAACCATGTTAAGTTTAATTATTGTAACATAGTGAGAATTCTCCAAAAATATTGAAAATTATATTTTATAATTCCAAATATTTTCTAACACTTTACTATTTCTCATTTAATCGAATAAATTTCTATATTCCGTTAATTAAAGTAAATATATTAGCTTTCTCATTTCATAGTTTTAATTCATCTTTATTTGGCATAATATATTAAGCCATCTCATAAATATACTACATTTATATATATATATATATATATATATATATATATATATATATAATAAGTTTAATTAATTCCCTCATTTTTATTAAAATAAAAATACTCACATTAATTTACTATTTAATTAAGTGAATTGATCACATCATTTATGAAATTTAATTCGTAATAACTCTATTGCCGTTCAAGGCTTATTATTAAAATTATATTATTCATAATAAAATCTAAACTAAATCTCAATTAATTAATTGATTTTTTTTTACTTCCTGTGGGCAAGGAAATCGTACCTTGCTAGGGTTAGGGTTTCGTGTTGGCTGAGGAGGAGAGAAATCCACAAAGAGCGCGGAATTAATTGGTTGATTGAAGAGGGGACAACGACAGGTGGGCGATTATGTGACGCCCCCAAAATAGGTATACAACACCCATTCTGAGTCGCCAAATACATGGTATGTAAAGCAAACTACAACTTCAATAATATAATTATCGTGCAAAATTTACACAACACATAACTGTGAGTTCAAATACAATTATTGTCTTCTGCATAATATCCACACTCAAATAAGTCCTCATTACAATTATTCAAACACTATTTTACGTAAATAGTGAAGACTGCTAAACATCTTTCTAGAACCATCACTCCGTACCCCGACTAGTTTCTGCTATGTTCTCACCTCCTGAGAAAAATGGAACAAAAAGGAAAAGGGTGAGCTCAACTAGCCCAGTAAAGAATATTATGACTAAGATTGTGAGACCCCAGATTTTTATCAATAAAGATTTAAATTTTGTCGAAATAATTTTTTAATATTATGGTGTGAATTTAAGATAATATTATAGTTGTGGGTAGTATTTATAAATTTTGCAAAGTATGCAAGTTGTTATAAAATATTCGTTTGGTCGGGGAATATTCTTTTTGTCGGGGAATATTCGTACGACGGCTCAATCATTGGTGGACCCCACAACGAAAGTATTGTCGTAGTTAGAAAACGACAAAATTATCTTTCTATAAAAATAACGGCAGAGGTGTTACCGTTAAAACTGTTGAACTACCCGGTAGTAAAAGTACAATAATACGCGTAGTTGTATAGTAGCACACGATATTGATTATTGATGCTTACGTGAGAAGTCACTCAGCTATGCTCAATTATTGCTATAGTAATTACCCTTGTGAATAGTATTTACCTTCGTCAATAGTATTTACCTTCGTTAATAGTAATTACCTTTACCAGACGTCGAACCACTTGTCGTTTCACATTACAAAGCGCCAAACCACTTGTCGTTTCACATTACAAAAGGCCGAACCACTTGTCGTTTCACATTACAAAGCGTCAAACCAATTAAATGTCAAGCCACTTGCCTTTTTTCACACGGCGGTGCTAAGCTAGAAATCTTCTATAAATAGAGGCCTAGGGCTTCATTATTTTTCACTTAATTCACTTTGAAACTCTAGAGAGAGAAACTATAGAGAGAAAGAAGAAAAGTATTCTCGCTACTTCACCTCGCCAATATTCGGGTTCTTCTAAGGTAGGGAATATTATTTGTTGTATGCAGTTAGGGGTGTTATTCTTTCTTATTCATGAAGAGAACTGTTGTTATTCCATCGCTTATTATTCTCATTGGAATAACTCGTATACGTGGTTTACCCTATACTTGGTGACATTCTTTTATTATTCTGTTGGAACATCCATGCTCATGTGTTTTACAGGACTGACCGGTTCCGCTCTTTATTATTTTGTTGGAACATCCTCATGCGTGTGTTTTACACCGGATTCGGTTCCGCTTCTTTATTATTCTGTTGGAACATCCTGCTGCATGTGTTTTTACAGGATCCGGTTCCATCTTTATCATTCGTTGGAATATCCTATCTCGTGTGTTTACACCGGATCCGGTTCCATCTTTATTATTCTGGTTGGAACATCCCGCTTGTGTGAATTTCACCGACCGGTTCCGTTATTTATTATTCTATTGGAATAACTCGCCTATGCGTCTATCGCATGCATGGTGATTTCTTTTGTTATTCCATTCTTTATTATACCCAAATTGGTTAAAACTTTGACTTCTATACTCCATGAAATTAGTAGAATATCCTCGATATTTGCGTTTCATCCAAGATCTTTTCATGGAAATATTATTCGATCATTCTTGAATTTTACTCTACAAAACAAAGATCATGTTGACAATTTGGATGTTAATAATTCCCGGATTAAATAATTCTTGAACTTGTTTTATTGAATTATTATGTCATTGTCATCATCCTCATGTTATATTATGTTATCTTTCGCTTACGTGCATAAATGAACTTAGTATGATTATGACAAGGAATCATTCTAAGATAATCATGGCTTGTTATAAATGATGTGATAAAAGTCTCAAATGTATCTGTAATGCAAATGATGGATAGTTTTTGGTATGATTATGAATAGGGGTGATTCTAAGATAGTCATGACCATTGATAATTTGATGAATATCCTTGGTCAGAAAGTCAGAGCGGGTGTGATACGATGATGTGGATTATTTATTAAAGTCGAGTCTCACTATAACATGATGATGAAAACCTTTTAAAACCTAAAAGATAGTAGACTTTATTTTCTACTTGACTTTTTAATGGATTGCTTATTCCATTTCGCCGTTAAACTTATTGTCTATTGTATTTTATCGTTTAACATCGTTGAAGGCTAATGATAAATTATTCTCGCATTTATCTTAGTCATAATATTTTTCATCGGGCTAGTTGAGCTCACCCTTTCTTTCACTATTCTCTTGTGAAATGAGAACATAGCCGGGATTGGAGACGAGTCGGGAAACGGAGTAATGGTCCGAGAGGATAGATTAGTAGTCCTCACTATTTCGTGAAATAGTGTGATAATAGTTGTAATAAGGACTCCTTTTGAGTTTGTATAATATCTAGTAGACAATATTTGTATTCAAACTCACGCTTTATGTCGTATTGCATACCTACGCAGCTTATATTAGTAAGTTGTATTTAAATTTATGTACCATGTAAGTGGCGACCCAAGATGGGTGACGTGTATACCTAATTTTGGGGGCGTTACAAAGATAATATACAACAATTTATCGTTAGTCTTCAACAGGAAAAAAAATCTGATAAAATATAATAGACAACAAGTTTTAGATCAACAACTGCAGCGGAAACAACAATCCATTAGAAGAGTCAAGTAGAGAATGAGTTCTACTATCTTCTAAGATTTAAAAGTCCATCATCAATATTTTATCCCTATAACAACAATCAATATACATCTTTAATCAAATATTCATCTTTGCACTACTGAGCCAAAGATATTCATTCATATCACCCGATTGGTCATGTTCATCTCAACACCTGTTCATCTTTGCACTACGGGCCAAAGATATTCATCAGTTAATCATTTATCTTTGCACTAAAGGCCAAAGATATTTAGTAATATCATCATTTAGGACTGAGGATGATGAAAAATATTTTAAAGAAAACGAATCCAATGAGACAGAAGGACAAATAGTAGGGATTCGTATAACAGTTTATCCAAGATCAATAATACTCCATAATAACCAATTTTGAAGCAAAATTCAAGAATAAAGATCAAAATATGGATACAATCAAAGATAGTATCCATAATAGACATCTTGGACAAAAAGAAGAAAATTTCATTTTTTTGGTGAATAGTGTCGTATTCGTGAATAGTTCCGTATACGTGAATAGTGCCGTATACGTGAGTAGTAACCCCGACACAAAAAGTTCCAAATGTGATAAAAATTCAGATCAATACTTCGGCATAATGATATTGAAGAAATAATATCATATATGAAGAAAATAACATCCCTTACCTCAAAATAACCGTACTTTTGACTGAATTTCGGATATAGTGCTGACAGAAACTTGTACTAAAAATAGAAACTCACAAAGTATCTAAATACTCACAAAATACGCTCGATAATATAGAGAGAGAAAGAGAGAAAGCTTATGTTTCTGGTGTGATTTTCAATTCTAACTTAGCCCTTTATTTATAGGAAAATGTTAGCAGACTTGACCTGCAACCTGATGGCTTTACCTTCTACTATTCCCACCCACCACATTTGAAATAAAATTCAGCACATTTCTTCACCAACCACAAGTGGGGCCCACTCAATTCTAGAATTTTCCACCAAAATGCTAAATTCGGATACTTCAACAATTTCTGAACCAGTAACCTCTTAAAAATCATAACAAATCATATACGTTCATTTTTAACGGTTCAAAATTTGTGGACATATACTCAACTTATTTATGTATAACATATCCAAAAATTACAACGATCCAACGGTCGGATTAAAAATTATAACTCACACAATATATCTCAAAAACACTAGTTTAATTTTTAATACCTCCATTCCGACAAAAATACTGATAAAACACCTCAACATTAACCCCTTCATTTTTAACCACAATAAATATATCCAACATTTATATCCACATAAAATAAATATTTCCTTATCATATGAATCAATAATTAATTATTCACAAATAATATTACAGAATCACATTTATGACAACCAGGCCGTTCCCAGGAAAGAGGGGGCTTTCCAATAAGAATTTCTCCTTACTGGCGCGCAATTAGGTGACCAAACCTCTCCTTGACAGAACTTTCTAGACATTGCCAATAATGCTATCTAATAATATTATTCAAATAATATGAATTATTGATCTGATAATGGGAAATCTTGTAAAGTTGACAATTATTGAAACAACAATAATATAAAATATCAACGCAGCAATTATTGAATCAATAAAATAAAATATTGAACAGTAACTACTGTAACAATTATTGAGTAGTGCCTTCTTACGTAAGGATCAATAATTCATCAATACTGTGCATCCACGCGTATTACTGTATTTTAACCACCGGGTATTCCAACAGTGTTAACGGTAACAACTACGCCGTTATTTATAAAAACTCAAACTTGTCGTTTTCTTCATCCGACAATTATTCTGTTATGGGGCCCACAAATGATTGCATACTGGCTGCATTGAATATTCCCCGACATCAAGAATATTCCACGACCAAATGAATATTCCCCACAACAATGATTATTTTATAACCACTTGCATATTTTACAAAATTTGCACATTTCACCCATAACCGTGAGAATTATATCAAATTAATACTTTATTATTCACAATAATAATTAGAAAATTCGATTTTATTTATAATAAGTTGGGGTCTTACAACCTCCCTCCTTATGAAATTTCATCCTCGAAATTGACATACGTACCTGGTGTTTCGAAAAGGTGAGGATACCTTGCTTTCATTTCTGATTCCAACTCCCGGTCATTTCTTCAATAAGCATGGTTTCTCCATAAAACCTTAACTTGTGGTATAACCTGGTGCGTAGGACATGCTCTTTCCTATCCAAGATCTTAACAGTACTTCTTCAGACGTTAAATCTTTGGCTATCTCGTCTGCTTTTCTAACGCAATAATATATGGTTACGGTCTTTCATATTTTCTGAAGCATGGATATGTGAAAATATTATGAACACGAGACATACTTTAGAGGTAATGCGAGTCTATAGGCCACATTTCCTATTCGGTCAAGAATCTCAAATGGACCAACAAATCGTGGATTGAGTTTTCCTCTCTTCCCAAATCTTGTAACTCCCTTCCATGGTGCAACACGTAACAATACATGATCCCCAATATTAAATTCCACGTCTTTTCGATGAAGATCCGTATAACTCTTTTGTCGATCTTGTGCCGTTTGTATACGTTGTTGAATTATTTGGATCTTTTCTATAGTCATGCGTACTAATTCTGGTCCCAACAACATTGCTTCTCCCACCTCGTCCAAGTATACTGGAGAATGACACTTTCGTCTATACAACGCCTCAAATGGAGCCATGCCTATACTTGCTTGATAACTGTTGTTGTAGGAGAATTCCACCAGTGGCAAGTACTTATCCCAACTTCCTTTAAAATCAAGGACACAAAGTCTTAATAGATCTTCAAGGGTTTAAATAGTCCTCTCTGATTGTCCGTCCGTTTGAGGATGGTATACCGAACTGAATCGTAAATCCATGCCCATAGCTTTCTGCAAGCTAACCCAAAATTGTGAAGTGAATCTTGGGTCACGATCCGAAACTATGGATACTGGCATGCCATGATATCGTATAATCTCATTCACGTATATACAAGCAAGACGTTCAAGGGAATAAGTCTCACGTATCGGTAAGAAATGGGCAAACTTGGTTAATCTATCAACAATAACCCAAATCGCATCTATGCCTTGAGAAACCTTGGGAAGACCCGTAACGAAATCCATAGTAATGTGTTCCCACTTCCATTTCAGAATCTCAAGTGGTTGTAATGGACCCTTTGGCACTTGATGCTCCGCCTTTACACGTTGACAAGTTAAACACCTCGAGATAAACTTCGCGATCTCTCTCTTCATATTGTTCCACCAAAATGTATGTCGAATATCATGATACATTTTGGTACTCCCAAGATGGATTGAAAACGGTGTGTTGTGTGCCTCCATCATGATTCTATGCTTCAAGTCAGAATCATTAGGAACACAAAGTCTGTAGTTGAATTTAAGTATTCCTTCTTAATCGATTCTTGCTTCTGGAATAGCACCTTCTTGCACTTTCTTCTTCATACGCATCAGCTCCATGTCCGTAGCTTGAGCAGCTTTAACTTTATCGATTAAAGTCGGTTCTACTCGTATATTCGCCATCATTATATGGGTCCCTGGAGTCTTTAATTTTACCTTCATCCTTTGCAAGTCATACAGAATGGGCCTTTACATTGACAATATCGCTTTTCGTGATCGCATATGATCTTACTCAACGCGCATGCCTACTACGCACGCTTTTCCGGATGATATCAATAGTGTGATCGTAATCTTTCAATAGTTCAAGACAACGTTGTTGCCGCATGTTGAGTTCTTTTTGGGTGAAGAAATATTTGAAGCTTTTTATGGTCCGTATAAATCTCCACTTTCTCCCCATATAAGTAGTGTCTCCAAATTTTCAACGCGAATACGACTGCTGTCAACTCTAGATCATTAGTAGGATAATTCCTCTCATATTCTTTGAGTTGTCGTGAGGCATAGGCTATGACTTTCCCATGTTGCATGAGAACGCATCCTAACCCTTTGCTCGAAGCATCACAGATATAACAAATCCATCCGTATCAGATGGTATTGCTGTAAGCAGTGCGAAATGAGTCTCCTCTTGAGCTCTTGGAAACTCTTCTCGCATTCCTCGCTCCATACAAATTTTGTATCTTTCTGAGTTAACTGAGTTAACAGAGTAGCGATTCGAGAAAATACTTCTACGAATCTCCGATAATAACCAGCTAAGCCCAGAAAGCTACGCACTTCGGTCACCGACTTTGGTTGCTCCCAACTTTGTACTGCTTTAATCTTTGCCAAGTCAACAGATACTCCATGTTTTGACACCACGTGCCCAAGGAATGCTACTTCCTCAAGCCAGAACTCACATTTCTTTAGCTTGGCATAAAGCTTGTTTTCACGAAGCCTTTCATGTATCAGCTTCAAATGGTGTTCATGATCTTCACGGCTTTTGGAATAGATGAGGATGTCATCAATAAAGACAACAACAAATTGATCCAAATATTCCTTGAATACACGTTTCATCATAACCATGAAAGCAGCAAGAGCATTAGTCAATCCAAAAGACATGACTAAGAATTCATAATGCCGTCATCGAGGAGTTCGAAGGCGATGCGTGGAGTATCCTTAGTTTTAATCTTCAGCTGATGATATCCAGAACAAAGATCGATCTTTGAAAAGAATTTTGCTCCTTGCAACTGTTCGAACAGGTCATCAATGCAAGGTAGCGGATACCTATTCTTAATGGTGACAAGGTTAAATTATCGGTAGTCAATACAAAGTCGATACTCGCGTCTTTCTTCTTTACTTAATAAAACAGAGCACCCCAAGGAGATGTACTGGGGATTTAATGAAACCTATGTCTAACAATTCTCGTAGTTGGACTTTTAACTCTCGAAGTTCAATAGGAGCCATTCGATATGGGGTTTTAGAAATGTGTTTTGTATGCTACCAAGGTCGATAAAGAATTCAACATCACGCTCGGGGGTAGTAGAAGTTCTTCAGGAAATACATCAGGAAATTCTCTAACAACAGAGATATTATTCAAATCTGACTTGTCTTTGTTCAAATCCATAACATGGGCTAAGAAAGCTTGACATCCATTTTTCAATAAACGAATAGCTTTATGTCTTGATATGATAGTGACTGTTTTTAGTGGTTTAGTTGTTTGAATTCGTATGACAGGTTGGTTAGGAATATGAAAACTAACAACCTTATGAAAACAATCAATTTTGGCATGATGAGTGGTTAACCAATCAATTCCTAAAATCACATCAAAAGAAAGTATCTTTAAAGAGATAAGATCAACAAGTAATGTGATAGTGCCAACTTGGATCATGCAAGATTTATAAACTGTGGATGTAAAGAAAGTTTCACCCAACGGAGTCTCCATTGATAAATCAAAGTCTTATTTCTCTGGAGTCAAGTTTAAACGTTGAGCACAAGCAGGAGAGATAAAAGAATGGGTAGAACCGATATCTAGTAAGGTATAAACTTCGCAAGAGTTCAAGATTAGCTTACCCGTAATCACCTCGTTCGGGTTCCTCGCGTTTTGGCCAGTCACGACAAACGCTCTTCCAGGAACCGCTGATTTTGACTTATCTGGGACAGCCCTTGGAGTCACCATCCCTGTTGAACTTAGTTTTGCTACAGAACAATCCCGAGCTATGTGGACTTCCTTTCCACAGTTGTAACATACCTTGGATTGTTGTCAGGACAAGCCAATGATGATGTGTCCTCTTTCCGCATTTGTAACATCTAACCAAGGCCGTTCTCCTCCCTAGAATTTGCAGTCTTTGGTGTTTGGTGTTGCTGGCGATGTCTTCCCATCATTGTCGAATCTCCTCTTTCTCAAATTTTCACTGACTCACCTCTCCTATTATCACGACCACGATGACCCACCGAGTGGTTACCGCTTTGTTCAGTATTTTTCCTCCTCGTTGGTTATCATCGCTCGATGAATCGTCCACGGTATGATGACAGTTGTGGTCCCTCGATTGTACATACTCATTATCTCGCTCTAATAATTGAGCCATGTTTACAACATCTGAATATAAAGAAAATTTATGAGATATAAGATATTGCCAAATCTCGGGCTTTAGACCTCTCAGAAACATCCTTGTCATTCGTTCCTCATTTTCGACCAAATGAGGTGCAGACCTGGATAACTCTGCAAACTTCGCCTCGTCTTTGGGACACCGTCATGTTGTTTTGTTCCAAATCGATAAACTCCACCTCCTTCATACGCACCGAATACTTTCGTGAAAGTACTAGTCATTGAATAGTTTTGAAATGTTTCCTAAGACATGTTGAGTCCGGTCATTGGTACGCCTTCACAGAGACTCCCACCAAGAGGTCGCCTCACCATGGAATATAAAGGTGGCGAATGGAACCTTCTATTCCTCCATGCATCCCAAGACATCGAATATCTTGGTAATTTGCTTGACCCATGTTTCCGCCATGATCGGATCCGGCTTTCCCTTAAATTCTGGTGGTCCCAACTCTTTGAACTACTTGGATGTGACAAGCCGCGCATTGCTAGAATTTCCACCCGTATTCTGTGCACGAGTTTCCCTCGTCTAGTTTTGCATAAAATCCAAAAAACTTCTGAACATCCCATCATTCATCATTTGTTCGGTAGTGTTGTTTACATGGAGGATTATTTCCTTCCTATTGCACGCTTCTCTGGTTTGTAATTCAAAGGTTGTTCCACGCCTCATACACTCCATTGTTAACGTTCTCAACAGCCCATTCTAACATCGCCACACAAAAAGGGTTAATTAAACAAATTAACATATCACATAATATCCCTATATTATGGTGACCAACAAATAAGCTTAGATAGGACACACTAAATAAGGATTTACTCATCTCTCCCTCCTAGTTCTATTCCCGATCTCCGCCAGAGAACCATATCCCTAAGCTCGATATTAATCATGACGCCCCAAAATAGGTATACAACACCCATTTCGAAGTCGCCAAATACATGGTACATAAAGAAAACTACAACTTCAATAATACAATTGTCGTGCAAAATACGATAACACATACTGTGAGTTCAAATATAATTATTGTCTTCTAGACAATATCCACACTCAAATAAGTCCTCATTACAATTATTCAAACACTATTTTACAGAAATAGTGAAGACTGCTAAACATCTTTCTAGAACCATCACTCCGTACCCCGACTAGTTCCTGCTATGTTCTCACCTCCTGAGAAAAATGGAACAAAAAGGAAAAGGGTGAGCTCAACTAGCCCAGTAAAGAATATTATGACTAAGATAATATACAATAATTTATCGTTAGTCTTCAACAGGGAAACAAATCTGATAAAATATAATAGACAACAAGTTTTAGATCAACAACTGCAGCGGAAACAACAATCCATTAGAAGAGTCAAGTAGAGAATGAGTTCTACTATCTTCTAAGATTTAAAAGTCCATCATCAATATTTTATCCCGTAGAATAACAATCAATATACATCTTTAATCAAATATTCATCTTTGCACCATGTGCCAAAGATATTCATTTGTATCACCAAGTTGGTCATGTTCATCTCAACATCTGTTCATCTTTGCACTACGGGCCAAAGATATTCATCAGTTAATCATTTATCTTTGCACTACAGGCCAAAGATATTTAGTAATATCATCATTTTGGACTGAGGATGATGAATTTTTTTTTTAAAAAAACGAATCCAGTGAGACAGAAGGACAAATAGTAGGGATTCGTATAACAGTTTATCCAATGAGACTGAGGATGATGAAAAATCCATTAAAGCTATACATGCCAGTTTCCACTCTCTCGTTAGCCAACAAAATCATATGATTATTGAAGCAAGGTGCTGTTGCTTTATTTGGATGCATCAAGATAGCCACCGAGGTAAGTCTCATACAAGCCGAACCCTTCTAAACAAAATAAACAAAATCACGCTGAACCCTTCTGAAAATCAAATAAACTGTTAGAATTATAGGATCACACACACGCACACAAACGATAGAGAATTAAGAAGAACACAAGAGATTTACGTGGTTTCCCAATTTGGGTACTCCACAGGCGGCGGTTTATTGTTTATTGATGATTCCATGGTTACATAGGGCTTTACAATAGATTGTATATATATACCTACTAATCATATTCCAACCCTACTTCATATTATGGTCAATTACCCATAATACCCAATCCAATTAACAACCCACTAAGTTCAGGATTTGAGCCTCACTGCTCACTTGCCGCTTCCAAGAGTTTTTCCAGCTAGCGCCTGGCCATTAGCCCAGATGCCCCTCGCCGACGCAGAAGGCGCCCTTATTATCTTCCTGCCTTAGCTCCGGTAGCCGCTACCGCTACCAAGGCAAGATGATATCATGGGGCTGGGCTTCGGCCGCCTCGAGACCTTCTTTGCAACCTCGAAAAGGCTAGGCATCGCCCGCTCATTTTCGCATTCGCCACGCCTCCGCACTAACCCTTTTCGAAAGGGCTTTTATTATGAGTCACAAGTTCCCAACATAAACAAAATCATATTTTATTTATTTGGATGAATTTACGCCGAACCCTTCTGAGTCAATATTTTTTTTTTGTAAAATAAAATCTTATTATTTATTTTTTTTTCGAAAAAAATAAAATAAAATCTTATTTTATTTTTTTAGAAAATAAATAAAACATTTACTTATCTTATCTTTGAGAGGTAAGGATTTGATATCCATGACCACGTCTTGCATCCAAATTGAAGTAAGAGGTTTTGTTGCCACATGATTACTTAATTGGGTGTAACTTTCATTTTTTTTTCATCATAAGAAATGACCCATTATATTGAAGCTTTACACATCACTCCCTTATTAGCCAACAAAACTTTAATTTCTTCATATGTGCATATCCTTCTTAAGCTAGGTGCTGCTGCTTGCGTGCTGATTATATGATTACGCAAATTTAAGGCAGGAACCCAAGAATCCTTTTATAATCACCCACATCGAGCACCAATAATCAAATCTCTTGGGGCAGAAATCATCTCGCCTGCACTAACAAACCCGAGACCTGGTAATTTTTTTATTTTATTTTTGCGATAGGACCGAGGGAAATTGATTATAATCGTCCTCTAATTCATAATTCGTTTCGATTGTTGAAGGTGACTTGCTTCCAAGAAAAATCCTTGTTCACTTCTCTATTAAAGGTCAATTATAGTAATAATATTTGGAGCAAGACAAGAAACAGATGGTTGCCACTACTCCCATACCCAAAATCGAGTTATTTGAAGTGACTCATCTGAAATAAGGTCTTCCTCTTACACATATATACATAGCACGGGTACATAGCTCCTCGCTTAAACCAATACGTTACATATATGATGAAAATATGGCCTCTTTTGTTTGTACTCTTTTTCCTGCTTCTTCTTTTTTTATTCAGGTAACTCTAGTCTTTCTTTTGTCTTCCGAGCCCCATTACCTTGATTATATCTTGGTTTTTTCCCTCGAATCATAAAGGAAGATTGGTGCTTTTCAACAAACCACGAAGAAAAAAAAATGCTTTTTCTTTCTTTTGTTTTTCGAGCCCCATTACCATGATTACATCTTGGTTTTTTTTCCTCGAAATTCATCAAAAAAAGGCTATAATTTTTGCGACAAAAGAGGATTCGTTCCAAGCAGTTGATTCGTGGAGCAACAGGACCTTAGAGATATGAAGAAACAGCTCTTAGGTGGCCGAAGCCTACATGGTCGAACCCTAGGAGGCCGAAGCCTACATGGTCGTACCCTATAAGCTAAAGGGAACAACCCCTAGGTGGCCGAAGCCTACATGGCCGAACCCTAGAGGGCTGAAGCCTACATGGCAGAACCCTATAGGCTTTTTTTTTTAAGTATGAAGGGAACAACTAAGGAGGCCCCGTTTCTCAATGATTGGGGAAGGGTTCCCCTCCTTTGGTCTTTTTCGACGTCTTTTGGAAGCAATTCCAAACTTATGACCGTACAACTTTTCCTCCACTAGAGAAGGAATGCTTGTTTTTATATCTAGATGCTTGTGGAAGTTGGGATGACTTTCCCCATTCTGATCGCATTCTCCTTCACTTCTTGTCTTATTCATCTAACCACCTTCAGGAATGGCATCATTGGATCGACAAGGTACTTGGGAATGTTGACTATGTGGGTATACTGAAGAAACAACTGACATTCTTCAGTACATCAGGCTTTGCAGGGACATTCGTATCCAATCAGGACCATGGTGATCCTCTATATGTCATTCATATCCAACAAGACATTCTTCATTCGTCACGGCTTGGGGGAATGCACCTCTACTATGGAGGACGTCTATGTCATCTACCAATCTACCAGTAAGCATTTTCCCCCTGCGCGTGAGTCACGCCTTTAGTGAGATGATCGCGCAAAATATTGTAAGTGTTGAAGTCTTGATTCCAGTGTCTGAACACTTCGCAGGGCTTGATGTTTTGCAAGCCTCGAAAACAAAAGTCCTAAGAGAGGGAACCTCTAGGGGAGCAAACCCTAGAATAGCGAGCCTTAGAGGAGCTCTCCTAAGATATTTTGAAAATCTTCGATCTAATCTTTCTTACCCTCTCTTGAAATTTCTCTTTTCTTTAGAATCAAGAAGTCATTGAGAACCAAGAATTCTGTGAAGGCCTGAAAGTCTTGAAGGCCTGGTAGCTTTGAAGGCCTGATAGCCTCGAAGACCTGCTGATAGCCTTGAAGACCTACTGATAACCTCGAAGGCCTGATAGCCTCGAAGGCCTGAAGATAGCCTCGAAGGTCTGCTTATAACATCGAAGGCCTGATAGCCTCGAAGGCCTAATAGCATCGAAGGCCTAAAGATAACATTGAAGACCTGCTGATAGCCTCGAAGACCTGCTGATTCAAAGGCCTGATAGCCTCGAAAGGCCAAACTTTAGGTATTCCTCTATCTTCAATTCGACAGGTCATGGCCTTTAGATCATGAACTTTCGTAGTTTTTTTTCCATTTCCTGCATGTATCAGAAAATCATGTACATATATTTCATATAAACTAACACTTGAATTTATACTTTTTTTTCTTTTTCTTTTTTTATAAATCAGAAGAAATAAATCAAGTATAAGTGAAAGTTTGACAAATTTATTGATAATCAAATTGCTTTTAACGAAAAGCATAACATTTCATATGATAAATCTTGCTTTTGTCAGTGAAAGCATAACGTTCACCACTTTTAGAGATAAAGTGTAACTTTTTTGGGGTTGAGGGTTTATACTCAGGTGCCTCAATTACTTTTATTAAAGTTGAAAGTATAACTTTTCGGGTCTAAGGGCTTATAGTCAGGTGCCTCATTCACTTTTAATGATAAAGTGTAACACTCGTGTGCCTCGTTACTTGGGTCGTCCAATTTCTTGGCAAGTGCAATCTACGAGGACTTGAAAATGGGTGCCTCGTCATTTGGGTCATCCAATATTTTGGCAAGTGCAGTCTACGAGGACTTGAAATCGGGTGCCTCGTCACTTGGGTCGTCCAATATCTTGGCAAGTGCAGTCTACGAGTACTTAACCACCGTTTAGAGTGGACCACCATTTTGGGGGGGTTTTTTTTTTTTAGTCGTCAATTCTTGTGCATCCTCCCTTGGTCATCCAATTTACTTGGCAAGGGATATTTCTGAGGACTTAAACCACCATTTTTGGTGGACCACCATCTTGGGTGGATTTTTAATTCATATGTAGTTTTGAGTTTGTTCGATGGCACGTATTGAGTTCTTGACTTCTGGGACTACACTATGGGTGATAGTGTTGCACGTTTCTTCTCCTAGTTCAATCTCCCCGGCCGCTAGTTTCTCATGGTATATCCTCCGCAAACTGTAATAATCCAGAGTGGAATGCCCTGCGTATTGATGATATTCTCAGAAGTCTGGTCTTCTTTTCATTTCTTCCGTTACAACCGATCGGGGCCTTGGAGGTTTCACCACTCCGTGCTTGACTCATTGTTCGTACAGGCTCCTGAACGCCTTCTCGCTGCATGTGATAGCCTCCGGAACTGGCATTCTGGTATACATGTCCCCATGTTTTTCTTTGCTTCGTTCAAATTTCTCATTCTTCTCCATCTCACCCCCTGTGGTTTTGACTGAGAATCCACCAAAGCCGTCGTTGCTGTCCTCTTGCTCTTCCATGTATCCATCGCATGGCTGGTGGAAAATTTCATGATTCCCCCCAAGTCTTGTGCAAAAGATGAGAGGGTCGCTAATGAATCACACGCCTTGGTAATGAGGTGGGGCTTGAAGGCGTCTAAAGCACCATTGTTGCATATGCTAACCAAGTTCATTTCCTCAATTGGCTCTGCACACTTCTGTGCTTGGGCCCAGAACCTATCCACGTAATCTGACAGCTCCTCGTTTGGCTTCTGCTTGAATTGCATGAGCTCTACGATGGTTACCTGTTTCTACACATAGAAAAATTTCTTAAAAAATTGCAATTTTAGGTCATCCCAATCATGGACCGACCCCTTCTCCAAATTGTAGTACCAACTGAAGGCACTATCCGTCAAGGTTTTGTTGAATTCTCGCATCAACAAGTTGTGGTTGTTCACTTCATCATATCTTAGCCACGGAGACATCGACTCTACGAACCTGGCAATATGTTCCCCGGTGTTTCCTTTCTCCCAGGCCCGTTGTATTTTGGAAACTGCGGGGGATGTTCAATATACCCTATCGGGTAAGGTTGCCTTCGAATGTGTGCCGGGTAAGGTGGAGTAAAATCTAACTCCGAGGGTCGAGATGTCTGCCTACAAAGTTGATTGATAACATCGATCATATCATCCTTAAATCACGCATCTTGGCTCGTGGCGTGAACTCTCTGGGTATGTAAATTGGGCCGATGTACACCGCATCATGTAAAATTCAGATCGGTTGTGCTTGCCAGGGTCGGTTCGTTGAATGAGGCTTGGGATGGTTGGTATCTGCACTCGTGAAAATGTGGGAATAGTAATCGGAATAATGTTTATCTTAGGCTGGCTAACTTTTAGTCTGGGTTGTGGCACGTCACCACTATTTTGATGTTCCAAGTAGATGATTGGAACGGACTGATTCTCCGTCAATGGAGGTGCGGTCTAATTCTCCTTATTGTTGCTATCGTTGTTGTTTTCCTCCACTCCTGCCGGTTCTCCTTGTGAATTGTCT
Source organism: Panax quinquefolius (assembly GCA_020205615.1). NCBI lineage: Eukaryota > Viridiplantae > Streptophyta > Magnoliopsida > Apiales > Araliaceae > Panax > Panax quinquefolius. The sequence continues at coordinate 84,885,683 of CM035166.1, forward strand.
GGGAACATGGCCTTGAAAGCGGGAATCTGCATCAACTACTGGCTGAAATTTCCCATTTCCTCTAGCTTCCTCTACATCTCCAGCATCATAGCCATCATCATACATTGTTCTTCCCGTGCTTCCTTTAACGCCTTGAGCATCTCCAGTTGCACAACATTTGCCTACTCTCCACTTTCTTCCTAGTTTTGCCCTCCCGCGCCTGTCTACCTGACATTCGCTAGTTGTTGATCCAGTTTGTATGGTGATGTTGAACTTCCTTCCGAGACGTCTTCAAGGATTAGTTGATCGAGATTTAGATTCACGCCTTGGAAAGCTTGACTTGCTTGCCTTGGAACTTGACCCGGTGAGGTAATGTTATTTGTTGGTGAAGTAGCTCTTCCTGTAATTCTCCCACTTCGAGTTGTGGGCATGCCCTTCAGGAATTCTACACCTCCCCAACAGAGTCGCCAAATAAATGTGGGCAAGGAAATCGTACCTTGCTAGGGTTATGGTTTCGTGTTGGCTGAGGAGGAGAGAAATCCACGAAGAGCACGGAATTGATTGGTTGATTGAAGAGGGGAAAATGACAGGTGGGCGATTACTCCAACGACGCGTGGCAGAACTCCTAGAAACCGAGAACCGTGTTAGGGTAGCAGGGATTCCAAGAGCCTTCTTGAGTCCTTCGAGTTGAGAGAATGTCCAAACCCCTTTAATACTTTTAGGTGGAATCTCCAAGCCTTTAAGTCACCAAAAGGGTCCCTTTGATCTTCCAAGAGTCCAAGTCTTGAGTCTGAAGAGAAGTCTCATTCCCAATGAAACGGAAGGGGTATTTATAGGTTTCTCTGGAAAGTAGTCATGTGCAAGGCACATGCTTTCAGGGAAATTCTAGAAATACCCTTTAGTCATTAGAATAATGCCCATATTTCCCTGTCCTTCTAGCCACAAATCCAATCCCTCAATTAATTCCCAAAACGAGCCGCCTCCATGAGCCTTCTGTCTCGGAACACGTGAAGGCTTCTCTCGGGTCGTGTACATTTATTTTCGTCTTTTCTGTCTTCATTCCAATTAGGTTATACGAACCCTAATTTGCACATTTAATGAGGTCGTGGAACCCTAATTGCGCATTTAATTCAATCAGGTCATGTGAACCCTAATTTTACACTTGGGCTCACACTTCCGTATTCCATTTCGTAATTAATTCATCCACTTTCTTTAATAGTGCTATTAACTATTAAATTTCATTTCCCAATATATGTATATATTTCACCTTTATATACATGGTTAATTTTCTAAAAAATAACATATTTCAAAATATATATATAACACATACATTTCAGTACACCAAAAATGGCATCTAGTGAAGGACAAATCCTTCACTAGAGGCCCTATATCACTCACAAGTGATTTATTGCGAAGAAATATTTCTGTCACACAAGTGCTCGCATTAGACCTCCTCGCATTAAACTCACAGAGAATTGAGTTTACTATCGTAAGGAATGAAAGGAAATGTGGCTTAAGTTGGATAACTAGCTAGGTGGCAACTAATACACTTAACATGTCTAAAACAATTCAAATTGTCTCATCGAAGTTGATGGCATGGATCAAACTACAACCCCCGGACAATGAAGTCAAGAAATGATGTAAGACCATGACGTAATGAATGTTAACAAGGCTGATCATGAAGACAATGTGATGATGCAAGACATGATTGACTATGAAAAGCCAAGGAAAAGGAAATTGCAGATCGGTGGAGATGGAGGAGGCTGAATTAAAGGACTTACTCACATTAAACAAGCTCAGGGGGTCAAGGAGGGAAATCAGAGAACCCAATTGGATGAAAGGATACGTGAAGTTAGTAGGATATCTTTTAGGAGTGACAGCTAGGCTATCCATGTGCTAATAAAGTACCAATCAAAATGAGGAGTTTGTTATTTAGATTTCTGTACCAATGATTGTACTATACACTCATTTGTAATCGAAAATAGGGCATTGAATGAAATAGAAACCTTCCTTTCTTATCTGTTTTCTCTATTTTCTTAGTCTAGCAGTATACTGTAAACTACATCAACAACAACTCCACTCAACCTTTAATAGCCAGGTGTCTTATAATTCATAATATATTAACCACTCATGATTTTTTTAAATGATTTAGCACACATGTATTATATACGATTTACTACACTATATATATATATATATATATATATATATATATATATTACATTACATTTTACATGTAATTCCAGTAAATCATTATTTGATCATTTGTACATTTACAATTATGTATAAAAATCATCCCACTAATTATGGAATTAATCCATAATTAATTTTAACACTTTTGTTCAATGAACCAATTAATTAGAATAATTAATATTTAATTTATAATTATTTTAATTCACTAATTTAATTTATACAACTAATTGTATAAAATTAAATTTAATTATATCCTTCCTTCCATAAATTGTTTATAAATTGTTTCAAAACAATTTATTTAACCTATACATTTTGTCTCAAATTAAATATTAATTTACTAATTTGACACCAATATTTATATATTGGTTCGTCAAACGTATTCAATTATACTTACTTGGCGTAATATCGAATATTAAGTCATTAACCATGTTAAGTTTAATTATTGTAACATAGTGAGAATTCTCCAAAATATTGAAAATTATATTTTATAATTCCAAATATTTTCTAACACTTTACTATTTCTCATTTAATCGAATAAATTTCTATATTCCGTTAATTAAAGTAAATATATTAGCTTTCTCATTTCATAGTTTTAATTCATCTTTATTTGGCATAATATATTAAGCCATCTCATAAATATACTACATTTCTATGTAATATATATATATATATATATATATATATATATATATATATATATATAATGAGTTTAATTAATTCCCTCATTTTTATTAAAATAAAATACTCACATTAATTTACTATTTAATTAAGTGAATTGATCACATCATTTATGAAATTTAATTCATAATAACTCAATTGTTGTTCAAGGCTTATTATTAAAATTATATTATTCATAATAAAATCTAAACTAAATCTCAATTAATTAATTGATTTTTTTACTTCGTATTCCATTTCGTAATTAATTCATCCACTTTCTTTAATAGTTTAATTAACTATTAAATCTCATTTCCCAATATATGTATATATTTCACCTTTATATACATGGTTAATTTTCTAAAAAAATCACATATTTAAATATATATATATATATATATATATATATATATATATATATATATATATATATATATTATATAACACATACATTTCACTACACCCAAAATGGCATCTAGTGAAGGACAAATCCTTCACTAGAGGCCCTATATCACTCAGAAGTGATTTATTGCGAAGAAATATTTTCTTCACACGAGTGCTCGCATTAGACCTCCTCGCATTAAACTCACAGAGAATTGAGTTTACTATCGTAAGGAATGAAAGGAAATGTGGCTTAAGTTGGATAACTAGCTAGGTGGCAACTGATACACTTAACATGTCTAAAATAATGCAATTGCTCACTGAAGTTGATGGCATGGATCAAACTACAACCCCTGGACAATGAAGTCAAGAAATGACGAAGACCATGACGTAATGGATGTTAACAAGGCTGATCATGAAGACAATGTGATGATGCAAGACATGACCGACTATGAAAAACGAAGGAAAAGGAAATTGCAGATCGTGGAGATGGAGGAGGTGAATTAGAGGACTTGCTCACATTAAACAAGCTCTCGGGGGTCAAGGAGGAAATCAGAGAACCCACTTGGATGAAAGGATACGTGAAGTTAGTAGGATATCTTGTAGGAGTGACAGCTAGGCTATCCATGTGCTAATAAAGTACCAATCAAAATGAGGAGTTTGTTATTTAGATTTTTGTACCAATGATTGTACTAAACACTCATTTGTAATCGGAAATAGGGCATTGAATGAAATAGAAACCTTCCTTTCTTATCTGTTTTCTCTATTTTCTTAGTCTAGAAGTATACTGTAAACTACATCAACAACAACTCCACTCAACCTTTAATAGCCAGGTGTCTTATAATTCATAATATATTAACACCTCATGATTTTTTTAAATGATTTAGCACACATGTATTATATACGATTTACTACACTATATATATATATATATATATATATATATATATATATATATATATATATATATATATATATTACATTACATTTTACATGTAATTCCAACAAATCATTATTTGATCATTTGTACATTTACAATTATATATAAAAATCATCCCACTAATTATGGAATTAATCCATAATTAATTTAACACTTTTGTTCAATGAACCAATTAATTGGAATAATTAATATTTAATTTATAATTATTTTAATTCACTAATTTAATTTATACAACTAATTGTATAAAATTAAATTTAATTATATCCTTCCTTCCATAAATTGTTTATAAATTGTTTCAAAACAATTTATTTAACCTATACATTTTGTCTCAAATTAAATATTAATTTACTAATTTGACACCAATATTTATATATTGGTTCTTCAAACGTATTCAATTAAACTTACTTCGTAATATCGAATATTAAGTCATTAACCATGTTACGTTTAATTATTGTAACATAGTGAGAATTCTCCAAAAATATTGAAAATTATATTTTATAATTTCAAATATTTTCTAACACTTTACTATTTCTCATTTAATCGAATAAATTTCTTTATTCCTTTAATTAAAGTCAATATATTAGCTTCCTCATTTCATAGTTTTAATTCATCTTTATTTGGCATAATATATTAAGCCATCTCATAAATATACTACATTTCTATGTAATATATATATATATATATATATATATATATATATATATATAATGAGTTTAATTAATTCCCTCATTTTTATTAAAATAAAAATATTCACATTAATTTACTATTTAATTAAGTGAATTGATCACATCATTTATGAAATTTAATTCATAATAACTCAATTGTTGTTCAAGGCTTATTATTAAAATTATATTATTCATAATAAAATCTAAACTAAATCTCAATTAATTAATTGATTTTTTTACTTCCGTATTCCATTTCGTAATTAATTCATCCACTTTCTTTAATAGTTTAATTAACTATTAAATCTCATTTCCCAATATATGTATATATTTCACCTTTATATACATGGTTAATTTTCTAAAAAAAATCACATATTTAATATATATATATATATATATATATATATATATATATATATATATATATATATATAACACATACATTTCACTACACCCAAAATGGCATCTAGTGAAGGACAAATCCTTCACTAGAGGCCCCTATATCACTCGAAGTGATTTATTGCGAAGAAATATTTTCTTCACACGAAGAGCTTTCAGATTAGACCTCCTCGCATTAAACTCACTTGAGAATTGAAGTTTACTATCGTAAGGAATGAAAGGAAATGTGGCTTAAGTTGGATAACTAGCTAGGTGGCAAATCGATACACTTAACATGTCTAAAACAATGCAAATTGTCTCATTGAAGTTAATGGCATGGATCAAACTACAACCCCGGACAATGAAAGTCAAGAAATGACAGAAGACCATGACGTAATGGATGTTAACAAGGCTGATCATGAAGACAATGTGATGATGCAAGACATGACTGACTATGAAAAATGAAGGAAAAGGAAACTGCAGATCAGGTGGAGATGAAGGAGGCTGAATTAGAGGACTTGCTTACATTAAACAAGCTCAGGAGGTCAAGGAGGAAAATCAGAGAACCCACTTGGACGAAAGGATACGCGAAGGGCAAAAGTGGCAATATCTAATGAATAGGATATCTTGGTGTGATAGCTAGGCTATCCATGTGCTAATAAAGGACCAATCAAAATGAGGAGTTTGTTATTGAAATTTCTGTACCAATGATTATATTAAACACTCATTTGAAATCGGAAATAGGGCATTGAATGAAAATAGAAACCTTCCTCTCCTATATGTTCTCTCTATTTCGTTAGTCTAGCTGTAGACTGTAAACTACAGCAACAACAACTCCACTCACCTTTAATAGCCTGGTGTCTTATAATTCATAGTAATAGGCAAAAATCACTTTTACCCTAATGTGGTTGTAGTGTTTTAAGCAATTAGCCACTATGCTTTAAAAATATTCAATTGACCCACTGTGATTTTTAAAAATGTACAATCAAGCCATTCTGTCCAATTTGACTAACCGACGTCTAAAAATATCCTATATGACTTTTTGAAAAAAAAAATATTACGTGTATTTGCTGACTGGGCGGGAGAAAGTTTGGTTATCCTACGTGGCTTTTTTCTTTTTCTTTTCCTTTTATCTCTTTTCAAAATAATACAAATAATATATCAAAATTTTTATATCAATGAGATCTATTACAACATTATATTAATTTCTACAAAAATAAAAAATAAAAAATCATTAATTACGTGGCAAAAAATAATTAAAATAATAATAAAATTAAAATAAATATTTTAATTCATTTTCTTTATTTGTATTCTTTTCTTATCTCTTTTCCTTTCTTTTAATAATTATTTTTATTATAAAGATTAATACTAATATATATTTTAATGATATAAAAAGGTAAGTTCATAATTAACATAAAATAGAAAATTAGTTTTAAAAATAAAAATAAAATATTAGTTTGATTAAGATTTACCATGGTAATAATTTTAAAAATAATTAATTTTAAAATAAAATAAAATATTAATTTTTAATATAATTAATTAATTTTAAAAATAAAAACAAACATTTTTAAAATAAAATAATTAAAATAATAAAATTAAAATAAATATTTGGAATTAATCATTAACTTGTAAAATGATTATTTTATTTTTATTTTTAAAATTAATAATTTTATTTTAATTATTAATCAATCCGGTTAAAAAAAATATTTTTATGTTTTATTTTCTTTCTTTTCCTTTACCTAAATATTTATAATATGTATAATATTAATAAAAATTAATATTATAATATTCATAATATGTATGTTTTAAAATACTTATAAAATTTTAAAAATTAAAATATTTTTTATGTTTTATTTTCTTTCTTTTTCTTTACCTAATCAGATCAGATCTTCTCCTCCCTCCCCGGTTCGCCGCCGTCCAGAGCTTCTTCCGGCCTAGAAGAATCCGAGAAGTTCCTCGAGTTTTTTTAGTGGAAAGTCCTTGGGGGTTACATGAGGAGTCATTTAGCCTTGATTTCTATCGAAAAATCTGAGAGAATGATAATGGCGATTTGGGCTCTGAAAGAGAGGATTTCAAGAAGGAAATGAAGGTTCCATTGTCATCTGAATTGGATCCTGATTATGTTGGGGAAGCTAGTTATGGCCTTAGAGAGAACCCCAATAAATCTTGGAGGATTTCAGATTCAAAACATGGTGATTTGAAGAAATTAAATCTCTGTAAAGAATGTGGCAAAGGGTTTCCTTCATTGAGAGCTCTTTCTGGGTTGTTCTGGCCGGATTCTACGACTTTGGGTGGGCGACTAGTGGTGTTGGGTCGACGAATTCCAGGTTTCAATTTTGGCGAGGAAGAAGATGAACATTAGGGTTTGAGTTTGAATTAATTAGAAAAAAAATGAGGATAAATAATATTTTAATGAGTTATGTTTGTAATTTGTATTATTTCTTTTTTGTCTAAAAATTTCAAAAAAATTATTTGGTCTTATACCGTCAAATATAATCATGTACATGGCAAAATTATATTTTTATTTATTATTTTATTTTAGGCTTATCTATTCATTTTGAAGGAGAAAGAAAATAGGAAATGAAAAATTATTAAAAAATAAATTAAAATATTTATTAAAATTTTATTATTATTTTATTTATTTTTTGTCACATAATCAATGATTTTATTTTATTATTTTTTTTGTGTTGCCACATCAGAAAATAATGATTTTTTTTTCAATGCCACGTGTGTAATTATTTGAAGTCCGTCCAAGAAATTGGAAGGAATGACTTGATTGTACATTTTTAAAAACCACAGTGTGTCAATTGAATATTTTTAAAGCACAGTGATTAATTGCTTAAACACTACAACCACAGTGGAGTAAAAGTGTTTTTTTCCATTCATAATACATTAACACCTCATGTTTTTTTTAAATGATTTAGCCACATGTATTATATATGATTTACTATATTACTATACATATGCACATATATAATACACACACACACACACACACACACACACACACAAACAAACACACACACACACACGCGCACACACACACACACACACACACACACACACACACACACACACACATATATATATATATATATATATATATATATATATATATATATATTACATTTTACATGTAATTCCAATAAATCATTATTTGATCATTTGTACATTTATAATTATGTATAAAAATGTGAGACCCCAAATTTTATGAAATAAAAGTATTCAATTTTTCTATTTTAGTAAATGGTTAAATTGATAAAATATTAAAGTTAAGGGTGATATGTGATTTTTTTTTAAGTAGACAAGTTGTCATAAAATACCTGGTTACTATTCACTCTAGTATTATTCACTCGGGTATTTGGGATACTTTTTGTGTCGGAGTACTATTCATGAGTTACTATTCACGAATTACTATTCATGAGTTACTATTCACGAGTGCCTATTCATGAGTTACTATTCACGAGTTACTATTCACGAGTTACTATTCTTGAGTTACTATTCACGAGTTACTATTCATGAGTTACTATTCATGAGTTACTATTCACGAGTTACTATTCATGAATTACTATTCACGAGTTACTATTCACAAGTTACTATTCACGAGTTACTATTCACGGAATACTATTCACCCGAACAAAATATATTTCTTTTCGGTCCAAATTATTTTTGGGTACAATATTATTCCATGAAGAGATGTACTAATTTTTCAGACCGTTGGTTGAAATTATAACAGAAAAGCTTTTTATATAAAATAGAATACTTTTATAAAGTTATTCTATAAATAGAATATATTATATTCTATTATGTATAGTGTTTTGCATAGTAAAATCTTTTATATAAAATGTAATACTTTTATAAAGTTATTCTATAAATAGAATATATTATATTACATTGTGTATAGTGTTTTGCGATAGTAAAATCTTTTTATATAAAAATGTAATACTTTATTAAAGTTATTCTATAAATAGAATATATTATATTTTATTACGCATAGTGTTTTGCATAGTGTCTGCATATAGTGTTTGCATAGTAAAAATCTTTTTATATAAAATAGAATATATTATATTTTATTTAAAAGATTTTGCTTTAAATATGGACCGTCCGATTAAAGTAAATCAACTGGACCGTTTCATGGGGTTGGTTCTTATTCATTCCATTCTTCTATAAATAGAAGCTCATTCTTTCATTATTTCTTATTTAATTCATTTGAAACTCTCTAGAGAGAAACTATAGAGAATTCTTCTTCTATAATCTTGAGCGTATTTCTTTAGAGTTTAAGAAAACTTTGAGAGTAGTGCAAGTTTTCTTCGAGTATATCCTCGCCCTACTAGTTGAAATACTCTTATTTGAAAGGTAAAGGGATATTGTTATAGTAAGGGGTGTTATTCTTTCTTATTCATGAAGAGAACTTCTGTTATTCCATTATTTATTATTCTGTTGGAATAACCTGTAAAAGTGGCATACCCTATACATAACCTGTATACGCGGCATACCCTATACCTGGTGAAATCCTTATGTTATTCCATTCTTTATTATTCTGTTGGAATAACCTGTATGCGTGGTTTACCCTATACTTGGTGGAATGACCTGTATATGCGGTTTACCCAATACTTGGTGATCTTCTTTTATTATTCCGCATTTATTATTCTGTCAGAATATCTTGTCGGTGTGAATTTCACCTGACCTGGTTCCATTACTTATTATTCCGTATTTACGATTCTGTTGGAATATCCTGTCTGTGTATTTTACACCGGACCTAGTTCCGTCTTTATTATTCTGTATTTATTATTCTGTTGAGAATAACCTGTCTGTGCGGTTTCTATCGCATGCATGGTGAATCCTTCTGTTATTCCATTCTTTATTATTCTGTTGGAATAACCTGTCTATGTGAATACCACATGCATGGTGAATGATCCTTTATATTCATTCCTTATTATATTGTGGAAATAATCTGTTTAAGTGGATTACCGCATGGCGGTAAAAATCCATATGCAGTTTCATATATTCTTTATTATATTGTTGGTTATTGGTTTTACAGTTGTATGTCTTTGACCCATAGTGAAACGATGATAGGTTGTTGAATATCTTTGGCCTATGTGCAAAGATGAATTGTTAATTGATAGCTTTGGCCCGTAGTGCAAAGATGGACAGGTGTATGACATGATCATGACCACTGGTGATACTAATGAATATCCTTGGCCGTAGTGCAGGGATGATTCGATGATGAAAATTATTTATTTAGCTGAGTCTCAGCGATGGATTTTATAGTTGAACATCTTTGGAACGTAGTGCAAAGATAGACAACTGATTGGTATGATCATTGTTATTACATCTGAATATCTTTAGCCTTTGGGGTAAGGATATTGAGTAAATGTTATATTAAGCCTTTGTGGCAAGAAGGAATTGTTTATTCACATTATTATAAATATGAATTGTGAATTTAACTAACATCTTTGGTGGTTCAGGTGAAGACACGTGATGAAAGTTCTATTTGTCTTGAGTATAGCAAAGAACTGTTGATGAGTATTACAGGAATAAAATATCAACGATGGACTTTTAATTTGGAGGAGAAAGTAGACATTATGTTCTACTTGACTCTTCTAATGGATTGTTGATTCCGCTGCAATTATGGTTGAAAAGTTTTATTATCTATCATATATTCTAAATCTCTAATTTATTCTGATAAAGGCTGTTGATAAATTAATTATCTTAGCCATGATATTCTTTACTGGGCTAGTTGTGCTCACCCTTTTGCTTCACAATTTCTTTCAGGTAATAAGAGTGTAGCAGAATTCGGCGGGGATAACAGGAAATAGTGTGATGGTTCGAGATCGTCAAGTTTCTCAATACATTATAAAAGCGGCATTTATTATGCAACAAATAATTGTATTGAAGACCTAAGATGTGTGTGTCGTATTTTATACGTCACATAATAATTGATTTTGGCGAACAACAATAGGGTGATGAGAACCCGACTTTGAAAGCATCAAAAGTGCACCTCATTAGAATGAATATGATAGTAATCTTCTCGTTCTTCTTTGGGGTCTTAAAATATTTCTTTGCAGATTTTATATGGCATTGTAACAATTTGAGTTTGATATCGCTCACGAGACAATATTGTATTAAAACTCACGATTAGCTCGTAATTCGTATTTTATACGATAGTTCAACAGTTGTATAAATGGAGTTTTTATTTGATTTTTATAATGTGATATCTGGCGACTCAAAATGGGTGATGTATACCTAATTTTGGGGGCGTCACAATTGGTATCAGAGCTTAGGGATATGGTCAGCTGGCGGAGATAAGAGTCTAGAACTAGGAGGGGAGAGACGAGCTATATACTTCGCTAGTGTGTGACTTACCTAAGCTGAAATTGTTTACTTGATAAGTTGACAAATTGTGATATGTTAATTAACCTTTGTTTTGAAGCTATATTCTAGAATGATATCTGAAATACAGGAGATGAGAAATGGGAAAATCATGATAGCGAGGAAATTACCGGGAAGGTACAATCTGAAAATAAAGCAATATATTCTCATCTCTTCGAATATCAGGTACGTACATAAATTTCGAGGGCGAAATTTCATAAGGAGGGGAGATTGTGAGACCCCAAATTTTATGAAATAAAAGTATTCAATTTTTCTATTTTAGTAAATGGTTAAATTGATAAAATGTTAAAGTTAAGGGTGATATGTGAATTTTTTTTTAAGTAGACAAGTTGTCATAAAATACCCGGTTACTATTCACTCTAGTATTATTCACTCGGGTATTTGGGACACTTTTTGTGTCAGAGTACTATTCATGAGTTACTATTCACGAGTTACTATTCATGAGTTACTATTCACGAGTTACTATTCACAAGTTACTATTCACGAGTTACTATTCACAAGTTACTATTCACGAGTTACTATTCACGGGATACTATTCACCCGAACAAAATATATTTCTTTTCGGTCCAAATCATTTTTGGGTACAATATTATTCCATGAAGAGATGTACTAATTTTTCAGACCGTTGGTTGAAATTATAACAGAAAAGCTTTTTATATAAAATAGAATACTTTTATAAAGTTATTCTATAAATAGAATATATTATATCCTATTATGCATAGTGTTTTGCATAGTAAAATCTTTTTATATAAAACAGAATACTTTTATAAAGTTATTCTATAAATAGAATATATTATATTCTATTGTGCGTAGTGTTTTTTGTATAGTAAAATATTTTTATATAAAACAGAATACTTTATTAAAGTTATTCTATAAATAGAATATATTATATTTTATTATGCATAGTATTTGCATAGTGCCTGCATAGTAAAAATCTTTTTATATAAAATAGAATATATTATATTTTATTTAAAAGATTTTGCTTTAAATATGGATCGTCCGATTAATGTAAATCAATCTGGACCGTTCATGGGTTGGTTACTATTCGTTCCATTCTTCTATAAATAGAAGCTCATTCTTTCATTATTTCTTACGAATTCACTGAAACTCTAGACAGAGAAACTATAGAGAGAATTCTTCTTCTATAATCTTGAGCGTATTTCTTAAGAGTTTAAGAAAACTTTGAGAGTAGTGTAAGTTTTCTTCGAGTATATCCTCGCTCTAGTAGTCGGAATACTCTTATTTGAAAGGTAAAGGGATATTGTTATAGTAAGGGGTGTTAATCTTTCTTATTCATGAAGAGAACTTCTGTTATTCCATTCTTTATTATTCTGTTGGAATAACCTGTAAAAGTGGCATACCCTATACATAACTTGTATACGCGGCATACCCTATACATGGTGAAATCCTTATGTTATTCCATTCTTTATTATTCTGTTGAAATAACCTGTATGCGTGGTTTACCCTATACTTGGTGGAATGACCTTTATATTATTCTTTATTATTTATTAATTATTTTAATTCACTCATTTAATTTATACAACTAATTGTATAAAATTAAATTTAATTATCTCCTTCCTTCCATAAATTGTTTCAAAACAATTTATTTAACCTATACATTTTGTCTCAAATTAAATATTAATTTACTAATTTGACACCAATATTTATATATTGGTTCTTCAAACGTATTCAATTATACTTACTTGGCATAATATCGAATATTAAGTCATTAACCACGTTACGTTTAATTATTGTAACATAGTATTATTTCCCATTTAATAGAATAAATTTCTTTATTCCGTTAATTAAAGTCAATATATTAGCTTCCTCATCTCATAGTTTCAATTCATCTTTATTTGGCATAATGTATTAAGTCATCTCATAACTATACTACAATTATATATAATATATATATATATATATATATATATATATATATATAATGAGTTTAATTAACTCCCTCATTTTTATTAAAATAAAATACTCATATTAATTCACTATTTAATTAAGTTAATTGATCACATCATTTATGAAATTTAATTCGTAATAACTCTATTGTTGTTCAAGGCTTATTATTGAAATTATATTATTCATAATAAAATCTAAACTTAATCTCAATTAATTAATTGATTTTTTTTCACTTAGTATTTCATTTCTTAATTAATTCATCCACTTTTTTTAATAGTTTAATGAACTATTAAATCTCATTTAATATATATATATATATATATATATATATATATATATATTTCACCTTTATATACATGGTTAATTTTCCCAAAAAAATCACATATTTCAAAAATATATATATAACACATATACATTTATTCAAACCCGACATGTTTCATAACAATTAGTATTTTATTTATTTAATTCTTATTTTAATAATTTCAGAAAATCCGAAAAATCACATTCTTCCCCTCTTATAAGAATTTCGTTCTCAAAATTACAAATACTGAACCACTTACTCAATTTTCGTCTAATTTCTTACAAAATTTTAATGTTGAATTACTTCAACGTACTATTTCCACTTAGGTGTTATATTACCTATCTAATCCCTTTTCTCAACAAATTCTTATAGATTTTATTTAATAATCTTTATTAAACTCAATTATATTCCGAGTATTACTTTATCTTTTAACACGATAACTTTCTTCTCTAAGGATCATTGTAAGCCATAATTGTCATAATAGTTCAATATTATAATTTACAAAACTCATAATGTGACAACCCCAAAATAGGTATACAACACCCATTCTGAGTCGCCAAATACATGGTACAGAAAGCAAACTACAACTTCAATAATACAATTATCGTACAAAATACGACAACACATACTGTGAGTTCAAATACAAATATTGTCTTCTAGACAGTATCCACACTCAAATAATTCCTCATTACAATTATTTAAACACTATCTTACAGAAATAGTGAGGACTGCTAAAATATCTTTCTAAAACCATCACTCGCACTACCCAGACTAGTTCTCTTTATGTTCTCACCTCTTGAGAAAAATGGAACAAAAAGGAAAAGGGTGAGCTCAACTAGCCCAGTAAAGAATATTATGACTAAGATAATATACAACAAATTATCGTTAGTCTTCAACAGGAAAAAATCTGATAAAATATAATAGACAACAAGTTTTAGATCAACAACTGCAGCGAAAACAAAAATCCATTAGAAGAGTCAAGTAGAGAATGAGTTCTACTATCTTCTAAGATTTAAAAGTCCATCATCAATTTTATCCCTGTAACAACAATCAATATACAACTTTAATCAATATTCATCTTTGCACTCTGAAGCCAAAGATATTCATTTGTATCACCAGTTTAGTTGGTCATGTTCATCTCAACACTGTTCATCTTTCGCTCTCTGGGCCAAAGATATTCATCAGTTAATCATTCATCTTTGCACTACAGGCCAAAGATATTCAGTAATATCATCATTTAGGACTGAGGATGATAAAAAATATTTTAAAGAAAATGAATCCAGTGAGACAGAAGAACAAATAGTAAGGATTTGTAAAACAGTTTATCCAAGATCAATAATACTCCATAATAACCAATTTTGAAACAAAATTCAAGAATAAAGATCAAAACATGGATACAATCAAAGATAGTAACCATAATAGACATCTTGGACAAGAAGAAGAAAATTTCATTTTTCGGTGAATAGTGCCGTATTCGTGAATAGTGCCGTATACATGAATAGTAACCCCGACACAAAAAGTTCCAAATTTGATAAAAACATTCACCAATATTTTGGCATAATGATATTGAAGAAAATAATATCATTTAAGAAGAAAATAACATCCCTTACCTCAAAATAACCGTACTTCTGACTGAATTTCGGATATAGTGCTGACAGAAACTTGTACTAAAAAAATAGAAACTCACAAAGTATCTAAATACTCACAAAATACGCTCGATAATATAGAGAGAGAAAGAGAGAAAACTTATGTTTATGGTGTGATTTTCAATTCTAACTTAGCCCTCTATTTATAGGAAAATGTTAGCAGACTTGACCTGCAACCTGATGGCTTTACTTGCTACTATTCCCACCCACCACATTTGAAATAAAATTCAGCACATTTCTTCACCAACCACAAGTGGGGCCCACTCAATTCTAGAATTTTTCACCAAAATGCTAAATTCGGATACTTCAACAATTTTTGAACCACTCACCTCTTAAAATTCATAACAAATCATACGTTCATTTTTAACGGTTCAAAATTTGTGGACATATACTCAACTTATATATGTATAACATATCCAAAAATTACAACGATCCAACGGTCGGATTAAAAATTATAACTCACGCAATATATCTCAAAAACACTGGTCTAATTTTTTAATACATTCATTCCGACAAAAATACTGATAAAACACCTCAGCATTAACTCTTTCATTTTTAACCACAATAAATATATCCAACATTTATATCCACATAAAATAAATATTTCCTTATCATATGAATCAATAATTAATTATTCACAAATAATATTACAGAATCACATTTATGACAACCAGTCGCGTTCTAGGAAAGAGGGGCTTTCAATAAGAATTTCTCCTTCTTTGGTATGATTAGGTGACCAAACCTCTCCTTGACAGAACTTTCTAGACATTGCCAATAATGCTATCTAATAATATTATTCAAATAATATGAATTATTGATCTGATAATGGGAAATACTGTGCAGTGACAATTATTGAAACAACAATAATATAAAATATCAACGCAGACACAATTATTGAATCGATAAAATAAAATATTGAGCGGTAACTACTGTAACAATTATTGAGTAGTGCCTTCTTACGTAAGGATCAATAATTCATCAATACTGTGCATCCACGCGTATTACTGTATTTTAACCACTGGGTATTCCAACATTGTTAATGGTAACAATTACGTCGTTATTTATAAAAACTCAAACTTGTCGTTTTCTTCATCCCATAATTATTCTGTTATGGGGCCCACAAAAATGGCTGCTTGGTAAATGCGAATATTCCCCGACAACAAGAATATTCCACGACCAAATGAATATTCCCCGACAACAATGATTATTTTATAACCACTTGCATATTTTGTAAAATTTGCACATTTCACCCATAACCAAAATTATTATATCAAATTAATACCTTATTATTCACAATAATAATTAGAAGAAATTCGATTTTATTTATAATAAGTTGGGGTCTTACAACCTCCCCTCCTTATGAAATTTCGTCCTCGAAATTGACATACGATACACAGTGTTTAGAAAAAGTGAGGATACCTCGCTTTCATTTTTGATTCCAACTCCCGGTCATTTCTTGATAACATGGTTTCGCACAAAACCTTAACTTGTGGTATAACCTGCAGTGCGTAGGACATGCTCTTTCCTATCCATGATCTTAACAGGTACTTCTTCGTACGTTAAATCTTCGGCTATCTCGTCTGGTTCTAATGCAATAATATGGTTCGGGTCGTTCACATATTTACGAATATGGATATGTTAAAAACATTATGAACATGAGACGTACTTGGAGGTAATGCGAGTCTATAGGCCACATTTTCTATTCGGTCAAGAATCTCAAATGGACCAACAAATCGTGGATTGAGCTTTCCTCTCTTCCCAAATCTTGTAACTCCCTTCCATGGTGTAACACGTAACAATACATGATCCCCAATATTAAATTCCACGTCCTTCCGATGAAGATCCGCATAACTCTTTTGTCGATCATGTGCCATTTGTATACGTTGTCGAATCGTTTGGATCTTCTCTGTAGTCATGCGTACCAACTCTAGTCCCAATAATGTTGCTTCACCCACCTCGTCCCAGCATACTGGAGAACGACACTTTTGTCCATACAATGCCTCAAATGGAGCCATGCCTATACTTGCTTGATAACTGTTGTTGTAGGAGAATTCCACCAGTGGCAAGTACTTATCCCAACTTTCTTTAAAATCTAGGACACAAAGTCTTAATAGATCTTCAAGGGTTTGAATAGTCCTCTCTGATTGTCCATCCGTTTGAGGATGGTATGCCGAACTGAATCGTAAATTCGTGCCCATAGCTTTCTGCAAGCTAACCCAAAATCGTGAAGTGAATCTTGGGTCACGATCCGAAACTATGGATACTGGCATGCCATGCAATCGCACAATCTCATTCACGTACATACGAGTAAGACGTTCAAGGGAATAAGTCTCACGTATCGGTAAGAAATGGGCAGACTTGGTTAATCTATCAACAATAACCCAAATCGTATCTATGCCTTGTGAAACCTTGGGAAGACCCGTAACGAAATCCATAGTAATGTGTTCCCACTTCCATTTTGGAATATCAAGTGGTTGTAATTGACCCTTTGGCATTTGATGCTCCGCCTTTACACGTTGACAAGTTAAACACCTCGAGATAAACTCCGCGATCTCTCTTTTCATATTGCTCCACCAAAATGTATGTCGAAGATCATGATACATTTTGGTACTCCCAGGATGGATTGCAAACGGTGTGTTGTGTGCCTCCATCATGATTCTATGCTTCAAGTCAGAATCATTAGGAACACAAAGTCTGGAGTTGAATATAAGTATTCCTTCTTCATCGATTCTTATTTCTGGAATAACACCTTCTTGCATTTTCTTCTTCATACGCATCAGCTCCATGTCCGTAGCTTGAACAGCTTTAACTTTATTGATTAAAGTCGGTTCTACTCGTATATTCGCCATCATCATGTGGGTCCCTAGAGTCTTTAATTCTACCTCCATCCTTTGCAAGTCATACGAATGGGCCTTTGTATTGACAATATCGCTTTTCGTATTTCGATATGATCTTCTACGATCAATCGTCATTCACTATGTTCGCTTTTCCAGGATGATATTGAATAGTGTGATTGTAATCTTTCAATAGTTTAAGCCAACGTCGTTCCCGCATGTTGAGTTCTTTTTGGGTGAAGAAATATTTGAGGCTTTTATGGTTCGTATAAATCTCCACTTTCTCCCCCATACAAGTAGTGTCTCCAAATTTTCAACGCGAATACAACTGCTGCCAACTCTAGATCATGAGTAGGATAATTCCTCTCATATTCTTTGAGTTGTCGTGAGGCATAGGCTATGACTTTCCCATGTTGCATGAGAACACATCCTAACCCTTTGCACGAAGCATCATTTGTATATAACAAATCCATCCGTACCGGATGGTATTGCGAAATAGGTCTTAGAAATGAGTTTCCTCTTGAGCTCTTGGAAACTCTTCTCGCATTCCTCGCTCCATCTGAATTTTGTATCTTTTCGAGTCGGTGAGTTAGCGGAGTAGCGATTCGAGAAAATCCTTCCACGAATCTCCGATAATAACCATTTAAGCCCTAAAGCTACGCACCCGGTCATCGACTTTGGTTGCTCCCAACTTTGTACTGCTTCAATCTTCGTTGGGCCAACAAATACTCCATGTTTTGACACCACGTGCCCAAGGAATGCTACTTCCTCAAACCAGAACTCACATTTCTTCAGCTTGGCATAAAGCTTGTTTTCACGAAGCTTTTCAAGTATCAGCTTCAAATGGTGCTCATGATCTTCACGGCTTTTGGAATAGATGAGGATGTCATCAATAAAGACAACAACAAACTGATCCAAATATTCCTTGAATACACGGTTCATCATATCCATGAAAGCAGTAGGAGCATTAGTCAATCCAAAAGACACGACTAAGAATTCATAATGCCAGTACCGAGTTCTGAAGGCAGTCTTTGGAATATCCATAGTTTTAATCTTCAGCTGATGATATCCAGAACAAAGATCGATCTTTGAAAAGAATTGTACTCCTTGTAACTGGTCGAACAGGTCATCAATGCGAGGTAGCGGATACCTATTCTTGATGGTGACATGGTTTAATTCTCATTAGTCAATACAAAGTCGCATACTCCCGTCTTTCTTCTTTCTGAATAAAGCAGAGCACCCGAGGAGATGTACTAGGACGAATGAAACCTATATGTCTAACGGTTCTGTAGTTGGACTTTTAACTCACGAAGTTTAATAGGAGCCATTCGATATGGGGTTTTAAAATGGGCTTTGTACCCAGTTCAAGGTCGATAAAGAATTCAACATCACGTTCGGGGTAGTACCAGGAAGTTCTTCAGAAATACATCGAGGAAATTCTCTAACAATGAAATATTATTCAAATCGACTTGTCTTTGTTCAAATCCATAACATGGGCTAAGAAAGCTTGACATCAGTTTTTCAATAAGCGAATAGCTTTATAGCTTGATATGATAGTGGTGATTTTAGTGGTTTAGTTGTTTAAATTAAGTATAATGAGGTTGGTTAGGAATATGAAAACTAACAACCTTATGAAAAGCAATCAATTTTGGCATCTTGAGTGGTTAACCAATCAATTCCTAAAATCACATCAAAAGCAAATATCTTTAAAGAGATAAGATCAGCGGGTAATGTGATAGTGCCAACTTGGATCATGCAAGATTTATAAAGCTGTGGATGTAACAAAAGTTTCACCCAATGAGTCTCCACCGATAAATCAAAGTCTAATTTCTCGAGTCAAGTTTAAGCGTTGAGCACAAGCAAGGAGAGATAAAGAATGGGTAGAAAGCGGTATCTAGTAAGGTATAAACTTTGCAAGAGTTCAAGATTAGCTTACCGTAATCACCTCGTTCGGGTTCCTCGCGTTTTGGCGATCCACGACAAACGTTCTTCCGAGAATCGCCGATTTCAACTTATCAAGTGAGCGACCCTTGGAGTCACCATCCCGATTGAACTTGGTTTTGCTTCTGAGAACAATCCCGAGCTATGTGGCCTTCCTTTCCACGGTTGTAACATACCTTGGATTGTTGTGGACGGTTTGGTGATATGTCCCTCTTTCCCTCATTTGTAACATCTCTGGCGGTCGTTCTCCTCCCTAGAATTTGTTGTTGGTCTTTGGTCTTCTTCTTTGATGTTTTCCGTCATTGTTGAATCTCCTCTTTACGAAATTTCCACTTGACTCACCTCTTCTATTATCATGGCCACGATGACCACCCGAGTGGTTACCGCTTTTTGTTCATATTTTTCCCTCCTCGTTGGTTATCATCGCTCTGATGACTGCTGTCACCGGTATGACCCTGGTAGTGGTCCCTCGGTTGCACATACTCATTATCTCGCTCTAATAATTGAGCCACATTTACAACATCTCGAATATAAAGAAAATTTATGAGATATAAGATATTCTTAGAATCTCGGGCTTTAGACCTCTCAGAAACATCCTTGTCATTCGTTCCTCATTTTCGACCAAATGAGGTGGAAACCTGGATAACTCTGCAAACTTCACCTCGTCTTTGGGACCTTTGTCGTGTTATTTTGTTCGGTCGATAAAACTCTACCTCCTTCATATGATGAATACTTTCGGGAAAGTACTTGTCATTGAATAGTTTCTGAAATGTTTTCCCAAGACATCTTTGAGTTAAATTTGGTGAGTACGCTTCACAGACTCCCACCGGTGAATACGCCCTCGCATGGAACATAAAGCGTGGCGAATGGAACCTTACGTTCCGCGTGCATCCCAAGACATCGAATATCTTGATAATTTGCTTGACCCACGTTTTTCGCCATGATCGGATCCGGCTTTCCCTTAAATTCGGTGGGTCCCGACTCTTTGAAGCTGCTTGGTTTTTGTGACAAGCCAGCGCATTGCTATCATTTCCACCAGTGATTGTACGAGTTTCCTAAATGCGGTTTTGCATAAAATGCAAAAAAACTTTGAACATCCCATCATTCATCATTTGTTCGGTGAGTGTTATTTACAGGAGGATTATTGCCTTCTTGTTACACGTTCTCCTGGTTTGTAACTAAAGGTTGTTCCAAGGTCTCATATACTCCATTGTTAACGTTCTCAGCAGCCATTCTTAAATACTGCCATAAAACAAGGGTTAATTAAACAAATTAACATATCACATAATATCCCTATATTATGGTGACCAACAAATAAGCTTAGAAAGGACACACTAGTGAAGGATTTACTCATCTCTCCTCTCTAGTTCTATTCCCGATCTCGCTTGGAGACCATATCC
Source organism: Panax quinquefolius (assembly GCA_020205615.1). NCBI lineage: Eukaryota > Viridiplantae > Streptophyta > Magnoliopsida > Apiales > Araliaceae > Panax > Panax quinquefolius. The sequence goes on from CM035166.1 coordinate 84,907,293, forward strand.
CTAAGCTTTGATACCAAGTGTGGCGACCCCAAAATAGGTATCTGACACCCATTCTAAGTCGCCAAATACATGGTACGTAAAGCAAACTACAACTTCAATAATACAATTATCGCGTGCAAAATCACGACAACACATCTATGAGTTTAAATACAAATATTGTCTTCTGAAGCGGTATCCACACTCAAATAATTCTTCATTACAATTATTCAAACACTATTTTACGAGAAATAGTGAGGACGCTAAAACATCTTTCTAGAACCATCACTTCCATTACCCAGCTAGTTCTGCTTATGTTCTCACCTCACGAGAAAAATGGAACAAAAGGAAAAAGGTGAGCTCAACTAGCCCAGTAAAGAATATTATGACTAAGATAATATACAACAAATTATCGTTAGTCTTCAACAGGGAAAAATCTTATAAAATATAATAGACAACAAGTTTTAGATCAACAACTGCAGCGGAAACAACAATTCATTAGAAGAGTCAAGTAGAGAATGAGTTCTACTATCTTCTAAGATTTAAAAGTCCATCATCAATTTTATCCCTGTAACAACAATCAATATACATCTTTAATCAATATTCATCTTTGCACTACAGGCCAAAGATATTCATTTGTATCACCAGTTGGTCATGTTCATCTCAACACCTATTCATCTTCGCACTACGGGCCAAAGATATTCATCAGTTAATCATTCATCTTTGCACTACAGGCCAAAGATATTCAGTAATATCATCATTTAGGACTGAGGATGATGAAAAATATTTTAAAGAAAATGAATCCAGTGAAACAGGAGAGCAAATAGTAAGGATTCATAAAACAGTTTATCCAAGATCAATAATACTCCATAATAACCAATTTTGAAGCAAAATTCAAGAATAAAGATCAAAACATGGATACAATCAAAGATAGTAATCATAATAGACATCTTGGACAAAAAGAAGAAAATTTCATTTTTCGGTGAATAGTGTATTCGTGAATATTGCCGTATATGTGAATAGTGCCGTATATGTGAATAGTAACCCCGACACAAAAAGTTCCAAATTTGATAAAAACGTTCACCAATATTTCGGCATAATGATATTGAAGAAAATAATATCATTTAAGAAGAAAATAACATCTCTTACCTCAAAATAACCGTACTTCTGACTGAATTTCGGATATAGTGCTGACAGAAACTTGTACTAAAAAATAGAAACTCACAAAGTATCTAAATACTCACAAAATACGCTCGATAATATAGAGAGAGAAAGAGAGAAAACTTATGTTTCTGGTGTGATTTTCAATTCTAACTTAACCCTCTATTTATAGGAAAATGTTAGCAGACTTGACCTGCAACCTGATGGCTTTACCTGCTACTATTCCCACCCACCACATTTGAAATAAAATTCAACACATTTCTTCACCAACCACAAGTGGGGCCCACTCAATTCTAGAATTTTCCACCAAAATGCTAAATTCGGATACTTCAACAATTTCTGAACCAGTCACCTCTTAAAATTCATAACAAATCACACGTTCATTTTTAATGGTTCAAAATTTGTGGACATATACTCAACTTATATATGTATAACATATCCAAAAATTACAATGATCCAACGGTCGGATTAAAAATTATAACTCACATAATATATCTAAAAACACCGGTTTAATTTTTTAATACATTCATTCAAACAAAAATCTTGATAAAACACCTCAACATTAACTCTTTCATTTTAACCACAATAAATATATCCAACATTTATATCCACATAAAATAAATATTTTCTTATCATATGAATCAATAATTAATTATTCACAAATAATATTACGAGAATCACATTTATAATGACAGGTAGTTCTAGGAAAGAGGGGCTTTCGATAAGAATTTCTCTTTCTTGGTAGCAATTAATTAGGTGACCAAACCTCTCCTTGATGAGAACTTTCTAGACATTGCCAATAATGCTATCTAATAATATTATTCAAATAATATGAATTATTGATGCGATAATGGGAAATACTGTGCAGTGACAATTATTGAAACAACAATAATATAAAATATCAACGTAGCAATTATTGAATCAATAAAATAAAATATTGAGCAAAGTAACTCTTTGTAACAATTATTGAGTAGTGCCTTTTTACGTAATGATCAATAATTCATCAATATTGTGCATCCACAGCGTATTCGTATTTTAACCATAAGGTATTCAATAGTGTTAACGGTAACAACTACTTCGTTATTTATAAAAACTCAAACTTGTCATTTTTTTCATCCGACAATTATTCTGTTATGGGGCCCACAAATGACTGCGCCGTCGTACGAATAGACCCCGACAACGAGAATATTCCACGACCAAATGAATATTCCCCAACAACAATGATTATTTTATAACCACTTGCATATTTTGCAAAATTTACACATTTCACCCATAACCAGAGAATTATATCAAATTAATACCTTATTATTCACAATAATAATTAGAGGAAATTCGATTTTATTTATAATAAGTTGGGGTCTTACCCATAAGCATTAGGGATATCACACCATTCAAGTGCACAAGACCTTAACATGTCCTCCAACATTTGAATAGTCTGTTCGAATTGCCCATCGGTTTGCGGATGGAAAGAAGTACTAAAATTGAGTCGAGTGCCCCAAGCTCATTGAAATCCTTTTCAGAATTGTGAAGTGAACCGTGGGTCCCGATCTGAAATAATATGCACCGGAGTACCATGAAGTCTAACAATCTCCTGCTGAAAGATATGCGTTATCCTGTCCATCGAGTAACCTTCATGGTTAGCTAAAAAGTGTGTCGATTTGGTCAACGGATCCACCACAACCTAAATGACATCATTCCTCTTGAAAGTCTTTGGAAAAACCAGTCACAAAATCCATCATGATATCCACCCATTTCCAAACTAGAATGTCTAACTGTTGTAGCAAACCACTAGCTCGTTGATGTTATATCTTCACTTGCTGACAAGTGAGGCACTTCCCCACACATTGTGACAACCCAAGAAATCGGATGACCTTGTAATAGGTTTTTAAGATGAATATCTAATAAAAAGAACTTTTATTGATAGTGCCATGTGTTATGTGATTTAGGTCGATTAATGACCTAGTTTACGTGTTACGTGATTATGTATGAGTTTTTGGAGTTTTTGGGAGAAATAAATTTTTCCGAGAAAAACACTAAAACACTATTCATAAAATGCAGAAAACGCTAATAAAACATTTTTTTTTAGAAATTTTGAATTACATCATAGCGTTTATTTGAGAAGAAGAAATGAAATCTCTAATAAAAGTTATTTCCCAAAATAAGCTATAAAAACACTATTCACACAAACAACATTTTTTATATTTTTGAATTACGATATAACGTTTGTTTAGGAAATGGGAACAGAGTGCATAATTTAAATTACGATACGTGAAAGTTGATTTTTCGACTAATTGAAAAAGTTAGAAAATCTAACTAGAAAATAAAATAACTAATTAAATTTAGGTTAATTAACTAAGCCAAGGATTTTAAAGGCTTGGTTAGGATTTGTAGGATTTGGCTAGGTTTGAGCCAAGGGTTGAGCTAAAATTTTGGATGGCTTGGCTAGGGTTGGTGTTAAGGCTCAAGGTTAGGGTTAAAACCTAATACGGAAGGCAAAGACTTAGAAGGCCATGTGTTACTTGTTATCAATTTGAGCATGTGGAGGGGGGTGGGGTGGGGTGGGGGAACAGTGGCGAGTCATCTAGCATGACTCACCTTATTTAGCCAATAAGAGCTTGACAGCTATCAAGTTGCATACCTATGGTTAATTTAATTGAGGTATGATTAAGTTAACTAGGGGAGGGTTATTATGAGTTTAGAAGTTGGTGACATTTAACTAAAGTATGGTTAAGTCTCTTAGTTGAACCAATGCAAGTATACTTGCATTTTCTACTTTATTCATTTCATTAAGTCATTTGGATAGAAAATAGAGAGAAAGAAAGAGAGAGTCCACGATTTGAGAAGGAAGAAGGATCTAGCAAGCTTCACTCAGCTTTATTCATTAAGTTAGCAAGGAATAAGAAGAAGAACAATAACAAAAGGTAAATCTAAAACAATAACTTCTTCATCTCTTTTATTTTGAAACTTTGATTGGTGATTAGTTGTTGTTGTGATGGAAGATCATGAAGGATCTTAAAATTATAAGGAGGTTATGATGATGATAGTATGATTAAACTATGTAATATTGCAAGAAAATAATGAAAGTACAAACATATGCGTAAAGGATGAACTATGGACAAGTAGTGAACTTTTAATGGGCTGTTTTGGGACCATTTTGCTATGATGTCCCAAATATAAAAATTAAGTTATATGGTGTTATTTTATGCTCTTATGAGTTATGAACATCACCCAATTGGAATGAAGGTAAAAGTTTTTGTAACGAAGTTATGACGGATTTTTTTGTAAACCTAGTTAAAAACTGTAAAACTAGTGTGTGCACTGACTTTTGAGTCAGTTTTTGGGGGAGTTAAAGCTTCTATAAAATTTTTATTTTCTAGGGATTTTTTAGTTCGTAGAACAAGGAATCTATAGGCTTAAGAACGACCTCATTCCGACTTCGGATGATCAAGTTATGAAGTTTTGAAGTAAGGTCGTTCAAATAGACAAAATATGAAAATTTCAAAAAAAAAAATAGTTTGCTACCCCGTTTTTGTAAAAGCCATAACTTTTAAGTATAATGAGTTAGAAGATGAGACTTATATCAAAAGAAAGATCTGAAATTTGAGTTAGCTAAACACAGAATTAAGAATCACCCAAAAATTCTTTATGGTTTGTTCGTAGTGAACGTTTGAATCATACTGGTCGGGTGAAAAACTGCCTGCCAGAATATGGAAAATCAGATTTTGACTTGTTTTTTGTATGAATTTTCTGGACAAATGTGTTTAGAATTTGAAAGTGGTAAAAATATGAAAGTTGTATCCCTGGAAGTTAGCTACACGTGGGCACAAGAATCACTCAAAACTATTTTGAATTTTTTTAATTAGTTATGATTTTTTTAGCAAGAGGGTAAAGCTGGCCAAATTTTTAACAATCTAACCTTGGTTGTAAAAACTGAAAATCTGTTTTGATTGGAGAAGGGGATGAAACCAGGGCCTAGATGAGATTAAAGTAGACTATATAAGCTTTAATTTGAAGTAAGAATTAACAAAATTGGATCTCTAACGAATGAGTTATGAATTTTAAAAAAAAAACATAAAGGATGATTATGAGGGTCGTGACGTTCCCGAACGCCGCAACGCCAAGAGACATTTTTGAAAGGTTATTGCGCTACTTTATTTATAAAATGCGAACAACATAAAATGAGTAATAATGTAATGTAAACCAATATATGAAGTCGTTATGTGGCTAATTGGTATATTATCGTTAATTAAATTGTGTAGGACAATTGATGGAAGATTTAGCATATAAATTAAAGAATGCCTCAGGCAAGTTTCCGAACTCCCATTCAATTTATGTATTGAATGCATGTTCAAATTTACGCAATGCTTTCATATTGTGTGAATTCATGTTTTCCGACTTACACAAATTTATATATTGTGCAAGTATTCAAAGACCTTGTACAAATTTATTATTCAGTGTAAGACATTAGTTTAAACTGTGAAATTTTATTTGTTATATAAAATTCAACGTATGATGTGATTATAAGTTATGAAAATGAGTTTCTGCCATTTGATTCGACTTAACTCGATTTGTTGAACTATTCTAGTCGGAATATTTATTGGTGAAATATGAATTGTAATAATTCTTGAATTGTGATAAGTTAGTAGTGCCAAAGCAAATAATTTGGGCAAGTATTCATATGTGTTGCACTCCATGCAATAATGTGATATGTGAGTAAATGTTGTTATAATTGTAATAAAGTAGATACATGTTGTATCATAGTTGTGAAGTAGACATAGTAGATGTTAAATCTAAGAAAGAATAGAGAAGGAATGTTATGGTCTTGAGGATTGGTCAATATGTCATTTCAAAAACTTTATATGAAAGGAAATTATTGTCCCTATTTATTTGAAACTGCTTCACAACTATTATTCAGTTGTTGAAGTTTTCAAAGAATATGTTGATATTTCATTATGTTGTTGATTGTTTATTCAACTGCTATACTTGCTGAGCAATTAAATGTTCACCCTTCCTTAAAATAAAATGTTTTCAGCAAAGCTAGAACGAACAAAGGAATCCGATGAAGATTAGCGAAAGGATCAAGTATTGATTTGAAGAAGTGCTTGTTAAATTAAATGTATCTGTTGTGGCGGAGAAAAGTCAAATGTATGGTTGTACTAGATAAATGATGTAATATTCATTAGTCTTGTGATTTGAAAATGTAAAGGTCTTAGAGCCTAGGATTAGAAGGTGACATATTGTAATATATTTAAATTACATTTATGTCTTAAGATTATATGGGTGTATGCATTAATTGAATGAATAGCACCGTGACGCACCGAACCCGGGTTTAAAGGTAGACCGGGGTTTGTGGGCATTACACATATTCCGCCACATCTCGCTTCATCCCATTCCACCAAAAATTCTTCTCCAAATCTCTATACATTTTTGTAGAACATGGATGAGTAGAAAATGACGAACTATGAGCTTCAACCAACACAACATCCCCCTCCCCGAATGATTGGATCCAACGGCACACACAAACGGTCACCCAACCAAATCACATCGTGATCATCAATATTAAAATCAATTTTTGGTAGACCTAATCTTAATATAATCAACTATCTATTAACATGTTTGGATCATTACTAACAAAATTATTAACATCAAATAATTAGTGTATTGAATGAAATTGGAAGAAATGTGTAATGGAGGATAGCCAAATCCGAAAGTAATGGAATCACAATAAACAAATCGGAACATTGCAAGAATAATTCTTGTTATTGGATGAGTTTACTAAATCAATCCATTACAACGAACCAATTACACGTAAACCAAAAATAATAGAAAGAACAGAACTCTCCATTTCGTCTAGGCCACTTTTTCTTCATTTTTTTTCTGTCTCTTGTTTTCGAGAGTGGTTTTTAGTGCCTGTAGAGGGCAAAAAACTGACATGAGGGAAGCCCCTACCAATCCGACAGCCGGCAAAGCAGTAGCGGCATCACTAGATGGTGCTGCCATGGGAGATTCAGTTGGTGCTTGAGCCAATACTGCGCTCATGGAGGCGGCAGCGACAAGGGCAGCAAAAGCGATCTTCTTCATTTCCATTATGAAAACTAAAGGCGTAATATCGGCAAAAACTCTCAGAAAAAAATGAGAATATTTACCGGATGGAAGCTTAATATGGCTTTTGCTGTTGAGGAAATGAGAGGGTCTTGGTGGAGGTATTTATAAGGTTGGTCATATATGTTAAATTCTTTTTTTGTGCTATATATGCTTCTTCTTCTTCTTTTGTGGTTATTTGGTTTTTGCATGTAAAAGAATGGTTGAGGTTTTGATATGTAAGAGGAGATTTTGAACATTGGAACGAGTCTTAAGGTAGGGTTGTTGGTATGTCTATATATATGTATACATTCTCCCTCCGTTTTAGCTTTCAAAATAAAAGTAAATTTTCTATTGTATTTTGAATACGTAGCATATTTTTATATTTTTAATATAAGGTGAATATATTTTTCTTTTCAGAACACGAGTATATTTGTTTATATGTGTGCATGTATGGTTTTTAGATTTGAATTTCATGAAGTTGTCACTCTTGATCATTATGAATTTTAAAACTTTTTGTTGCATTTGTTATAACAAAGGTTGTATTTGAACTTTACCTTCCTGTTTGTACAGAGCCAATATAAATTAATGCAATATTTACTATAATTAATGCAGTAAAAGTACAAAATTGAGGTGATACATAAATATAAAACAAATCTTTCCACATATTTCAATGTATTTGATAATATATATATATATATATATATATATATATATATATATATATATTATCATCTATATTATCCAAAAATAAATACAGATAATTTGACTTCTCTTACTTTTTTTTGGTTCGACCTTTGATTTTTTTCTATGTGAAATTAACTTTTATTACTTATCAATCGAAATCATAAACTATTTGGTTCGTCCTCTTTTTTTTTTTGATTCGACCTTTGACTTTTTTCAATGTGAAATCAACTTTTATTGTTTATCAATCTAAATTAAAAACTACTCCTTCCGTCCCATGATAAAAATCCTTATTATTATTTTGGGTAGTCCCATGTTAAATATCTATTTTCCTTTAATAACCAAACTTTTACACATATTTTCTTATTATACCCGTAACATTAAATATCTCATACTTTTATTATTCTAATTCTCTCTCTATATTTAATGACATTATTATGGACAATTTTGTCATTTCATTCATCTTCTTAATATGCGTGAAAATTCATCAGAACTTTTATCCTGGGACGGAGGGAGTATATAAAATTAGTAATTTAGTTTTATAAGAAAACAAGAAGAATTAGTAGAAGTCAACTTTTATTACTTATCAATCCAAATTGGAAACTCAAATTAGTAGTATAATTTCATCGAGTAATAATTAAAATAAGATTATGTTAATTAATATTAATTTATTACTTTTATTCAAATATATATAAGTATAATTATAATTTCAAGTATAAGTAAGAATTAATTATTATTTAGATAATATAATTTTAGAAAATCACCTTACAAAATATTAAACTATATACTATTAATGTATATATACATATAGGTATAAATATAATACATTAACCAATAATATGATTCAATTATTAGATTAAAAATAAAAAAAGTATAATTTTATTCAATATAATAAAAATAATAAATTATAATGGTAAGAACCCGACTTTTAATTAGTCAATCAAACATACTTTTTCTTTATGTGTTTCTAAAATAGTAATGTGTTAAATTGATAAAAAAAAAAGTTAAAATTAAGAATAATATGTGCAAATTGATGTTTCACAGAGGCATAAAAGAGATCTAGAAGGGGGGGGGGGGGGATTTGAATAAATCTTCTAAAACTTTTTTTTATATTTAAAGATCAATTAACAAATAATTAATAAGATCAATTAATTTAGCACAACAGAATATTAGTTTAATATCCTCTTAAAGATTTAATGAAATCTCAGTTCTAAATTTAACACTTGTGATAATTAGTCACTATTAGATATAACAATTAATGATAGAATCTGAGTATTACAGGCAGGCGAGATGACAAGAGAACGCCCGCCAGGCCCTGATTGAGGGGCCTAAATTTTTTTATTAAAAAGATTATCGATATTATGCATTAACAATGGGGTCCTCTACACTAATATACAATAAATAGAAAGTAATTACAAGAATAGTGCATCATTCAAATAATAATAATAATAGTGCAATAATATATAATAATATCAATAATAGTGCAATACACATCATATTACCGAATCCAACTGAAATAGAAAACCCGTAATTCAAGGAGAAAACTACTCCACTTTGTGTGGCAGTTACCAACCAACCCAAACATTCAAAAATCACGTCAAAAAAATGAAGAATCCATAGAAGAACAAATAGAAAACTTCATAGATCAGTAAAATCTATAATAAAGGAGCAATCGAGAAGAAGCATAATCATTAATACAAAAGAAGCCGAATTCGAAAGCACAAAGAAGCAAAAATAGAGCAGCCGAAAACCAACATGCACAAACCAATCAAAGGATTCCAAAACAGAATAAAAAAATTGAGTCTGAAACTGCAAACTGAATCTGGAATGTGACTACAAAGGTACGAAGCAATTAATCTATATACTAAAATCTATTAATTTAACTTTGTATCCAACAAAGAGTGTAAGATTTGTTACGTATTTATTACAAATTCAAAGTTTGGGGACATTCATATAAAGGTTTGGTTACCTTGATTTAAGTGTTCATTATTTATCATTTTACCTTCACTACAACATAATTTGTGATTTGTTTATAAACGAAATGAAAATAGTATGTTGCAAAAGCATTGACACTACTAAAAAAATGGTCATTTGTGATGGCCAAAATCCATCACAAAAAGTGGGAAAACCATCACGAAATGGCTTTAAGCATCACAATGGTCGTCTTGTATACGCCCATAATGAAAGGTTTTACGTGATGATTTTGACAATCACGCAAACGCTTAATGCTTTTGTGATGATTAATACAATCACATTAACACATAATCTATTATGATTGTCAAAGTCATCACAAAAATGTATCTCTATTTACGTATAATTTATTTCACTGTACTAATTGTATCTATATTAATTGTATTAAATGATACTTGTAGGATTCGAACCCTCCCCCCATTTGCAAACTAAATAACGAGTATTCACTACAACAAAAAGGCTTATCAACGATCAAGATATCATCATCGACCAGCATACGATTCATGAGATAGCTATCTCATGACCGTGTCGCGTCGCCGACACGAAGTCATGAATAATCTGGTCATTGGAAGGACATCACGACCACCAATAGCGACAAGAATAATTAGCGGCGCAATTAGCGGCCCGATACCGTCGCTATTATAACTTATCTTTGAGTCATTCGTCATGCGTGACGTGTGTCACGATGTCGTGACGATCGATAATAGCGACCGCGCAATGGCCGCTAGATTCAAGCAATCACGATACATTTTTTAGCGCGCACGCGATCACGATGTTTTTTTTTTTTCAAATTTTTGCCTATTTTATTGATTTCCCAAAAATAACTCGCTTTGTATTGTTTTCAATCCCAACACGCTTATATATATATATATACAAGCATCCATATTAACATCCATCAATACAATACAAAACATTCATCCATGAAACATTCATCCAATACAATACAAAACATTCCTCCAACATAATATAATCGATATCGTAAACATCCATATAAACTAATACAATTGTCCAAAGAATGAATCTAAAAGAGTACAAGGCTTTAAAAATCTAAAAAAAATAAGTCAAGCGCTCTTCATGGATCATCAAATTAGGATCTGTAATTATCAAAGTAATAGAACATATATGTTACATATAAGTAAGACATTTACTCAGAGACTATAAACATATAAGACAATGTAGCTAAACAATAGCGATATATATATATACCCTGCTCTGTTGTTGTCTTTGCTGCGCTCTGCTGCCGCTTGCCACCGCCTCCGCCAACTCATCGGGACTCGAGGAGGCTGCAGATGCCCTTTAGTATCTGAAGAAGATCACGATCTGACAGATCGCTCTCACACATCGGCAGGAGTATGATAGGGTGGAATACTGATGATATTTTGTATGTAGGCGGGTGGCGAGCCGCACTGTGCTATTGATGGTCGGGCGTCGTCTTTGTCCTTGGCCTTTGACATAATTTTTTCTTCACGATGGACGCCTCTCCCATAATTCTTGATCAATCGACCAGACTTGGGGTGCCTTGAGGATGGCGCTTCGTTCATTAAGCCCTTATAAGTGTCTGTCGGAAGATGAACAATTAAATAGTTAAAATAAATAAAAAAAATACTAAAGAAGGTAATTTACAATTTATAAACAACATATTAGGATAAAGTGAACTTATTACCGCTATCTGAACAGCTTCAGGTAGACCATCGCGGGTGGCCACATACACATCCAACCAATTGATAGGTTGACCTTGAGACTGAGACTCCTATAGTTCATTTCCTCATATTATTATGTAAACATGTGATATTTTAGGTACAAAAGATGACTGTAAACATAACATACGTACCACTGGCAAAGACAATGTGTTAAATTTGTGATATATCGCCGCCTGCACGTCGTCGTGCCTTTTGCCTTCTCGTCGTCGATACACGAGGATCTGTCGAGGCGGCGATCTTGCGCCTCTTGACCCGACTCTCGACTTTCCACTTTGGTCACACATCGCACCCATATGGGTTGTCATGCGCACCACGGGGGCTATGCTTACGCATATCGCTTTCACTCACCGCATCTGGATGGTCAATCTCGGCATTATGCGAGGGCTTTTTGTCGTTCCTTGTTCAAATTATCTTTAGTTAAATGCGTCTGCATAGCGACTTACGCGAATAAGTGTCTCGAATAAGCGATGCTCGTCGTCGTCCCATCTATATCGTTTCTGCAAATAAAATAACAATAATAATATTAAAACTGTTATATTACTAAGCAATATTATTTGATTAACTATGTATTATCTATCAGAGTGATAAAAAATATACCTGAAATTCAGCCCAAACTGCATCCTTATGGGCGAGAGGTGTGCTCGCCCATGTAATCACTGGCGTAGGCCAGTTCTGTAAGCATAATTGTGAAATGCACTTCACAATTTTACTATCTTGAAAATCACTACAATATACAATAATTTATATTAAAACCCTTATATATATATATATATATATATATATATACGATGTTTAACTTACGTCTTTATACGGAGGAGGCGGATCTGTATAAGAATGCGATCATCCGGATTAGCCGGGGCCTTCGGCACATGATTAGGGCCCCGACCCAACCCGCGCTTTCGTGCTGCAGGTTCAGAAGACATCTATAAATAAAAAATTTAGGATGTTAGTATAAGTTATAAATGAAAGGTACATAAACATGTCAGGGATATAGAGAACATCAGGATATGTAATTGTATGTAAACAAAAGGACAATAGGATAGGATAGTCTAGGCCACTAGGATAGTCTAGGCGTGTATATTTAAGTTACTTAAGGTTACTTTTAGCATCACCAAACTTTATATAATCATCTAACTCATAATAGTCCTTTAAGGTCAGGTACTATGAATTGTCCAAAAGCAGGTCCATTTTGGCTTTAAAATGTGATTTTTAACAAGTCTCATGCTCAAAATGGCTTGGGCTTGGTTCCTTTAGTTTGTGTAGCTTTCTTATGTCCTATTATGACTATTGAAACTTGTGTATGGGGTCCAGGTATGGTGATTCACTATTTTAGTGTTCATTGTTCTATAAAGCTTATTTTCAATGATTTTTAAGCAAGAATTATGAAGATTTTTGAACCTTCTTCTTGATTGAATTATGGATAAACTTAATTCCTAGTTTTCTTTATCTTCTCGACTATGAATTATGGAAAAACTTCTTTGAACCTTCTTCTTGATTGAATTATGGATAAACTTAATTCCTAGTTATATGGCCATTTTCTTATATATTTTGCTAGTTTATTAATTGGTCCCTCAACTCTTTTTTTTTTCTTAATCAAGTTACTTAACAAGGATACATATATGATTGAGGGTCCATATCTCGAACACAACAAAAATATCACATATACTCATTGCCATCACATATACATGAATGCATATATGGCCATTTGACTTATATATGAAGATTTAGACAAGTATGGATATTTTAGAAACAACTCATTAATAGTGTGGTTGAAGTTATGGTGCTTGTGTTTGTGTTTGTACTTTTCATTTTCTTTCTATTCTAAGCTAAGCCATACTTATAGCATACATATTAATAGTGTGTCATTTTCTTTATCTTCTCATTGTGAATTATGGAAAAACTTTATTTGAACCTTCTTCTTGATTGAATTATGGATAAACTTAATTCCTAGTTATGTTTTATGTTATACTAATGTTCAAGTTATATGGTCATTTGACTTATATATGAAAAAAATTCGGCAGAGTCTCCCCTATAATATGGACTATCCACATGCGAGGCATGCATACTTGACCAATTTCAAAGAAAATATAATCCCAATTTATTCCCAAACCTCAAATAATGAAATAAGATATAGTATGTGATAAACTAAACAAAAAGTAAGCACAAAAAAGCAAGCACTAGAACATAGCAAATAAAAGCAAGAAGAACTTTGTTGGAGCGATAGTTGTCGATTGTATTACGATAGTAGATGTATATCTTACGATACAGAACAATTCAATACGAAGATCTTTTATGTATTCGATGTGACACAAGATATAGCACAATGTCCTACATATCTTAAGATACAACGGGTATGATACATTTTAAGTTAGAAAGCGAGCAGATAAAAGGTAGAACAACATATTAAAGTCTTTTCCCGGTAGAAGAGTTTTTACTATTTTGTCACTGTCGCCTTAAAATGCTTTTATGGTTTTTATCTTCTTCTAAAGATTGTCTCCACTTTTCTCTTTTATATCTCTTCCTCAAATGGAGACATGAATACTTAGCTTGAGTTGACTTACGATCTATACTTCACAGTTTGGGGCTTAATTTCACTTGGATTTTATACATATATAGTTAAAAGTAAGGTTTTTTATTCTCTATTTCCTTTTCAAATTTACATATAACCAATATTTACTATTAAATAAGCCTCTAGACTAGAGTCTTCAAACTCTAACATTAATATTTAAAGTTTCTAGCTTTGATATAATTATTTCAACATTAAGCTTAAGCTAATATGTTTTCTTGTCCATTAAATTGAGTTCTCTATATGTTTAGATATGTAATTATCATGTTTTACATTTCTTCCGTATCTTATGAGATGATAAATGAGTAGCGATTCCAAAATTTTTAGTACACAATACAATTCACAATTGGACAACAATGGTTGGAACCTATACCAACCCATGTATTGCCATGTACTAGTATTATTTGCATCAAATTACAACATTTTCTCATTGAATAGGTGTTATAAATAAGATCAATAGTATTAAACTCTATTCAACATTTCCCTTTATTCAAGGGAAGCAATTTTCAACACAAGCAAGATAACACGACACGAACACACGATTCATAAACGAGTTGGTGTCATAAGCGGGTTTACAAGTGTCATAAACACCATTTTAAACACGTATCAATTTTCAAAACGAGCACGATTCATAAGCGGGATCGTGTTTATGTAAACATGTATATACGAGTTTCAACACGACATGAATTTGCCTAACACGACGCGAATGTCACCCCTTTATTTGACACGGCCGCGAATGTCACGAAGTTATAGTTGTTTTAATTTTAAAATTTTCAATTTTGTTTTGGTCATAACTTTTTCATCACAAGTCCTTTTGTTCATCTTTGGGACGGGACGCGCTTTATACAATAAGGTATCAACCCTCAAAAGGCCATATTTTATTTAACAAAATTTAGGGCATGGGGTTTCATCAGTTTCTTGGTTTGGCAAAAAATCACCATAAATAATGTACAAGGAATTTGAGTTCAAAATAGTGTTTAGATTACTCATAGAGGTATCAAACACAATAAACCTCACTCAAAAATTCATTATACATTATGAGTTATTAAAATTCTAATTTCGGGTTCGGGATAAATATTTTTTTGTATATATATATATATATATATATATATATATATATATATATGTTTCATTGATTATATAAGTGATAACAAATGTTGCATACAATATACTTCACAGTAGTAAATCAGGTGTACCTGCAGTGGTGTCGGCGGCGGTTGTGGTGGTGGTGATGGTGGGTGGCGACGGTGGTGTGGTGGTGGTGGTGGTGGTGGTGGTGGTGTTGTGGTGACTGTGGTGGTGGGTGGCGGCGCTTTCCCTCTTTTCTCTCTCTCTCTCTCCCTTCTCCCTATTCTTTTCTCCTCTTTTTTTCTTCAATCGAATCGAGAGTAATGACTGGGCTGGAACCGGTTAATTGGAATAGATCGTGATGGCATTATCGTGACGCGTCGCGATCGCTAATTTTAAATGATGTGGAAGTATCAGCGACCGCATGCGGTCGCTGATAGTGAATGGTCGCAAATAACTAAGGCGCCAATATTTCGTGCCAATTTTTTGGAGGTAAAAAATGAACTTGCGACCGAATAGCGACCGGGTTCAGTCGCTAACATACTCTAGCGACCAAATTCAAGGGCGGTCGCTAATGGCGGTCGCTAGTAATACTTTCTGCGACCGAAATGTGCGGTCACGATGTTTAATCGTCACATTCTGACATTTTCTTGTAGTGATTACCACTACACCAAAGCCTAGATTGTGATTATAATTTTAAAACAAAATATAAAAGGAAACATATTTAAGTTGACTTGCTAAACAAAATTACTTCCACAAAAGATTCGGTGATTGCAATGGCAGTCACAAATACTTTATAATGATGGTAAACTTAGTTATCACTGAGAGCCATCATATATTTTATTGTTTTGTGATGGCTTGAAAATTTCATCACAAAATACCTTCTTTTTGTAATTGCAAATAAAAGTCGTCACAAAAATCTATCTTTTTAATGATTGTCACGGTCATCATAACATATTGTTTTGATTATTTCTTACATTAAAATATATAGTGACAGCTTAAATGCAATCACGAAAAGGGTATATCTATAAGTAATGATGACTTAGTGCGTCACAAAAAGAAAATTTATTTTGCCTGAAAAAATTGGTGTGATTGACATCGTCATCACAATTATAATACATTGATGGCAATATTAGTCATCACTAAGAGCCATCATATATACTATTATTTTGTGATTGCTTAAAAAGTCCATCACAAATTACTATCTTTTGTGATTGTTTTTAAAAACTATCACAAAGTTCCGTCACGTATTCTTGTTTTTCTAGCAGTGTGATACTAATAACATATATTTTGGTTATTGTATAATGTTGATTTGGTAACCATTTAAATAGTAGTAATAACTTCAGTTCCAAGACATTATTTGTTACACATTCATATTTTGGAAGCATTAATATAAAATTTTGGCAACATTCATATAAAGGCTTGGTTACCTTGATTTAAGTGTTCATTCTTTAGTATTTCACCTTCACGACATCATAATTTGTGATTTGTTTATAAACGAAATGAAAACACTATGTTGCAAAAGCATTGATACTAATTACGTCTACGTTGGTTACTGTATACTGTTGATTTAGTCACCAATTAATGAATATTATTAATTTCAGTTACCAACTAGTATTTGTTACACATTCATATTTTGGCATAATTCATATAATAGTTTGGCAATATTCATATAAAAGTTTGGTTACCTTAATTTAAGTGTTCATTATTTAGTATTTCTCCTTCAGGACAACATAATTTGTGATTTGTTTATAAATTGAATGAAAATAGTATGTTACATAAACATGGATACTAATTTCATGCATTTTGGCTACTGTATAATGTTGATTTGGTCACCAATTAAAGAATATTAATTATTTTAATAACCAAAGCATATTTGTTACACATTCATATTTTGGCAGCATGCATATAATAGTTTGGTTACCTTTGTTTATTTCTTCATTCTTTAATTTGACAATGCAAACACTATTTTGACTATTTATGATTACTAAATAAATGAAGTTTGAATGTTGTGTAATATATGTTGATTTGATCACTATTTACATTATTGTATTAATTTTAATGTTTCAGATTTCGGACCATGGATATGATTCCAACTATAATTTACTTCAACGGTACGTGGACTGACAGTAACCAATATCAAAATTCCGAAGTTACCGGCCTACTAGTCCCTTCAAATTGTTCACTCACAGAAATACACAACTTGATATGCACTGCGTTAAGTCTAGAATGAACACAACAGAATTGTTAATTAAATTTCAGATTACAAGCAACATTCCTCCGATCAAGGTGACAAATGAAGCAACCTTAAGATTCTATATGGAAGTCAGTAGAAAATAGGTGAACATGGCAAGTTTCCACTAATTATAGATTCTAAATACAGCATTGGAGGCACTACAATCTCACATAACGTGATAAATGAAGAAGAAAATATAATGCAAGCTGAAACGCCAATGAGATTGACACAATGGAATTCTGAACTTGTATCATTGGCAACACAAGAAGACCAAATTGGATCACAATATGTTGAGCAGCTGGCCATCGAAGCTATTGATAAAGAACAAGACAGACAACAAGCCATAACAAACACTGAAGAACAATGTGATGAGGTCATATCAGATCTGAATAAGTTTGAAGTTAAAATACATCAAACTTACAAAGACAAAAGAATTCTAACACAAGAAATAAGGCTACATTCAATAAGGCAAAACAGACAACACAAGGTTAAAAGAACAAGTGGTAGAGACTTTGTCCTAGTATGCATAGACAATGAAAATTGCAAATGGAAACTAAGAGCATCAAAGTTTCAGAAAACAACTATGTTCAAGGTGAGAGAATTTAATGATTTACACACTTGTTCGTCCGACATACTGCTTGGAGATCACAGACAAGCAAATAGTCAGATGGTTAGTGAATGCATAATGCATAGATTAACGAACTTCAAAAAAATTACACACCAACTGTAACGACCCCAAAATAGGTCCATTCCATCCAACCCATTCTGAGTCGCCAAATATATGGTACGAAAAACAACTACAACTTTATTACAACAATTGTCGTGCAAAATACAACAACACATATTTTGTGAGTTTTGATACCAATATATACCAAATGTAACTCTGGACACCAACTTGGATAACACGTCACCATGACACCTTACATAAAGGTACAGTCAAAAATTGTTTTAGAAATTAGAATCTTTGGGAAGTGCTCAAGGAAACCTTCGTACATGGGAGGCCATGCTTTTAGGTTATGGTAGATATCATATGGCCACAGAATTATCCTTGGTTGACCCAATAGACCCCAAAGAAAAACGAGAAGATTACTATCATATTCTTCCCAATGGCGAGTCTTCTCTTGATCTATCATTATCTCCACTGTCTCAAATTGAGAATTATACTTCAAACAAACACCAAGATCATATAGGTAGTGCTCGTAAATATACTCAGCAAGTGGATGAGCACAACCATGTCTTATGATAACACGAGTTTGTATGTCATTAGACATCTTGTATGATAGTGACAAAACACCCTTCCAAAGTTGGGTTCGCCACTCACCTATTTAATTCACCAAAAATAACTATTAAATGATGTATAAAATCAAACACACTAAGCCCTCAATAAAATTATTTTCATACTCTTTAGGGAGAACCTCAACAACTATAGACCACCGTTCTATTCCCTTGTTATCTCCGCTCAACCCAGCTACACTTTTATTACCTGAAAGGAATTGTGAAACAAAAGGGTGAGCACAACTAGCTCAGTAAAGAATATTATGACTAAAGATAAATAAATTATCAATAGTCTTCATCAGTAATAAATCAGAGATTTAGAACATATGGTAGATGATAAAACTTTTCAACCATAGTTGCGGTGGAATGACAAGCAATCCATTAAAAGAGTCGAATAGATTATAAAGTCTATTGTCTTCTCCACGTTAAAAGTCCACCAACAATGTTTTATCCCTGTAACATCAATCAACAGTTCCTTTCCACAATCATATGAATAACTCATAATCATAATTGTGATTCTAAATTCCTCTTCCCATCTAGGACGAAGATAATTTTTATCACCTGTCTTTACCTGAAACATCAAATATCATGGTTATACCAAATCACAGTTCCTATTCATAATCATACTAATAAATTCATCTTTGCACCACGGGTCAAAGATATTCATCAACAGTTCATCTTTACACTACAGGCTAAAGATATTCAACAACAGATCATCTTTGCATTACGAGCCAAAGATATTCATCAATAATTCATCTTTGCCCTACAGGCTAAAGATATTCAACAACAGGTCATCTTTGCATTACGAGCCAAAGATATTCATCAATAATTCATCTTTGCACTACAGGCTAAAGATATTCAACAACAGGTCATCTTTGCATTACGAGCCAAAGATATTCATCAATAATTCATCTTTGCACTACAGGCTAAAGATATTCAACAACAGTCGTCTTTGCGATGACGAGCCAAAGATATTCATCAATAATTCATCTTTGCACTATGGGCTAAAGATATTCAACAACAGTCATCTTTGCGATGCGAGCCAAAGATATTCATCAATAATTCATCTTTTTCTGAAATTTAAAGATATTCAACAACAGTCATCTTTGTACAACGAGCCAAAGATATTCATATATCAAAGAAATACATAATCATCTCAGAAGTTATATAACAATAATTATAACCATGTTGATCAATTCACCTTTGCACTTAAGTTAAAAATATTCAATTGTAAATTCAATGGTCATGATCATACCAGTCACAATTCATCTTTTTCCCTATTGGCCAAAGAGAACCCTAGTCATGATCATACCAATAATCTACCCATCTTTACACTCAGTGAAAGAGAATATCATCATTAGGGTTATAAGAATGTTACATAAAAATAATATAATCAAAACATGATTTTAATTTCAAGAGTAAGATTCATAAATCAACGATAATTTGGTCGGAGAAGAAACCAATTTGTCGTGAATAGTACCCGTATTAAATACATAGTACTTAGTATCGTGCGTAAGTAACCTCGATACGAAAAGATAAAGTTTCATAATAAAATTCATATCCATATTTATAACACTTTAATCCAAATGTTATAAATCACTTAGAAATCTCATAATCTAATATTATTAATATTATAATAATATTTTAATCATTTCTTAAACTTATAAACAATTTAATTAAATTGTTTACACTTTACTAATTAATGCATTTAATCATCATAAAATGCCAAACTCATAAGATTTCATCACCAATAACCAAAACCCTCATCAAAAATCTGCATATACCTCATATATGGTTCTCAAGCCATAAAATCATATTTTCTAATTTTCTTCCTTCACATAACATATTTAACTCATTTATTCATAACTAGTCCATTTTCATGAAAAATACCAAATCAGTTCCAAAAATATTTCTTTTCTGGGATTGATCAAAATATAGTCTCATATTGAACATATATTTTTCTCAGAATTTTTAAAAATCATTTACTATTTTTCATATGGCCAAAACCGCCGAATATTTAAACATTTATCATAAATTGTACTTTTATCCAAAAATTCCAAAATTCACAGAGTACACTGATATTATATAGATGTACTCCCAATAAAAATTTCATCAATTTTAGAGTTAACCACAAGGAGTTATAAGCGGTTACTTTTAAAATAGTCTTTTTTCAGTAAAATTCATAACTCTTAATCTATACATCCAAAAATCACCATTTTGGACACAATCAATAAAACTCATCAAAATATCATTTCAAATTTTTCCAGAATTTTGAAGGTTCAGAAAATTTCGAAACTAAAAACATAATAACCCTTAAAATCCCTTACTATCCCTTACCTCAAAAGCGGTGATTTCTTACATTTGGAATACTTATTTGAAACGAACTTGCACCGTATAGAAATACTCAAAGTATACTCAAAATACTCACAAGAATAAATTTCGATAATATAGAGAGAGAAAACTTGGTTTACGGTGTGATTTTCAATTCTAACCTAAGCACTTTATTTATAGGAAAATGCTTAGAACACAAAGCGAGAAAATTTAATAAAATATTAATATAATATATATTAAATTCCTAAGCCCCTCTGACCATCTGACCATCTGAATTCAGCCACTAATAATGACAAAAAAAAAAAAAACGTTTTGTTATTAAAATTAATTAAAACTTTCAAAAATCAATTATTTGAACTTGAACTTCAATAATTCATAATAAATATCTCTTTTATCAGAAAATTCGAATCTCATGAGTTTTATAGGAAATTCAATTCTCTACAACTTTGCAGAAGAAAGTTTTTCCAAATTCCAAACAAAAATTGACCGAAATCCACAAAGCAGACGATTTTACGATACATAATCAAATTTCGGTCGAGAAATGGGGTCCACCGACATGTTTAACATGTTTTAAACATTTATTGTAATAAAAATATTCTTCCTCCTCATATACTCATATATTCCACATTCCTTTGTAAAAATATCACCATTAATATATTATTAAAATAATATATTTAAATAAATTATTTTATCGAGAAAAAGATAAAATATTAATTTTCAACAATTGTCACTTTAAAAATTTTCTCCATCTATATCCACATAAAATAAATATTTTTCTCATCATAAAATCAATAATTAATTATTCACAAATAATATTACATAATCACTGATATTGACAATGAGGCGGGTTCCACGGAAGAGGGCTTTCGATAAGAATTTCTCCTTCTTGGTAGCGCATGATTAGGTGACCAAACCTCTCCTTAGACAGAACTTTCTAGACATTGCCAATAATGTTATCCAATAATATTATTAGGATAATATGAATTATTGCTCAGATAATGGAAAATCTTGTCTTAGTGATAATTATTGAAACAATGATAATATAAAATATCAACGTAGCAATTATTGAATCGATAAAATATAATATTGAGCAATAATTACGTAACATGATTATTGAGTAATGCCTTCTACGAAAAAAAAAATTATCATGCTTCATGAATAGTACTCGTGAATAGTAACTCGTGAATAGTAACTCGTGAATAGTAACTCATGAATAGTAACTTCGTGAATAGTAACTCATGAATAGTAACTCGTGAATAGTAACTCATGAATAGTAACTCATGAATAGTAACTCATGAATAGTAATTATAAAAATTGAATACTTTTATTTCATAAAATTAGGGTCTTACAATCTCCCTCCTTATGAAATTTCGTCCCGAAATTTACGTACACAGTATTTCAAAGAGTTGAGAATACCTTGTTTTCATTTCGATTCTATCTCCCCCATCATCATGATTTCTCCATTGCTCATCTCACGTATTTAGGATATCATTCTAGAATACAACTTCAAAACAAGGGTTAATTTAACAAATTAACATATCACATAATATCCGATATTATGGTGACCGACCAACAAATAAGCTTAGGTAGGACACACTAGCGAAGGATTTACTCATCTCTCCCTCCTAGTTCTAATCCGATCTCGCATGGAGATCATATCCCCAAGCTCTGATACCAAATGTAACTCTCATGGTGCTTCAACCACAGCACCTCACAATGGTACCTATCAGTTTGCCACCGCAGAACGGCGTCCCCTACGGAGAGTCTGGCTTCGGTGCATCCCCCATCAACAGGAAGTCACCAGCGAGAGGCTCGGGGCTCTTTACTTATAGCTCTGATACCAAATGTAACGACCCCAAAATAGGTCCATTCCATCCAACCCATTCTGAGTCGCCAAATATATGGTACGAAAAACAACTACAACTTTATTACAACAATTGTCGTGCAAAATACAACAACACATATTTTGTGAGTTTTGATACCAATATATACCAAATGTAACTCTGGACACCAACTTGGATAACACGTCACCATGACACCTTACATAAAGTATGCAGTCAAAATTGTTTTAGAAATTAGAATCTTTGGGAAGTGCTTCGAAACCTTCGTATACATGGGAGGCCATGCTTTTAGGTTATGGTAGATATCATATGGCCGCTGAAATTATCCTTGGTTGACCTGATAGACCCCAAAAGAAAAGCGAGAAGATTACTATCATATTCTTCCCAATGGCGAGTCTTCTCTTGATCTATCATTATCTCCACTGTCTCAAATTGAGAATTATACTTCAAACAAACACCAAGATCATATAGGTAGTGCTCGTAAATATACTCAGCAAGTGGATGAGCACAACCATGTCTTATGATAACACGAGTTTGTATGTCATTAGACATCTTGTATGATAGTGACAAAACACCCTTCCAAAGTTGGGTTCGCCTCACCCTATTTAATTCACCAAAAATAACTATTAAATGATGTATAAAATCTGACAACACTAAAGCCCTCAATAAAATTATTTTCATACTCTTTAGGAGAACCTCAACAACTATAGACCACCGATTCTATTCCTTGTTATCTCATTCAACCCGGCTACACTTTTATTACACGAAAGGAATTGTGAAACAAAAGGGTGAGCACAACTAGCTCGATCAAGAAGAATATTATGACTAAAGATAAATAAATTATCAATAGTCTTCATCGATAATAAATCGGAGATTTAGAACATATGGTAGATGATAAAACTTTTCAACCATAGTTGCGTGAACGAAAGCAATCCATTAAAAAAGTCGAATAGACTATAAAGTCTATTGTCTTCTCCACGTTAAAAGTCCACCAACAATGTTTTATCCCTGTAACATCAATCAACAGTTCCTTTCCACAATCATATGAATAACTCATAATCATAATTGTGATTCTAAATTCCTCTTCCCATCTAGGACGAAGATAATTTTTATCACTGTCTCTTTACGAAACATCAAATATCATGGTTATACCAAATCACAGTTCCTGTTCATAATCATACTAATAAATTCATCTTTGCACCACGGGTCAAAGATATTCATCAACAGTTCATCTTTACACTACAGGCTAAAGATATTCAACAACAGGTCATCTTTGCATTACGAGCCAAAGATATTCATCAATAATTCATCTTTGCCCTACAGGCTAAAGATATTTCAACAACAGTCATCTTTGCATTACGAGCCAAAGATATTCATCAATAATTCATCTTTGCACTACAGGCTAAAGATATTCAACAACAGGTCATCTTTGCATTACGAGCCAAAGATATTCATCAATAATTCATCTTTGCACTACAGGCTAAAGATATTCAACAACAACAGTCATCTTTGCGAAGACGAGCCAAAGATATTCATCAATAATTCATCTTTGCACTACAAAGCTAAAGATATTCAACAACAGTCATCTTTGCGAAGACGAGCCAAAGATATTCATCAATAATTCATCTTTGCACTACAGGCTAAAGATATTCAACAACAGGTCATCTTTGTACAACGAGCCAAAGATATTCATATATCAAAGAAATACATAATCATCTCAGAAGTTATATAACAATAATTATAACCATGTTGATCAATTCACCTTTGCACTTAAGTTAAAAATATTCAATTGTAAATTCAATGGTCATGATCATACCAGTCACAATTCAACTTTTTCCCTCATCGCCAAAAAGAGAACCCTAGTCATGATCATACCAATAATCTACCCATCTTTACACTCAAGTGAAAGAGAATATCATCATTAGGGTTATAAGAATGTTACATAAAAATAATATAATCAAAACATGATTTTAATTTCAAGAGTAAGATTCATAAATCAAGCGATAATTTGGTAGGAGAAGAAACCAATTTGTCGTGAATAGTACCCGTATTAAATACGTGAAATGTAGTATCGTGCATAAGTAACCTCGACACGAAAAGATAAAGTTTCATAATAAAATTCATATCCATATTTATAACACTTTAATCCAAATGTTATAAATCACTTAGAAATCTCATAATCTAATATTATTAATATTATAATAATATTTTAATCATTTCTTAAACTTATAAACAATTTAATTAAATTGTTTACACTTTACTAATTAATGCATTTAATCATCATAAAATGCCAAACTCATAAGATTTCATCACCAATAACCAAAACCCTCATCAAAAATCTGCATATACCTCATATATGGTTCTCAAGCCATAAAATCATATTTTCTAATTTTCTTCCTTCACATAACATATTTAACTCATTTATTCATAACTAGTCCATTTTCATGAAAATACCAAATCAGTTCCAAAAATATTTCTTTTCTGGGATTGATCAAAATATAGTCTCATATTGAACATATATTTTTCTCAGAATTTTTAAAAATCATTTACTATTTTTCATATGGCCAAAACCGCCGAATATTTAAACATTTATCATAAATTGTACTTTTATCCAAAAATTCCAAAATTCACAGAGTACACTGATATTATATAGATGTACTCCCAATAAAAATTTCATCAATTTTAGAGTTAACCACAAGGAGTTATAAGCGGTTACTTTTAAAATAGTCTTTTCGTAAAATTCATAACTCTTAATCTATACATCCAAAATCACCATTTTGGACACAATCAATAAAACTCATCAAAATATCATTTCAAATTTTTCCAGAATTTTTGAAGGTTCAGAAAAATTTCGAAACTAAAAACATAATAACCCTTAAAATCCCTTACTATCCCTTACCTCAAAAAAAAAAGACTTACATTTGGAATAATTTGAAACGAACTTTGCCGTATAGAAATACTCAAAGTATACTCAAAATACTCACAAGAATACGCTCGATAATATAGAGAGAGAAAACTTCAGTTTCTGGTGTGAGAAAATGCTTAGAACACCAAAGCAGAAAATTTAATAAAATATTAATATAATATATATTAAATTCCTAAGCCCCCTCGACCATCTGACCATCTGAATTCAGCCACTAATAATGACAAAAAACAAAAAAAACGTTTTGTTATTAAAATTAATTAAAACTTTCAAAAATCAATTATTTCGGAACTTCGGAACTTCAATAATTCATAATAAATATCTCTTTTATCAGAAAATTCGAATCTCACGAGTTTTTATAGGAAATTCAATTCTCTACAACTTTGCAGAAGAAAGTTTTCCAAATTCCAAACAAAAATTGACCGAAATCCACAAGCAGGCGATTTTCTGATCATAATCAAATTTCGGTCAAGAAATGGGGTCCACCGACATGTTTAACATGTTTTAAACATTTATTGTAATAAAAATATTCTTCCTCCTCATATACTCATATATTCCACATTCCTTTCGTAAAAATATCACCATTAATATATTATTAAAATAATATATTTAAATAAATTATTTTATCAGAAAAAGATAAAATATTAATTTTCAACAATTGTCACTTTAAAAATTTTCTCCATCTATATCCACATAAAATAAATATTTTTCTCATCATAAAAATCAATAATTAATTATTCACAAATAATATTACATAATCACAATATTGACAACCAGGCAGTTCCCAGGAAAGAGGGGGCTTTCAATAAGAATTTCTCTCTTCTTGGTAGCTTGATTAGGTGACCAAACCTCTCCTTAGAGCAGAACTTTCTAGACATTGCCAATAATGTTATCCAATAATATTATTGAGATAATATGAATTATTGCTCAGATAATGGAAAATCTTTGTGTAGTGATAATTATTGAAACAACAATAATATAAAATATCAACGTAGCAATTATTGAATCAATAAAATATAATATTGAGCAGTAAATTACCGTAATGATTATTGAGTAATGCCTTCTTTACGAAAAAAAAATTATCATGCTTCATGAATAGTACTCGTGAATAGTAACTCGTGAATAGTAACTCGTGAATAGTAACTCATGAATAGTAACTCGTGAATAGTAACTCATGAATAGTAACTCGTGAATAGTAACTCATGAATAGTAACTCATGAATAGTAACTCATGAATAGTAATTATAAAAAATTGAATACTTTTATTTCATAAAATTCGGGGTCTTACACCAACCGATATTGTGGAAGACATGATGACAAAGTATAATGTGTCCATCTCCTACCAAAAAGCATGGAGATCAAAGGAAAAAGCAATGGAAAAAGTAAGAGGAAATCTACATGACTACACTCTGATCCCTTCATGATTGCACATGTTAAAAAAAAACAAATCCAAACAACAATTAGAAACTATTCATTAAATTTTTAAAGTAGTTCGGTTACCCAAATTAAATGATTTGGTTACCTAATAATGAACGTTTGGCTACTAACTGTATGATTGAAATATAAATAGAAATTATTTTATATAGGCGACCAATATCTACATGAAATGTAACTATTAAATAGCATTTTAGACACCATCTGAACAGTATGGAAAATATTAAATGTTAAGTAATTAGATAACAGTAGTAATACACATAGTAATCCTAAACTACAAATTTGGATAATATTTATTACATATATTAACATTAACATTACTGAAAATTCATTTCAGGTTCCATCACATCATTGGAGGTTGAAAAAAATGGTCGCTTTAAATATCTCTTCTTTGCAATAGGAGCGTCCATTGAAGCATGACACCACTGTTTCTCAATCATTGTAATTGATGGCATATTCATACAATCAACCTACGGGGGTACACTGCTCATAGCAAGCACACAAGATGCAAACAGAAACATTATACCCATTGCTTTTGCAGTGGTTAACAATGAAAATGAATTATTCTGGAGATGATTTTTCATCAATTTGAGAGATGCTTGTGGAGTTAGAGAAGGACAGTGCATTGTTTCAGATAGACATGAAGCAATTATAAAGGGACTTAACTGTGTGTTCCCTGATGTCATGCACGGTTCATGCACATACCATATTTTGAAAAATATAAAAAATAGATTCAAAAAGAAAGGAGAAGAACTCCAAAAAAGCATACAACACGGCTTGTAGAGCTTACACTATTGAAGAATTCGACATATACATGGCTGAACTTGATGCAATTGATGCTCGAATAAAGACATATTTGGAGGAAGAAGTTAAGCTAGAAAAGTGCACGAGGCTCCATGGGACTGTAATCAGATACTCAACAATGACTTCAAAACACCACCGAATCTATTAACAATGCAATCAAGGGAATCAGAGATCTTCCAGTTGCATCGATGATTGAATGTCTGCGTTGTATGGTGCAAAGATGGTATTTCAGAAACAAACAATCAGCAATATCAACTTTCACTACCCTTTCCACAATAGCTGAGAGAAGATTGTAATCTAATATCATTGAGTCAAAGAAACTTAAGGTCAGTCATACAACTTTTAAATTGTTATCTGCATAACTACAAAAGGTTGCATCTGAAATTAAAGGAAACCAAATTATGCATTTATGGTTACCATTATAAACTGTAAAAGTTACCAATAGTACATATGCCTTTCATTATTCCTAATTATATATAAATTTTTTTTATTATACATACTAACTACACCATTAAATTCTGTTGTAGGTTGAGACATCAAACCTAGTGATTTTCACTGTTTACGATGTCACCAAACAATTTATCGTGAACATGGAACAAAAGACATGCACATGCCATAAATTTCAATACCATGAGATGTCTTGCTCACACGCTGCTGCTGTTATTAGCAAGAGGAATTTGAGCTGTTATGATTTTTGCTCAAAATACTATTCAAAGAAAACTTTGGTAGACACATATTCAACTTCCATCATGCCGTTAGATGACAAAGAGAATTGGAATGTTCCAGACGAGATTAAAAACATGTGTCAAACCACCAAATACAAGAAGACCAGCTGGAAGACCAAAGATAGGTAGGTACAAGCATGTATCTGAAAATATAGTTCAAAATAAATGCAGCAGATGCCAAGAAAACGGTCACAACAAGAAAACATGCAATAATCCACCAATTTTGAGACCAAGACAATTTTGATATAATATAACATCAAAACAATTGTAACAAACTCCTTGAAGTTTACTGTGATTGCTCAATAGCCATACATATTATCATCATTTTATTGGTGTAAGAAAACAAAATTTATCTTGCACAATATTGAAAGATGATTATTTTCATTAATTTCCTTTTAACATAAAGTAATTCTATCTTCAAATAAAAATATACATAAAAGACGTACGTGTCATAATTGGTTAACTAATCTGTAATTTTTATTTATGACAATCTGGTTACCCACTAAAACTAAAATGGTTACCTTTGTATGCAAATTTGGCAACCAACTGTACCATATAAAAAACATATGGTTTTAAGCTTGATAATTGTTTTTGTATTTTTTTAAGCATAAAAAATAAAATGTATACATTTCTTTGGATGCTTGTCTACACTTTAAACCTTAAAAAACAGATAGGATCGAGAATTGTTTAACTGATTTTTAAATTACTAGAACTTTTTGGTTACCCATAAATACTAATGATTGTAACAGTAACCAACATTATTTAGAAACCTTTGTAGAACTGTTTGCATACCTGCTGAAGCAGAAAAACAAATACATGAAAGAAATTGTTAACTGTTTTAGAATTTACTGTTAGGACTGTTTAGTTACCAAAAACAACTAAAATTGTTACATTTGTATGCAAATTTGGCAACCAACTGTACTATATGAAAAAAACAAATGTTTTTAAGCTTGATAATTGTTTTGTAATTTTTTTATTACTATTTTTAAGCATAAAAAAATAAAATGTATACATTTCTTTGGATGCTCGGTTACACTCTAAACCTTAAAAAACACATAGAATTGAGAAATGTTTAAGAGATTTTTAAATAACTATAACTATTTGCATGGTTACCCACAAATACTGATGATTGTAACAGTAACCAACATTATTTAGTAACCTTAGTATGATTGTTTCCAACCATTTGAACCATAAAAAACAAATACATGATATAAATTGTTAACTGTTTTAGATTTTACTGTTAGGACTATTTGGTTACCAAAAACAAATAAAACTATTACCTTTGTAGTCAAATTTGGCAACCAACTGTACCATAAAAAAAATATTTACAATATTATTTATGAAAATAGAATACTAGACAAAAAAATAACAATGTGAACCAACAAAACTATATCATACGTCTAATAGTAAAAATTAATACATCATTCCATCATCAGCAGATTTATAAAACTATTCACAGTCAATAACCATATCAAATGATATCAAATGTCCAAAAAAATAACATGATGCATAACCAAACTAGTCTTCACTAACGAATCTGCCTGGGTATTTTGAATCAGATTCATATCCGCCTACTTGCTTGTTCCTCGCATGAATGAACAAGTTAACGCATAGTTTCTTGCGGTATTGAATGATTGGAAATGGATTTGGCATTTCGGAAATCTGTTGGTAAAGAATATGTTCCGCAAAACATCTAGTAAACATTCCACACAGTCAGTAAAAAAACAATCAAGATATAAAGCAAATCAAAACAAACATCATAATATATGGAAAATTAAAAATATATATATAAACAATGTAAACTTACCTATCAACTTGTTTAGGTAAACCCTCAGCAAATTCAAGATCAATAATATCATGTTCTCCTTTGGTGCGATATGGTTCACTATTGAAATCAATATCAGATCTATTCTTCCAAAAACCGCATCTAGACAATATTATGGGTAGAATGAAAATATACGGCTCATAAACATCTATAATATTTGTTCGCATGATATTCCTGTTCTGTTGTAGAGAATTATAAACTACTAACACTCTACGATGCACATCAAAAACCAGCAAAAACCAAAGCACAGAAACTGTCATGTGAACGAGAAACATGACATAATCAACGGCAACCCACGGTTTGTTTACATCCATTAAAAAACCACGAATATACTCAGCAACATCATCATTGCCCAATAGAAGATTCTTATCAGAATTTTTATTATAATATTCCCCATATAAATTAGTTAACTTGACATGGAACCAACAATCTGTTGTAGTAACCCTTATTTGAATATTGTTCGAGTGTCTAGCCAGTTTATGCATGTAATACAAACATATGTTGATATGTTGAACCAAAAAATAAAACCAGAAAAACAATCAGAGATACACAAATAAAAAAGAAAAATAAAACTTTAAAATAAAAGTATCCAATACAGACATATATAGTAACCAAAATAATAAAATAAGGTAACCGAAACTAACGAACATGATTACAAAAAGAGTAAAAAAACTCACATCATCATCAAGCCACTGACCAAGGGTCTTCAGCTTGTAAAACCACATTTTTGACGATATTAGCACGGACCCAAATCTAAAGGAAGGCTCGATTTTGTCATGGTTTCCCGCAAATTTTTCAATCCTTCAAAACAATAACATATTAGAAAGAGAAAACCAATGATTTTATCTCCTAGAAAAAAACATAATATAAAAATATTAAACTCCAACAAACATACCTTTTTCTGTTATTTAAGTCAATTCTAAACCACTGCTCAAACATAACATCTTCAAATTTTGAAGGCATACCAATACAAACATTTGGAAATGCAGACGGTCCTCTGCGTAATGGTCTATCATCCACAACAGAAGAAGTTGAATCAACTGAACCGAACTTCGACGTATAAGGACTTTTCAACACATCACTCTTCGCAAACGTACGAATAGGCCTACCAAGTGGTTTAGATGCAATTTTTTCAACTTTAACGCAATGGAGTAAATCCTGTGTCGTTATAACCATCTCATCAAGTAGCGACCTTTCTGGTGCTTCAATTTTACTACCCTTTAATGTTTTTCAAGACATGACACAAAAAACAATTATAATATCAAATTAAAAATCCAAAACAGAATCAATAGTAACATAAACACTATATCAAAGTAACTAATACAAAATGTAAAGGTAACTACTTTTGAAAAAAAATGCAAACCTCAATTGGGGTAAAAATAACAATTTCTTTTCCACTAGACTGACTTAAAATATCAAAACTTGGAATGTCATTGATCTTTTCAGCCTGAAAAAAAACATACAATTGATCAATATAACACATAAAAGTATAACATAACATAAACAAAAAAAAATGCCTAACCTTTTCATCCTCAACATCAATGTGAACCCCTCTAGGGGTAAAAACAACAATCTCTTTCCCATTAGAATTTAAATTGTCATTCTTGTTCTCAATCTGTAAAAAAAAGAAAAAAATTAAGCATTGACTTAATAAACATGAAACACAAATGAAAATCAAACATATACGTAAACCTTTGCATCGTCTTCTTCAAACTGAATCCCACCAACCCCACCAACATCAGCATCAACACTTCCATGAAATTGTTTTGCATTGTCGGGAACTTCAACTACAACATCATCCTCAACAATCATAGCATCATCAACTACAACATTAACATTGCCACCATCGACATTCTCATCCAACTCAACATCATCATCATCAACATCATCATCATAATCATCATAACCAACAGTTACATTTCTCCATTTTCTATAACTAGACTGGCCATATAATTGCTTTCTAAACATCTTCTTTATGTCCCTACAAATTTGAATATGAAACACTTGCAATTGATCTTTTAATTCAACACCCAAATTCTCAATTTCATTCTTCACCTCCATCACCTTCCCTTCCAAAGGCGATCACCCGTGCATCAATAATTTTTTTCGCATCGAAAAGAGAAAACCTAAGGTCTTTATCCTTCCTTGATGATTCAACTTTAATATCAGAAATATTGGCTCCGCTATCACTTCCACTGAAAAAATGAAAACCACCTAAATCCAACTGCACCTTCTCATCCTCCGTAGGAATAAGATTTTGAATAATCAACTGAAACAAATTAATAGCAACAAATATATCAGGTCAGAAACATTGAACATAAAACAGAAACAAGACAGTACAAAAAAATAAATTAAGTCGATAACCAATAACATATATAAAGGAAACTGAATATAATGTAAATAGTAACCAGCATACCTGACCAGAACAAAAAACCAAGTCATTCAACTTCTCATTCTTAGGAGCCTTTACTAACTCCTTCCATCTAAATATTCTGAATTCTGAAACATGATCATCAATACAAAAGCCCCTAACTTTCAATGTAGGAATTGTTTCAAACAAAAAAACTTGAAACACATAAAGTAATCTATTAAGCTTGTAAGATTTACAATAACTTTCCCTGTAAAAATTGTATATCACCCCACCATACTTATCCTTCTTTACATGTCCCTTTACAACCAGGGATAGTGAATTCTTTGTCTATTCAAAAGCAGCTTTTCCCCACGGATAACTTTCAATATCCCCATAAGACAAAAAGTTAAACAAAGCTTCATCAACATAATTGTCAGAAATAGTAGTTAATATGAAATTAAAAACCAAGAAAATGATGGACATCCTAACTGCCTCATCATCATCATCAAAAAAGCACTATATATCCTCCCTATACTAGAACAGGTTACAACCACATTTCCAAAAAAATTCTCCACCAACAAATTTTCAATCCTCTTGAAACCATCAATGTCTTCATCACCTTGCCAATTTAAACCAGAAATTAAAAAAAATTCAAGCAATCTAAACCTTACCCTTCTCTCACCAAATATAAACCACATTTCCCCGTTATCCCTTTGATAAACTTCCCTAATCAAAGCATGATGGATTATCTGTGAAAACATCTGGGGCTGCCCAAAATCTAAAATTTTTCCAAAACAAGACAACTTAAACTTATTCAACTGTACTTCGGACAATTTATTCTTAATAATATTTGGCACTTCCATATCACACCAATAAATGACTTTTGCTGTAAAGTCTCGATGATGCTCTTCATAGAATAGATCCCAAATCTTAAAATACAATAAATTACATTATGAACACATTAACCAAATCAAAATAGAACATCAATAAAACTTTAAAACATTAAAAACTATTAAATCACCAATATCCAAATATACTATCAGTAGTAACCAACTAATATCAGCAAGTGGCCAAAATCCAAATTAATCAGACTATTTAATATATAACAAATTATATACCAACCAATTTAGAAAATAATATTAACAATACATCCACTCGGAAACAACATAACCATTTTACCACATACAGTATAAACAGTCATCAATCTCCAACTCTAGTGTAATAAAATACATTTTAACAACTATGTAATCATCAGTTTCCAAACATTTAAATGTTGGTAACCAAAAATTAATTATCAAGTTACCAACACAACATAATCAACCTATATAATGACAATAATGTAATCTAGTGACCAAAACAGAATATACTAGTATCTGACACTCCAATCGGAATGAAAACAATAATTTTAACAACTACAATTTGAACAATCCTTAAAACAACTCCAACTCTAATGTAATAAAATACATTTTAACAACTATGTAATCATTAGTGTCAAAACATATAAATGTTGGTAACCAAAACTCAATTAGCAAGTTACCAACAAAACATAATCAACCTGTATAATGATAATAATGTAATCTAGTGACCAAAACAGAATATACTAGTTTCTGAAACTCCACTCGGAATGGAAACAATAGTTTTATCAAACAACAACTTCAACATTAATGACACTACTCATAAACAAAATAAACAACACCATACACCAAAACATCACCATACACAAAAACAAAAACATAAGTAACCAAAAACAACTAAAAAATCTATATTCTTAAAAAAAATTAAAAATAACAAACCTTCAGATGTTTTACCTGGGGAACAATTTTCCGGTTATGAGCCTCAACTTCATCTTCTTTCCCAACTTTTTTTGGAGAACCTTCAAAATCAGAATCGATATATACCAATGATTTAGCCTTCTTATTCGTATGTCTACCCAGTTTCTTATCTTCAACATCTGATTTCACCACTAACTTCTTCCTCTGTTTTGTAGACTTTGACATACTATCCTTCACCTTTACATGTCTTTAAATCCTTCAAATAATCATCATCCCTAACTCGTTTACTCTTCCTATCACTCTTCTTATCCCTCATTCCCTCCATGCTCTTCCTTGTAGACACCATCACAAACAAAAACAAAATATATCAAAAAATGTAGAACCAATAAATGAGAACTGTGACGCCCCAAAAATAGGTATACAACACCCATTCTGAGTCTCCAAATACATAGTACAGAAAGCAAACTACAACTTCAATAATACAATTGTCGTGCAAAATACGACAACACATACTGTGAGTTCAAATACAAATATTGTCTTCTAGACAATATCCACACTCAAATAAGTCCTCATTATAATTATTCAAACACTATTTTATAGAAATAGTGAGGACTGCTAAAACATCTTTCTAGAACCATCACTCCGTACCCCGACTAGTTCCTTCTATGTTCTCACTTCCTGAGAAAAATGGAACAAAAAGGAAAAGGGTGAGCTCAACTAGCCCAGTAAAGAATATTATGACTAAGATAATATACAACAAATTATTGTTAGTCTTTAACAGGAAAAAATCTGATAAAATATAATAGACAACAAGTTTTAGATCAACAAACTGCAATGGAAGCAAAGAATCCATTAGAAGAGTCAAGTAGAGAATGAGTTCTACTATCTTCTAAGATTTAAAAGTCCATCATCAATTTTATCCATGTAACAACAATCAATATACATCTTTAATCAATATTCATATTTTCAATACAGGCCAAAGATATTCATTTGTATCACCAGTTGGTCATGTTCATCTCAACACCTGTTCATCTTCGCACTACGGGCCAAAGATATTCATCAGTTAATCATTCATCTTTGCACTACAGGCCAAAGATATTCAGTAATATCATCATTTAGGACTGAGGATGATGAAAAATATTTTAAAGAAAACGAATCCGGTGAGATGTAAGGACAAATAGTAAGGATTCAGATAACGGTTTATCCAAGATCAATAATACTCCATAATAACCAATTTTGAAGCAAAATTCAAGAATAAAGATCAAAACATGGATACAATCAAAGATAGTAACCAAATGACATCTTGACAAAAAGAAGAAAATTTCATTTTCAAATTGAATAGTGGTAGTATTCGTGAATAGTGTCAGTATACATGAATAATAGTCTTGAGTGTACATGAATAGTAACCCCGATAAAAAAAAGTTCCAAATTTGATAAAAACGTTCACCAATATTTCGGCATAATGATATTGAAGAAAATAATATCATTTAAGAAGAAAATAACATCCCTTACCTCAAAATATCAGTACTTTTGATCGGAATATCAGTATAAGGCTGAAGAAAACTTGCACTGATTAACAAAAACTCACAAAGTATCTAAATACTCATAAAATACACTCAATAATCTAGAGAGAGAAAGAGAGAAAACTTATGTTTCTGGTGTGATTTTCAATTCTAACTTAGCCCTCTATTTATAGGAAAATGTTAGCAGACTTGACTTGCAACCTGATGGCTTTACCTGCTACTATTCCCACCCACCACATTTGAAATAAAATTCAGCACATTTCTTCACCAACCACTAGTGGGGCCAACTCAATTCTAGAATTTTCCACCAAAATGCTAAATTCGGATACTTCAACAATTTTTGAACTAGTCGCCTTTTAAAATTCATAACAAATCATACGTTCATTTTAACGGTTCAAAATTTGTGGACATATACTCAACTTATATATGTATAACATATCCAAAAATTACAACGATCCAACGGTCGGATTAAAAATTATAACTCACGCAATATATCTCAAAAACACTGGTTTAATTTTTTAATACCTTCATTCCGACAAAAATACTGATAAAACACCTCAACATTAACTCTTTCATTTTTAACCACAATAAATATATCCAACATTTATATCCACATAAAATAAATATTTCCTTATCATATGAATCAATAATTAATTATTCACAAATAATATTACGTAATCACATTTATGACAACCGGTAGTTCCTGTGAAAGAGGGGGCTTTAATAAGAATTTCCCCTTCTTCGGGCGCGCAATTAGGTGACCAAACCTCTCCTCGATGTAACTTTCTTGACATTGCCAATAATGCTATCTAATAATATTATTCAAATAATATGAATTATTAACTCGATAATGGGAAATACTACGCAGTTGACAATTATTCAAACAACAATAATATAAAATATCAACGCAAAGCAATTATTGAATCAATAAAATAAAATATTGAAGCAAGAACTACCGTGAATAATTATTGAGTAGTGCCTTCTTACATAAGGATCAATAATTCATCAATATGTGCATCCACACGACATTCATCGTATTTTAAAACCACGGGTATTCCAACAAGTGTTTACAAAGAATAACTACTTCAAGTTATTTATAAAAAACTCAAATTTGTCGTTTTCTTCATCGACAATTATTTCGTTATGGGGCCCATTAAAATGATCGTTGCTGCAATACGAATATTCCCCGACAGTAAAGAATATTCCATCGACAAAATGAATATTTTATAACCACTTGCTTATTTTGCAAAATTTTCACATTTCACCCATAACTAAAATTATTATATCAAATTAATACCTTATTATTCACAATAATAAATAAAGGAAATTTGATTTTATTCATTAAAAATTGGGGTTTTACAACCTCCCCTCTTTATGAAATTTCATCCTCGAAATTGACGTACGTACCTAGTGTTTCGAAAAGGTGAGGATACCTCGCTTTCATTTCTGATTCCAACTCCCAGGTCATCTCTTCAATAGCATGGTTTCTCCACAAAACCTTAATTTGTGGTATAACCTTCGTGCGTAGGGACATGCTCTTTCCTATCCAAGATCTTAATAGATACCTCCTCGTGACGTTAAATCTTCACTATCTAAATCTCGGTTCTAACTCAATAATGTAGTTCGGTCTTTAACATATTTACGAAGCATAGATATGTGAAAAACATTATGAACACGAGACATACTTGGAGGTAATGCGAGTCTATAGGCCACATTTCCTATTCGGTCAAGAATCTCAAATGGACCAATAAATCTTGGATTAAGCTTTCCTCTCTTCCCAAATCTTGTAACTCCCTTCCATGGTGCAACACGTAACAATACATGATCCCCAATATTAAATTCCACGTCCTTCCGATGAAGATCCGCATAACTCTTTTGTCGATCATGTGCCGTTTGTATACGTTGTCGAATCGTTTAGATCTTCTCTGGTCCTAACAATGTTGCTTCACCTACCTCGTCCCAACATACTGGAGAATGACATTTTCTTCCATACAACGCCTCGAATGGAGCCACACCTATGCTCGCCTGATAACTGTTGTTGTATGAGAATTCCACCAATGGTAGGTACTTATCCCAACTCCATTTAAAATCTAGGACACAAAGTCTTAATAGATCTTCAAGGGTTTGAATAGTCCTCTCTGATTGTCCGTCCGTTTGAGGATGGTATGTCAACCAATCGTAAAACTGCGTCATAGCTTTCGTAAGCTAACCCAAAATTGTGAAGTGAATCTTGGGGTCACGATCCAAACTATGGATCTTGGCATGCCGTAATCGACAATCTCGTTCACGTACATACTAGCAAGACGTTCAAGGGAATAAGTCTCACGTATGGGCAAGAAATGGGCATACTTGGTTAATCTATCAACAATAACCCAAATCACATCTATGCCTTGAGAAACCTTGGGAAGACCCGTAACGAAATCCATAGTAATGTGTTCCCACTTCCATTTCGGAATCTCAAGTTGTTGTAATGGACCCTTTGGCATTTGATGCTCCGCCTTTACACGTTGACAAGTTAAACACCTCGAGATAAACTCTGCGATCTCTCTTTTCATATTGCTCCACCAAAATGTATGTCGAAGATCATGATACATTTTGGTACTCCCAGGATGGATTACAAATGGTGTGTTGTGTGCCTTCATCATGATTCTATGCTTCAAGTCAGAATCGTTAGGAACACAAAGTCTGGAGTTGAATCTAAGTATTCCTTCTTCATCGATTCTTGCTTCTGGAATAGCACCTTCTTGCACTTTCTTCTTCATACGCATCAGCTCCATGTCCGTAGCTTGAGCAGCTTTATCTTTATCGATTAAAGTCGGTTCTACTCATATATTCGCCATCATCATGTGGGTCCCTGGAGTCTTTAATTCTACCTCCATCCTTTGTAAGTCATACA
The DNA here is from genome assembly GCA_020205615.1 of Panax quinquefolius. Classification (NCBI taxonomy): domain Eukaryota; kingdom Viridiplantae; phylum Streptophyta; class Magnoliopsida; order Apiales; family Araliaceae; genus Panax; species Panax quinquefolius. The sequence continues at coordinate 84,946,434 of CM035166.1, forward strand.
GAATGGGCCTTTCAGATTGACAATATCGCTTTTCAGACCGCGATATGATCTTCACTCAACGCGCCACCATTACGTTCGCTTTTCGGGATGATATTGAATAGTGTGATCGTAATCTTCAATAGTTCAAGCCAACGTCGTTGCCGTATGTTGAGTTCTTTTTGGGTGAAGAAATATTTGAGGCTTTTATGGTCCGTATAAATCCCCACTTTCTCCCCATACAAGTAGTTTCCTCTTGAGCTCTTGGAAACTCTTCTCGCATTCCTCGCTCCATACGAATTTTGTATCTTTCCGAGTCAGCTGAGTTAATGGAGTAGCGATTCGAGAAAATCCTTCCACGAATCTCCGATAATAACCGCCTAAGCCCGTAAAGCTACGCACTTGATCACCACCGACTTTTGGTCGCTCCTAACTTTCAGATCGCTTCAATCTTCGACGGGTCAACAGATACTCCATGTTTTGACACCACGTGCCCAAGGAATGCTACTTCCTCAAGCCAGAACTCACATTTCTTCAGCTTGGCATAAAGCTTGTTTTCACGAAGCTTTTCAAGTATCAGCTTCAAATGGTGCTCATGATCTTCATGGCTTTTGGAATAGATGAGGATGTCATCAATAAAGACAACAACAAACTGATCTAAATATTCCTTGAATACACGGTTCATCATATCCATGAAAGTAGCAGGAGCATTAGTCAATCCAAAAGACATGACTAAGAATTCATAATGCCCGCATCGGGAGTTCTCAAGGCGCCTTTGGAATATCCTCGCTTTTAATCTTCAATCGATGATATCCGTAATCTAAGATCGATCTTTGAAAGAATTGTGCTCCTTGTAATCGGTCGAACGGGTCATCAATGCGAGGTAACGGATACCTATTCTTGATGGTGACATGGTTCAATTCTCAGAAGTCAATATTAAAGTCGCGATACCCGAATCTTTCTTCTTCTTTACGAATAAAACAGAGCACCCCAAGGAGATGTATTAGGATGAATGAAACCGATGTCTAATAACTCCCAGTAGTTGGACTTTTAACTCCTCAAGTTCAATAGAGCCATTCGATATGGGGTTTTAGAAATGAGTTTTCAGACCGGCTCAAGGTCAATAAAGAATTCAACATCACGCTCGGGGGTAGACCGGAAGTTCTTCAGAAATACATCAGAAATTCTCTAACAATGTAAATATTATTCAAATCGACTTGTCTTTGTTCAAATCCATAACATGGGCTAAGAAAGCTTCGACATCCGCTTTTTCAATAAATGAATAGCTTTATGGCTTGATATGATAGTGATTGATTTTAGTGGTTTAGTTGTTTGAATTCGTATGACAGGTTGGTTAAGAATATGAAAACTAACAACCTTACGAAAACAGTCAATTTTGGCATGATGAGTGGTTAACCAATCAATTCCTAAAATCACATCAAAAGCAAGTATCTTTAAAGAGATAAGATTAATAGGTAACGTGATAGTGCCAACTTGGATCACGCAAGATTTATAAACTGTGGATGTAACGAAAGTTTCACCCAACGGAGTCTCCACTGATAAATCAAAGTCTAATTTCTCCGGAGTCAAGTTTAAACGTTGAGCACAAGCAGGAGAGATAAAAGAATGGGTAGAAAGGGTATCTAGTAAGGTATTAACTTTGCATGAGTTCAAGATTAGCTTATCCATAATCACCTCGTTCGGGTTCCTCGCGTTTTGGCCAGTCACGATAAACGCTTTTCCAGGAACCGCTGATTTCGACTTATCCGAGATGATACTTGGAGTCACCATCCCCGTTGAACTTGGTTTTGCTGCTGTAACAATCCCGAACTATGTGGCCTTCCTTTCCACAGGTTGTAACATACCTTGGATTGTTGTGGGCGCTTTAATGATATGTCCCTCTTTCCGCATTTGTAACATCTAACCGGCGGTCGTTCTCCTCCCCTAGAATTTTTTGTTGGTGATGGTGTTGTTGCTGATGTCTTCCCGTCATTGTTGAATCTCGTCTTTTTGAAATTTCCACTTGACTCACCTCTCCTATTATCATGGCCACGATGACCACCTGAGTGGTTATCGCCTTTGTTCGTATTTTTCCCTCCTTGTTGGTTATCATCGCTCTGATGAATGCTGTCACCGGTATGACCCTAGTTGTGGTCCCTCGGTTGCACATACTCATTATCTCGCTCTAATAATTGAGCCCTGTTTACAACATCTGAATATAAAGAAAATTTATGAGATATAAGATATTGTTAGAATCTCGAAGCTTTAGACCTCTCGTAAACATCCTCGTCATTCGCTCCTCATTTTCGACCAAATGAGGTGCAAACTGGATAACTCGCAAACTTTTCCTTGTCTTTGGGACAATCGTAATAACCCGATATTTTCTATGTAAATAAATAAGAAATTTTACATATAATTTTTTTATTTAAGAAGGAATATGTGCCAAGTAAATGTATATGATATATGTAATAAATAAAATTTATTTATTACATGAATAATTTCAAATAATTTTATTTTAGAATTATTGATCATTATAATGTATATACTTATAATAATTAATTTTATAATAGAAATGTCTTTATTATTTATTTTCTATGAAAATATGATTTTTATATTATTTAAATAATATATGAAATGATTATTAGAATTATAATAATAAACATTTAATTATATGAATTGTTCAGAATACTTAAGTTAATTATTTTAGCTTAATTATTGATGTTGTATATGAAAAATAAATCAGATATGGAATCCAAACCCTAAATTTGGGTATTGATTAAGGGATGAGAATAATAATATAATATTAATTATATTTTAATTTTTCAGTGCTATAAATATGTACTATAAATGTGGAAACTGATAATGGTTATTCAATTGTGGTAAATTAGGGCATGACCCTCATATCGTGTTATTAAACCCTAATTGTTAAACTCGGTTATGAGTTCGAGACTGTGTAGTAATGGTGTTATATGAATTTTACTGTGTATTATATAATTTCTGTAATTATGAGAAACCCTAATTATTATTTGAAAACCCTAATTTGCTAAAATATGATACCCTAATTACTTTTTTAGTAAATTATAATGATAATTAGGAAACCCTAATTGTTAATTTGGGAACCCTAATGATGTTAAGGAACCCTAATTATTTAAACCCTAATTTTCTATTAAAATCCCTAATTTCTATTAAAACCCTAATTTAATTAGTGTGTTTAAAATTAAAATTTTATTACACTTTAATTTTCAATTGTCCAAACCCTCGTAATTAATTGGGAAACTTTAAAATGTGAAATCTAGTGAATAAATCCTAGATTAAAGCACCTTGGACAAGAATGCCCTTAAATTAAAATAAAATTACCAAAATACCCTTTTGTCCCATATGTTGAATTATTGCTAGCCAAATCTTTGCAAGATCTTGCCAGCCACCCTACCCTATCAACCTAGCAGCTACATGATCTGTCAGCCATTACAAATTCATTGTATCAATTCAATTGCATAATTTAAGAGAGAGAAAGTGATCATTTTTGGCCTAAATTGCTCACAAATACCTAGCCATTCTCTCTCAAGCTCAAACCCACGAAATTCCCTTGTTAGATCAGTCCATGATCAAGCCCCACGATTACCAGTAGCAGATCAGAAGAACAAAATCAGAATCAAAGCTTAGAAAAGGTACAAAAACCCTAGCCTCAAATATGTCCAAAAATTATGTGTTAGATGTTAATTTTGAATGTTAGTATATGTTGGTTGTAGTCCATTTTGATGATCTGGGTTGGTAGTTTACAGATCCATAACATCTAAGTCTTCTAATTAATAATTTTTCAAAATCTGGAAAATTTGTTTTTTAGGTCTGACAACCGAATGTCAGATCGTCTACATCTTAGAGTGTTTATTTATTTGATGTTTTAAGTATTGATTATTGTAGTATGATACAAGTTCTTTACTCTGAAAGTTGAATCAAGCTCATAGCATGAATAGATTGTCAGAAATGGTTGGTCAAAGGTCATTGACCGACCATGACCAAACCATTTCTGGGCAACCTGAAGGTCATTTTTCAGTCCGACCACGTTTTGCTTTCGATCCCGGCTGGTTTTGTACGATTAGTTGGTTTTGTTGTAATTAGATTGTGGTATGTTGTATAAACTTTAGATCTATGCCTCTAGATTCCTTATTATATCAATAGAATCTTTGTAGTAGATGGTCAAAGTAGACCATCCGGTAACATTTTCCATTTTCTAGAATTTCCAGAAATTGTATGAACGAGTTTTCTGACATAGTTTGACCGGCGTGTATCTGCTTTATTTGTTGATGTTATGACACGGTTATGTGATAGATCTGTAGTCGTAGGTGTTGTCTACAAGCTGGAATTGATAGATCGCAAAAACATTTCATGTATTGCAAGTTATGAGGATCGTAAGTTGCCTACTCGGACTGTTCTTCATTTCTGGAAACCCAGAAATGAAGAACAGCTTCTGACAAGGTTTTCTGCAGCCTAGATCTTTTTGGTTTGTTATGTTTTGGCCATGTTTCTTGTTAGATAATGTAGTGTTGAATTTGAACTACATGATCTGATGTTTAGTTGCTCCGAAACATGTTGTTAAGCTAATTATTATTGGTCAAATACGCCACTTTCAGAATAAGCTTGAAGGCTCTGGGTTTAGCCAAGAACACGAAGAACACCTATAGAGATGGTTCTGTCGCTATAGGTGGTCTTTAGCGACAGTTTTGAATAAAAATTATATTTTTCTTAAATAATTAGTATTAATTAGTTTTTAATTATTAAAAATACAAAATAAATTATTAAAAATTATTTTAAAGTCCGAAAATTAGTTTTTAATTATTTTAAGTATATTTCATAAATATTTAATATATTTGGAATATAAAAAGTATTTAATTTATTTAAGTATAATATTAAATAAATGATTTAAAATAATTTTATACATGAAAAATCATTTAAAAAATATGTTATGATATAAAAGATATTTTAAGTTATTTCTATAATTTTTAAATATTTTGTGATGATTTTCATTATTAATTAGATATTAATGATGATTAAGTTATTTAATAAATATATTAAATAAATGATGGAAAATAGAAATAATGATTTAAAATTTATATAAAAATGATTTAGAGATTATAAAAATATTTTAAGTTATAAAATATAACTTTTGATATTTTGTCATGAAAAAAATATTAATATTTTAATATTAAGGATATTAGATCTATTTAATAATTATATTAAATAAAGTAATGTAAAAATAATTTTTATATTAGAAAAATTATTTTAAATGAAAATAAAGTGTTTAAAGATATTTTAAGTTATAAAATATAACTTTTAATATTTAAAGGATAATTTCATTAATAAATCAATATTATTCGATAATAATTTAATATTAATGATATTAAGTTTATTTAATAATTATATTAAATAAATAGTTTTAAAATAGTTTTATTGATTTAAAAATCATTTAAATGTATTAATACTTTAAAAATATTTTGAGTTATTATAAATAACTTTAATATTTTAGTAATAGTTTCATTAATAGTTTAATATTAATTAAATATTAATGATATAATAGAATTAGTTAATATTAAAATTATTTAATAATGATTTCAAGGTGTTTGAAAATTCATGATAAAGTATAATAATTATTTTAAAATTATTATAAGTTTATGAAAAATAATACGATCGATATTTAAAATATCTAAATGAATATTGAACTATAGATTAGAGTTTTAGACTCAATAATTACCCGAGATAAAGTCATTTCGGTATATAGAAATATTTCGAAATTGATCCGGACTTAGATAAATCGACTAGATATGTGTCATTTATGATCTAAACGAATCGTTAAACATATGTGACAATGTGATTAGGTTATGTGCTGACTGCAAAATGCAGGACTAGGTGTTATAGCATATTGTTCTAATTGAACGAATGATCTTATTACTGATAGGTCGTTGTATAAAAGATTAATCTAAGTTGCGTTATTGTAAGCAGTAGCTCAGGCAAGTATCTAAACCTTATGCACTACTTTTATTTCGTGCAAACAGATATATCATGTTATGCAAGTTTCCTAAACTTACTCCAATTATTATTGAGCAAGTATCTGATCTATTATTTACATTGTGCAAGTATCCTACTTTTGCATTTACTTTATGCAATGGACATGAGTAAGAAAGTTTCAGAATTATGTTATTATTGTGCCAGATTATTAACTCTATTATTATTGATTATGTATTCAATCTTTGTATTCATACAAGTTCTTACATTATCCGATCATTGTATTATAATTCAGATATTTATTCTCTTCGTTAATTCGTATATAGGGTTAGACAAGTGTCCCCACTTGGATAACCATTGTATTTAATCATATGTTGATACATACTTATTGATTTCAAGTATGTATACGTTGACTTAAAAGCCGTCTAAGCTATTTGATTCAAATTTAGACATAAAAATATTGTTGAACAAGATAGAACATTGTTGTATCCAACTGCATTGTTTTGGTTTGGATTCCCGACTAAGTATGAACATCCCGAATATGGGAAAACTTTTGTGCACCTAAGGTGGATAGAGTGAACGATAATATCGTTCTTGCATGTAGTATTGATCAATATGAGGCATAACTATCTGGCCGATCACCCCACGTGTTCAAGTAAGTTATAAAGGTTTGAGATGAAGTCTCATTTAACCTTTTCAAAATAGAAAACAATGTTCATAGTATGTTGACTGATCTCCAGTTATAGTCTATACGTAGTTTCAAAGATTACATATGGAAGTGATATGTTGTTATTATTGGTTCAACTTACTTCACAACTATTGATTCGTTGTAGAAGTGTCTTTCAAAGAAAACATTTAATTCTTTTCAAACTAATATATATTGTTGTTATTATCATTGGCAATCCAATGCTCATTCTTGCTTTAAATGTAAATGTTTTCAGTTAAGTATGATCAACCAGAAGGCTCAAGCAAGAACAAGGGGAAAGGAAAAGTTGCATTTAATGAGATTTATAATATGTTATGTAATAGTTATAGTTTATTAAGACAATTATACTTATTATCTATGATGTAATGAATGTTTAAAGGTCTCAGACTGGGAGTAAACTTTGATGCATATGTAAATTAAGTTTAAACTTTATATTATTGTTATTATTATTAGCATTATTCAAACTTATAGAAATGGTATCGTGAAAACCGAAGTTCGGGTTTCAAGCACCGAATTTGGGGCGCCACAGTATAATCGTCATGTTATTTTGTTCCGGTCGATAAACTCTACCTCCTTCATATGATTTAATACTTTCGTGAAAGTACTTGTCATTGAATAGTTTCTGAAATGTTTCCCAAGACATCTTTGAGTGCGGTCGGGTTGGTACGCTTCATGACTCCCATCAAGAGTCCGCCTCACCGAGGAACGAAGGTGGCGAATGGAACCTTCGTTTCTCCGCATCCCAA